>CM029521.1:36924779-37249779 GCA_017140615.1 Eucalyptus cladocalyx
GAGTAGATAGCAACAACCATTTCGTCTGACATGCGTAGTTTTGATTTTTCAATGGATTTACATCTTTCATTAATGGAAATTTTTTGATGTAGTGTGAGTAATAGCTCTGGTTATTCGCTGTTAAAAAATTCTTGTTTAGGCAGTTCATACCATCCATACATAGTGTTTTGATCTAAGATTTCAATTCTTCCGTGTTTCAATAGTAGCATATAGTTCCGTGGAGCTAAGGTCCAAAATAGGGAAGAAAGAGGTGTCTCCACGACTCTATCACCTAGTCAATTTTGTTCCACTTAATCCCTATTTCATGGCCATATATTTTTCTAGCTAAGTAATGGGAAACCTTTCTATGAAACACATACTTCACAAGTAATGCATTTATCAAATTCAAAATGGATTTGGCCGTGGAAGCGCTAAGATGTAATTAACTTTTCATAAGGATATTGAATAGTTACAGGTAAACGATTTGCGTGAGATAAGGTAATCATGAACCCTTGACCAATGTACCTTGCAGCTCGTACTATTTGTTGACCGTAATTCATGAACCCAGTTACCATAGGGGACATATCGTAAAGATCTATAAATAATTTTATATTTGTTTCTTTCTCTTGGATGATTCCATCATACATGATGGAGTTGCGAAAACTTTTGGATATGTACCCTACATCTGAACTGAATTCTTTATGGTTAAAGAATTTCTTTCTAGTTGCTCTGGAAAAATTAAGAGATTCTCTAGAAGAAATACGGGGTTTTGCTTCTGGCAGCAACATGCTATGGGGTGGTGGTCCCGCTTATGGGTTCAAATCAATACGTTCTAAGAAGAAATATTGGAATATTAATCTCATTGATCTCATAAGTATCATACCAAATCCCATCCATCGAATCACTTTTTCGGAAAAGACGAGACATCTAAGTCATACAAGTAAAGAGATCTATTCATTGATAAGAAAAAGAAAAAATGTGAATGGTGATTGGATTGATGATAAAATAAAATCCTGGGTCGCGAATAGTGATTTGATTGATGATAAATAAAGAGAATTCTTGGTTCAATTATCGGATCACATATTTATTAACATTAGGCATTACAATAAATAATACAATAAACAAAAAGAATAAAGAAGGAGGATTTAATATATATGTAAGTAGTTAAGGACTGCTTGTATTTGTACACGGAATTCCTAATTCCAATTGAAATCTACAATGATTCGGTAGATAAGATTTTTCTTTTCTTAAAACCGAAAAAAGACGTCCCTTCCGATTGAGCATTCCCAAAAAATATTCCCTTTTCTAATTATTTTTTACGATGGGTTTCATATTCATGTGTATGTAAGCCTTCTACTATTATTATATGTTACATGAGAATAAAAAAAAGAAATGGCAAGATAACTTGGATATATCAATGGAGAAAATAAGGATTTTGAAAACAAGACAGGGATTCTATAAAATGACACTGTAGACCAATCGAAAGGGATGTAGTGTAGCTTGGTAGCGTGTTTGTTTTGGGTACAAAATGTCACGGTTCAAATCTTGTCATCCCTACCTATTACTTCTCGTCTCAAGAAAGATATTGATATTTTGAATGATTTAAATAAGAAACACTTATAATACTTCGTTTAGTTTGGCTTTGCCGGTTGTTAAAATGAGGTTTGCTTGTCTAGGACTTGATCTTGGTACTAGTCCATAACAATCAAAGTTGAATTGTGAGCCTATTAATGAAGCAAATTCAATGAAGCAACAATTGGTACCATAAAGAAGCGGCCATAAACTAGAGAGCCTTGACCAATTTGAAAGATCATTTAATGTAGTTGAAATAACTGAATTTTGATTGTTCGAGCAAGTAAGGGAAATTCTATGGAATTCATAACCATTTCAATGTTTTTTTTTTTTACTTTTTTAATTGTCTGAATATTCATGAACTAAGACCATTCTAATGCTCCTTTTCGCCATGCATAAACTAAACCAACAATTAGGATAAGCACGAAAATTAAAGCTTCTATAAATATGGATACCCCTAATACATCGAAACTCATTGCCCATGGATAAAGAAAAACCGTTTCAACATCAAAAACAACAAAAACTAGAGCAAACATATAATAACGGATTGGAAATTGTAACCAAGCATCGCCCATTGGTTCTATACCTGATTCATAACTCGAAAGTTTCTCTAGCCCTTTGCTAATCGGGTACCGAGGACTTAGAGACTCTCCTGAGTCTGTATAGAAAGTATCTTCAGCCCTTTCCACAACCACTCATTCGATTTTCCGTCGGGCTATCCAATCTAATTCAGGACCCGGTAATTAAACACTAAATTAGTAGTTAAAGAGAATAAGTCCTTCTTTATATGAGAGCCCTTCCACCATTCATCTGTCCTTGAATCCTAGAGGCAAGGATTTAGAGCACTTTAGCTTTCGAGAGCCAAACTTCCAGATGTTTCGAACCAAGCAAGCAAGTCTCAAGAGTCCTTTTACTTTGTTTGCTTCTGCTGGGGAAAAATTCAGCGAGTTATGTCAGCAAAACGAAATAAGAGATTTCGAGTTTTTTCTTGATCAGGCGACACCCGGATTTGAACTGGGGAAAAAGGATTTGCAGTCCCCCGCCGACTCCAACTACCGTCCGTGTACGATCCATACTAGATCTAACCAACTGTCCATTCTACTTCCTCTATGTTCTTGGCAGCCCATCTTTGTCTAAGTAGAGTCTTTCAGTAGCATGCTTCGGTCTTCTTGCCCATTATTTAGAAAAAGTGAGCCACTGGTTCAGGTACAAGATATTATCATTATTGCCTGGACAATTAGATCCGTAAATAGTTTTTGAAATAGAAATAGATTTTTCTATTTCTATTTCTAGACGAAGTTTCTGAAAGCAAAAAATCTGTTTGATAACGATACAAAATTTCTGCTTTTAAAATAAAATTCGCTTTGATAACGATAAAATTTATATTTCTTAAAACAAAATTTTCTTTTTTTGAAGCAAATGAGATGTCCATTCTTACAAATTTCATATGCTTATGAACCCATTGACCCAAATACAAAGTAAGAGTTTTTTTTTTTTTTTTTTTATAGTAAAGTCTCCCTTTTTTTTGAAAAAAAAATACAAAGTATGAGTTGTTATATCAAATTTTCTAAATTTTCACACAAAATTCTTTAGCATCTACCTAGATAGGCAATTACGGTCAAACAATATACTTATCAATAGTCTCCATACAATAAAAAAAAAGAAATCAATATGCATTACTTTTGAGTATGATAGAAGGTTCCCAAAACTCTAGTAGAATGAAGGTGGGCAACCAAATTCTAATCCCCTTCATGCTAGTATGTCATGTCGATCACCGCCACGGTTTATGATATCGAAAGCAATCGTTTTAGAAAAAACACAAAAAAATGTATTGGGCAATTTGTGGCAAATTTTACAAAATCGACGAATTTTATGAAGTGTAATAGAGCTTGTCATAAAGAACCATTACAAATAAAGGAAATTCTAAAGTAGAATATCACATTACAAGAATTGAGATAGGAATCATCAAATACAGATCACATTACAAAAGCAAAGGTTGGAAATCCTCAAATACAAAATAATATAAATACATTACAAAAGTTGAAAACACGATCTCATTTAAATCTCCTAAGACATTATGATTTCTTGCCATCTTATTGGCAATACTTTTTCTAAGCATATTCATCTTAGAAAAAATTTCATGGAGAAATTATTTCGATTTACGCTTTGAAATAGAGAAGTAGAAAATTTCTATTTCGATTTCTCGATCAAAATCTATTTCTAATGTAAATCTATTCCAAATAAAAAAACGGAATAGGTTTATCAAACGATTTCTATTTCTAAAGCAGTGCGGAATAGAAAAATTGTTTCTAACAAAATTTGGTTTGTCATGCACCCCCTTAGATATCTAACCCGTAATCACAATGACCCAATTGCAAGAGCGGATTGATAACATTTCTCTTGACAAATTATTTCAATTGATATAATCAATTATTTAGAAATTTTTTTATTTATTCATTTTTTTCAAGAGAAAAATGCTTTAAGGTCCATTTTTTCACAAAAATGAATAATTTAAAAAATATCATCTTAAAATGATTTGGAAAAATCTAATAAAAATGCACATAGGATGAGTCATTAAAACAAGTAACGCTTATATTGGATGTAAAAATAAATGAACAAAAAAAATTCTCATTCTTCATGAAGATATTTAAATATAAATTATTATTGATGATTAAAATATTTCTATTAATCAATTATTTTAAGTAGTAAAAGTAATTATTTATTATTATTAATTTAAAATTATTTATGTTTCGCAAAATGGAGGCACCAATGATGACGGCATTATGGGATGCGAATGAGGAGGTTCACGTGGATAAAGTTAAAAGGGCGACGAGACACGAGACGTGATCTGTCAAACAGCAATTGAAGGAGACAAAAACAGCAGCCAATGCCACAAACGTGAACATCAGTCTCCGACTTAAATGAACTGCAAGCTCTTCTTCCCTGCCCTTTTTTGGCGAGACATGCACAGTCGCCCTCCTTTTTTCAAACTACTTCAATCTACGTGTGTGATCTATTTTAATGATCCAATGCACGTGCGTTCATGTTTTCTTAAGAGGGATAGCGATAGTGCCAATCTTTCCAGGAATACTTGAAGACTCATAAAACGCCTTGCCGCCACATGAACCCATTAAGTTTAGGGTTTTGGTTTGTACAAATAGCTTCGGCCTAGAATATTTTATATACAGTTGATGGGATTTAAATGAATGACGTCTAATTTCTAAAATGGAAACTCCCTAACTCAATTAACCACGCATCTATATAAATTTATATTTCACTGAAAAATACTAACGAAATACCTTTCGAAGTATGGAACGATGAGCGAATCGACAAATATGCAAAGGGTTTTTTGTTGATTCTTAGACAGGAAACTCAAACAACGAGAACATTAATAATATCAAGATTGAAGACGATCATATTGAGCCATGTAACAATGCTAAAATGTAAAGATGAATAGCGAGATAAAATTGAATGATTAGTGTTCTTTGATTGATTGGCATCTCTTTTTGTTAGCTACGATTCAAGTATTTATACCCATGATTGAATATTAACAATAGTTACAAAGTAAACATAAGCATTCTACATGGCTACTTTAATTTAATGAATCCTATTTAGATACGATTACACAACAATAAATCGATTCCACAACTCGACGGTTATGCCATCTCCTCTACTTCAACGGTTGTCCCTCCTGCTCTTCTCGACAACCGCTACTAACAATTGCTCACAAACTTCTCGACTCCACTATTTAACGGTTGAGTTGAATTTTTCTTTCGTGAATGTTTCTCCAACAATTGCACCTGAGGTTATCGAACTCCAACACCTGGATGGACACTTCATCCTTACTATGTCGACAATTATGTCAACCGGGGCCTTTTGTCACTTGAGTCGGCCTTCCTTCATCCACATTCTACTTCCTAGACTTGGCTATTTTCACTTATATCCTGTTGGTTAAAACCAGTATTTTTGTCTACTAATGGAATTGCTGACTAAGAGCTTTCGACACTTAGCCAGTTCTCCTCTATCGCACCTTGCTCGGTCTCTTCCAGTCCAAGTCGACGGTCAAAGACCTAGGCACCGGTTATAATGACAAGCATCTATTTGGAGCAGCTAGGAGGTTAACTAAACCTCTCAGTTTGAACCTTATTTGGCCGTTGGACTTCTTCGGAGCGCATGGTGGGAATCAAGCCCGTGGCCGGTCCAGGTGGAAAGAGAGGTCTTTTTTAAGTGAAGTAGATTTTATTATGTATATACAGATTATCATGCATAGCCGGCCGGTCAGGATCAACCTAACCTTGCAAAAAAACATATTTTGCTATTTAGTTTTCTGGTTCAACCTTGACCTTCTACGGAAATAATATATAAGTGAAGCTTGGTCGGATTTAATCATTCCACAATCAAATTTAATATCTGGAAACCAAAAATTGCAAAAATTATCTATGTTGCGTGCCACGTCGGACGGCCTAGATTCACGTAAGGGATTTTCGATCAACATTGGCCGAAAGGACTATGTTAGCAAATTGTCAAAAGATTTAAGACTAAATTTGACTAAATTGAAAGTTTTATGACTGAGTTGATAGTCATATAATAGGTTAAGACATTCTTGGTAATTTGCCCTATTGATAGCAATGGCACCTCGCGTCCTTGAACTGATATTTCTTTTCATTCTGCATATTTTAAAAATGAATATCAAGAAAAACAAGAAATTTTTAGAAAATAGGAAAGATCAAGCTATTAGAGCATGTCTTCGTAAGTGCCCAAGTTGATAGTTTATGACTGAATTAGCCATTGTACAATATGTTTAAGATAGTCTTGGTAAATGCCCTGTTGATAGCTTTTCTTATAACGAAAAAGAAATGGCACCTTGTGTTCTTTAATTGATATTTCTTTTGATTATGCATAATTTTTGGAAAGGAATATCACCAAAAACATGAAATTTTTAGGGAAGGAAAGATGAAGCTATTAGAGCATGTTTTCGTGCGTGGTAAAACTATATTCTTGGCACGTTGGTTGATTAAATACGCTAACATTTTGGATTACTTAGTTTATATCATAATTCTTGGTATTTTGACGACTTGATCGCAAGGCCAAAAGTTTATCCTCCCTTGAAGCTTTCTGCAAGTGTTTTTTCTTCGTGAAGTTAATATATATCGTACGCTTGGATGAAGATTCCTTTTTCTCCTCGTTCTTCTTCCGTGCGTTCTTCTTAAGCATCTTCGAACGCCATCGTTTAATGTTACATCCAGTTTCAAATTATCATATAATTGAATGGTCGTATGAAATGTTTTTCAATCAGAAATTAGTTTTCTCTTCCCTCGTATAGATTATAGTATCTTCAGAATCTTCGTGGTGATTATCGCACTAAGCAACCACACCGAAATGCTTGCTAATGGTGATTATTGCACTAAGCTCTAGAGAGGGTTAGGAAGAGTCTTTTTCCATTGTTTCAAGTATTTGATGATATAATCGAGCAGGAACCTCAAATTACAATCGTCAATCTCTTTACTGATCTAATGATAAGGATTCCATTTCCTTTAATGTGCCTTGGAACATTCTACTGTGCAAGAAAATTCTAAACCTCCAAAAGTTTTCAAACACCCTAAAGTCATCCCGTCGACCTCCTCAGCTAATTGGGTCACGAGTCCTTCACATAAATAGTTGTACAAACAAGGGGTGTCAGAATTGAATTGAAATCGGAATTGATCCTACCCAAATCAAACTTTCGTACATTTTTTGTTTGGTTCAGATAATTGACCAAACCGAAATGAAAATCGTTCATTTTCTTAATATTGTAATTTACACAATCTCTCATTTTTCACTAAATCCCTTTTTAATATTTCAAAAAAGAAAAATCGGAAAACGAATCAAACTAAGTATTCAGTTCGAAGCACATGCACACCCAAACACTTGGGTTGGGATTGGGTTTCGCGAAAATTCAAACTAAACCGTTGACTCACCTAGTACAAATTGTATATCGAGTCTAGATTGGCTTTTGCTTTTATTTACGTTTTGCTTAACGATAAGTCGGTGTCGCGTCGCTGGAAAGGAGAGGGGTCGGTAGGGAGGCGATTAGGACTTTATGGTGCAATGAGCAGAGGACGAATCTCCAATCAAATGGAGTTCTTAATTGGAGTATAGTTGGATCTTGGATCTACCAAAGACGAGGACTGATCCGACAGATCTCAGTTCCGGGTTCGTATTTCCCACTCGATAATATAAACAAGGCATTAGGTGGCATGAGGACAAGCAGACAAGGTCGCGGATGACATATGACTGATGGTCCGACCACGTTGAACCACTAGTCAACGGTTCCTAAACAGATCACCGAAACAATGGCAAGCACAATGACGCTTGAACCCCCCGTGACCAAAGTTACATGGTTTGGGCATTCAAATAATAGAGAAAAAATCACGCAAAAAGAAAAAATAAAACACAAATTACATTTACCGTGACACATCTATTTTAATTTTTTTGTGACATCAAAATTCTTAAATTTACACTCATATCACACGTTTACCCTTCGTCAAGGAGCATGATTAAAAATTTGCCTACATAGACAAATGTCAAATGGTATCAACGGGATGTAAGTATAAAACAATGTTGTTTTTGTTGGAAAATCTTTTGACAAAACCTTAAAATAAGGTAAATGTGTCATGGGGATATATCATATGAAAAAGTTTAGTATAAATATATCTCAATGAATATAATTTAGGGTTTTGGTGGTTTTTCCCTAAAAAAATATGCGCCCGCATCTATACAAATGAATACTCGCAATATTTATTAAATATATTTAATAGGGAATATTTCGATTTTGAATGCGTTGATTAGATATAATACAAGAAAAATAGCATATGAGAAATTACAAAACTTATTTTAAATATTTCTCACATAATATATATGAGAATAATTAGCGAATCGGTCATAAACTTATTGTACAAATATTATTTCAGTCATAAATTTTTTAATTTTTCTAATGTAGTGTTAAACCTCCATGCAGAGTTCTAATCTAGTCCTTCCCTAGAAATTTGCTAATGTTGAGTCAAGTCATCGTCAGCCGTTTATGTAGCATGCTGATGTGAATGACCTATAACGTCTCGCATGAATCGCCATATTAACAATTTCCAACGCCATTTGGCTAGGAGGACTAGATTGGAACTTTGCACAAATGTTAAGGACTAGACTGTTAGAATTTAATTAGGTCTGATTTGGTAACTGGGATGGACACTTGCAAGGGGAGGGCAGAGAAAATTGGTATTTTTCCCCCCTCTACGGCGGTGGACGCGATCAAATTACTGATTTGGTCGTGAAGAGAGGGGGCATGACGGTCTGTTCACAACGAAGAACGCCATGTGACTTGGTCAACTCTCTCTCTCTCTCTCTGCTGGCACAATTTGGACTCCTTTTCGTGTCGACGGGAATAGGGGAAGACCGCTCTACCTGCTTTCAATTACATCAGAAGGAACCACAGTCCATTTATTACACAGGAAAGACACGTCCCTAAGATTCCACTTCCAATTCAATTCAACTCACCTACTCCTACCATCACTGAAACATTGCATTGCAACATACAGAGAGAGAGAGAGACACAGAGAGAGAGAGAGAGAGAGAGAGAGAGAGAGAGAGAGAGAGATGGAGGGGAGTGGAGGAACACCCGCACACGCTCCGTTGCATCCTTGGGTTCTTGTTCAAGAAGCTGTGAAGGCCATACTCAGGTGCTTAGGTCTAGAAACAACACATGATCATCCTGATGTTCCTCCACTAAAGCCACAAGATTCTTCTCCTCCTCCTTCCACCGTAGAAGCTGATGATCCGCCATCATCCACTGCGGCCGAACTGGATCCACCATCGAAACCGTCGGACCCCGTCGGAGATGATGATCCGCCAACTACAGCAGAAGTGGTCTCTCTCTCTCTCTCTCTCTCTCTCTCTTACTATCATAAATATGTCGTTGGCATCATCAGGCTCGTGAACCGATTTCGAGTTACCACTACTTGATTTTTAATGAGTAAATAGTTCACCAGTTAATAATGGCCTTAGGTTATCGCGTCCTCAACTACAGTCTACAGTCAACTATGTCCACTGATCCTATACTTCATAGCCAACGAAAATAAAACCTTTAATCCAACATCGTATGGTGCATTTCCACTCCGTTCATACGAGTTTCGATAATTAAAAGTCAAAGCATTTTTTAGCATTTGCAATTTGATATCATTTTATAAGCTTCTTCCCCCCTCCGACCATCCAGCAAAAGCCAACTTCATGTTTGGCAGAGAAACTTACTCAAGTAACCCTTTTCTCTCGAAGATGATTCGAGAAAACCTGTCTATATGCTAAACCTAAACTGGTCAGTACCGTATTGCTTCGTAGTTGGTTTTGGAATGCTCGCGCGTCACTTGTCGAGCCAAAAACCAAATGATGGTGACCGGGCTATATGTTGTTGGTTCTGTAACTTCTTCATTGCAAACACAGCTTCGCTTATCATAAGCCTTGATGAGGATCGCTTTTGCACGCAGGGCGACAGTCCGGACACATTTGCACAATCCGCGGTTTCCACTTCCAGGCCACCGATAAACACGGGATCGGGTGCTCAGACTAATTAAACTTCATCCACAGTGGGTGAATAAGCTCCTTTCTAGTGTTTTTATTTTTTTCGGAGTCAGCTGTTTTTCTATCTGTTGAATCTAAAGCCAACTGCCAATTCTTAATTTATTGCTTCGTTTGTGTGTTATGTGTGTGCATGACCAGATAGTTACCGACCCTGTAGACATGCTTCCTCTCTGCAGAACATCAGTTTGTGGAACGTGATTTGTATTGATAATTATGAGTTTCTTAATGTGAATTTGATGCTATAGCTTCTTTCTTTACCCGGTCATGTAGATACTTTGAATTTTCGACCTCGGCGATGAGATCGTGAGCAAAATTCCTGGATTTCGTCTTGCCGAATTACGCGGTTGGAGCTAACTTTGTTTCCCCAGCCTACTCCACCCATTTCCAGTTAATTCATATTATAAATATAGACTAGATACACATCGCATGTCAATGTCGATTGAGTATTTGGATGCAGGATGATTTTTTTAGGCCTACCCATTTGTACTTTGGGCCTGAGTGGCCTTAAAATTCCAACGACCCATCTAGTCAGCTCCGTTTCTATTTTTCTTTCGATTAGGCCAGCCCGTGGGTCTTCATTATGCGGCCCGATAACTCTCTCTTCATTATGCTGTCCAATAACTCTCTCTCTCTCTCTCTCTCTGAGTTCTGGACCTAAAACTATAAATTTTAACCCCATCGACCTATGACTTATATGGACTAAAAGACTCAAGAGGTGCCATCTCACCTAAATATTTCAATGGTTGGATGAACCTAGAAATTGAATCAATAACTGAGTCATATGCTGGTATTTTTTCAAATTGGTAAACCTAGGTAGGGAAGTTACCAAATTAGTTCCTCAAGTTCCATCCATGGAACGAATTTTAGGTGACCCTAATGATAGTTGGATAGGTCTGTATATAATCTTGTGAGTCGGCCGTTAGAGATAATAAGCGTGACATAACTTGGTAACAAGTTTGGGGTTATGATAATAATACAATGATGTCGTCTTCTTTTGTTATACTAGGAAGCAATGCTTGGAAATAGCTGATCCTAATAGTAAGTATTGATTAAGCTAACTCTTGATCACCATTGATTGACACTTACCTAATCCTACTTAGCGTAGGAAATTAGGAATCACTAAAGCACATTGCATTCAACTGTTGCGATCAAGACAATTTCCCCTTATGATGGGCTGCCTCATTCATCGAACTTTGGCAACTTTTCCCTTTTTTGCGGCACTCCTTTTCTTCTTCTTAAGGCACTTAACCAAGTATAGGATCTCATCAACTGAAGGACAGCAATGGCCTAGTGGAGCAAAGCCTGAGGATCCACATATTTGGCGACATTGATGTCACAGCGGTCGATGGCCACTTCAGAAGGACGCGTGATATCGACGAAGCTCTGTTCTATGATGTGTTCGTCTGTTACTTTTGAAAGGGAGTCGTGTTCAAATACCTAATCGACCTATGCATGACGTCGAAAGAGGAGATAAGGAGTGCCGAATGGCGACCTACCAGATCATGTCCTTTCAAGTGCTTTTGTAATTTCTCTTTTGGACAATGACAGGGATTAGGATCCCGGTGGGAAAGGGAGAAGCCATCTCTCTGTCGGTCTTAATTTCAAATAGGTTTCTTTAGAAAAGACTTTCTTCGCGAGTACACGCATGTATCTAAGCCGCTACGATCTTTCCAAATCTTGCGAATTACGTTTTTCAGAGTTCTCTGGTTATATCGCTCGACGCACTACAGTCATGTGGGACCACGTTCAGTTTGTTCTTATTGCCTTCCTGCAGTGACGACAAAATTGCAACGCGAAAATAATTAAATTCTAGCGCTTTCTACGTTATAGGAAGCAGACAAGTATACAAATTCACTAATGGCGACGACAGATTATGTTGATCCTTCGCCCTCCAAGTCCCACGTCGATCATTTACTTTTGACAGAACGATTTTTTTCTGTACGCAGGAACTATCTTTCATTATGGATGCAATAATTCATGAGCTTTCGAAATGATTTTTTTTGGGTCCTGGAGAATCTGCCAATAGTTCCTCCAGGACCCTGTGAAGATTGCGAGAATCCATCTTTATCTTCCGTGTCTCGTACTTACACACACACACTTATTGAACGCCGTGTGTTCCGTGTCCTTTTTCATGGCTAATCAATCTGTTTTGATACACTTTTTAACATTTTCCAATCCACTAATTAACCCACCTTTTGACCGGGATTGAATTATCTTCTTCAGCCTGTCGTCTGCCCAAACCTACATTTTAAAGAGAACAACCAATTCATGGACCCAAATAGCTGGTGCAGGAAAAATTTACTCGGCTTCTGGTTTTATAGAAGTAGATAATCTCAAACCTTAACCTCATATATCCTTCTTCCCGAGCGAAACCGAAAAGCAAGTTAATGAGCCGGATCATTTCAGAAGAGCCACCGCTCTACCTGGTCGCGTGAAACTGGCATGCATCCTGGCTGCCGGGACCCTTTCGCTCCCTAAGATCAGACACAACGCAAATAGGTTTCGTCACTTGGAAAAAATCGTTAGAAATGAAGGGTTCGCGTCCATACACGAGTTAATATAATTTAATGTCCGGAACAACGACCGTGATGGAAGACTTTCATCGAGGGCCCTACTCTTGGCATAAACTAAGCAGCAGTGAATAGAATAATCAACATAGGATCTTGTGGATCCCGATGGCCGATGAACTTAGAAGTCGGACGATGCTGCTCTTGGATTCTGATTTAATTAAAAAATAAATAAATAAGATCACAAGGGGCTTATGGATGATGTGGGTGCATGTCATCCAGGCTTAGTGAAGTACACAATGTACTTCAGAAGTTCCTTGTTTCTTGTACTACTAATATCTCTTGAACACACACACACACACAACACAAGATATAAGATGAGTGCTTGCTTTGATACCTCCTCAAGTTGAAGCTTCTCTTCTTCCCAAAACCCTTCTTTTAAATCCCATGAAATATTCATCGAAGGATTCACCGGAATTGTTTAGCTACTTGAATCGGATTCAGGTAGTCCTCTTTTAACTCATCATTCTCTACTTGCTTGCCAACGGGGTCTCTTGCTTTCTGTCGAAAAATTACGAAAAAACTGTCCTCATCAACTTTACACCGACAGTTTGCATTTTCCGGTCTTCAAAATCGACACTTTGTACCGTGAAATTTCAGAAAACGCACACCTTGCACCTTGGAGTCCATGAAATTATAGAAATTAGAGGGTCTAAAGTACATCTATATTTTGAACCGACACTTTACCAAATGCAAGATGTCAGTAGATGACTCAATTTTCATGATTTTGAGAGACTTTCACCTAGTGTCGAATTTCTTTCATCATCGAAGGGAACCTTGCTACGAAACTAGATGGCTTACCCACTGTCTTTGCTATTTATCTATCGTAGGGTTTCTTCTTTCGGCAAATATTGATTATCATTGATTTAAAAACGAATAGAATGGAGTAGCAAATGTGCTTTGGTTTGCCGTGGGGTGAACTAGCCTATACACCGATATGCTTTTCAAATTAAATGATGAAGTAGCAAAAAAAAAAAAAAAAGCATTTCGTTTATCCATTTCAGCACGCGTGTCATGCTTGTACGTTCCGGTAATTATTGAGGTTGTCGCTATGCACAAATTGATTATTTATCTATCTACCTGTATTTATTTTATTTGAGAAATGAATTGACCGACACAGGCTGAGGGTACTACAAAAGCCAACCGCATTCAAGAATTGCAATGACAAATCCGTGTCAATTATTAGACAACAGCTGAGCTGCTTTGTCCTCTCAAAGGAGCATTGCATTATTATCTGTCTCGATTATTTCAAAAGGTTTTCTGTTCCCCCCTTTTTCCGTGCAAAGTGAATTATTATTCTTTTAATAAAAAGGCCCCTCGTTGAGTTTTAATTGATTAGTTGGAGGTGATCTTATTATGATAAACATTTGATAAGTCGATGTGAAAGTATACATACAAGTCTCAGCGTCTCATTTGTTGCGATATTTAGTCAGAGTCATTTTATTAACAATGTTTGTTAGCGAGAGAATTTTTCCTTGAAGTTGAAAAATTCGAAGAATATATATTATTTTTTCCAAAATTTTTGAATTATTGTTCCGGGACAATAATTAAGTGACTAATCAAGAAAACATCAAAGTTTGCAATGCTTAACTGTTTTTCAGTAAAGTTTGCACAATATGCTATAATCAATGTTCGGTGGCATTTGTAGAATATATTTATATGTCTGCAACATCTTGAGGGATTTTTTTTTTGTCACTTGTGATGATTGATGAGTGTAATGATGAGAGGAGTCTGTTGAAAGAAACAAAACAATTTGCTCTTAGAGAAAGACCGAAATCTAGGCCAACAAATATTGATATAAACAAATCACGAAAAGTATGATTAAAATATGGATGGAAGAAAAGAAAATAAGTTATTGCAAAATTTAAACCTTACGACTTTTCAAAAGTAGTGATTTACTAAAAAAAATAGTAAAATGTCAGATCTACGCATAGCATGCATCTGCTACTTTTTATTAACTATACAATTTAGCAAAGTGATGCATATGCTACTTTTATTTATTGCACAATTTAGCAAAGTGGTTTTGTTAACAAACATCAGTTGTTTTTTGGGACCACTGAAATAATCTAAAAAAAACGATTATTTCCTCCTCTCTCTCTCTCTCTCTGAATAATCATGTTTTGTTTTCATTAATTAATTTATTTGATGATTCTAGGATATCATCAAGTCTGGCATGTCCTAATCACCAAATAGAAGAAAGCTGCAAAGAACACGATGTGGCCTTTTATCATAGACTGAGGCCTTTTATGTTAAGACGTCGAGTGCTAAATTGTCAATTACCTATAAAGAAGATGGACAGAACCATACTTCTAGGGCAACGTTAATTTCCTTGAATTTCGTAATTATATGAAACCACGTAAAACGATGGGCGATGAAAAAGAACGAGAGCACTATTGAATCTCGATTCCATCAAACGGGATAAATAATCCAGACGCCCTCGCCTCGCATGAGATAATCCACTAACATATAATATGCTCAATACATGATTAAATTATTATTTAGCCTATGTCTCCGACATGCCTAATCATACGAGAGGTGAGGCAGAGCCTAGCCACTTTAATGCCTCCGATGAGTGCTAGGGTCACTGGTCACCATCACCTTTGGCGAGAGGAGAATAAGTTTGAATAAAAAAAAGTTAAGAAGAGACTTAATTGCACTAAAAAGGGGGAAAAATGAATGAACCAAGTTAAATATGTAATCAAACCCTAAAAAATTATTTGGCTTGTTAATGGAAAGAAAGAGGGTCTTTTAACCCCTAAAATTATAATTGTGTTTTGAAATATATATTTGATGCATGTGATTTAAGAATTCTTTAATACACTTCAAGAGTGGTGGGTATGCCACCAACACATGAAATTAAAAAGTTGATCATTTTGACAATTGCAATTTGAGTAAAATGATATACGAGTTTGGATGGAGTGATTAATAGGAATATATATAGAATGAGTGATTAATAGGGATATATATAGAATGAGGAAGCCGAACTTCCGAAATTGAGGAAAAGATCAATGAAATTAACAATTTAAATTCCTTTAAACAATGTTTTTCTCGGATTGCAAAGTCACGGCAGAAAACGCGTTGCCACAATTTTCTTGTGTGCCGACATGAATGATCTTCTTGAATTGTTCATTCCTTCAACGTTTGATCTCTCCTTAGCCTTTGTTCATGGGTTTCATAAAATCCCTAATTAACTCACAGTAACAAAAATGAAGGGAAAAAAGAGAGGGAATGTTAAGTCTACCGAAGAGTCTAAAAATTTAAAAAACAAAGACGAAAGATAAGAGAGGAGTACAAATACATTACTCGATTCTTCGAATCTCTTTCCCTACAAGTGTCAAGTGATACAAATCTCTGAAACTCAGTTTTGTTTCTGGTTATCTTGTTCTAAGTCAATACTGAGAGGGAGACTTCAAATGAAAATCTCTAATAAAGGCCTCAGACCTATCAATGATTGCCTTGGGAATGGTTGCTCGATCCTTATACGAACATGTCACGATAGATGGAGAATTGCTCACTTGGAATTTTGTCACTTAAAGGATCCAAAGGGGGGAAAGTATGCTTTAATCAATTAACGTGATGGCTACATTTAATATTCGCATCAAAGTGGCATATTCTCAAAGACTCGCTTGTATTTTCTTTCCTAAATTAAAGCCACTACAAGAGTCCTAAAATCTTTCACTTAGGTACTTGTCTATTTCCTAATGACATGACTAACGATTTTTTAGGAAAATTGTACTAAGGATCCCGAACAATTGGACTAATGTGCAAGTGTATCCTGAATGTTTGAAAGAATGTAATCAAGTCCTGATCACTTTAAAATAAGTACATTCAAGTCATTTTGGCAATTGCTCAGCCAATTTTGCAAATGTGACCTACTAAAAATTAGATGTAGCTCTTTAAATTTTTGCTGCATTGACATGACACCACGTAGATAAAGTAAAAATCTATATATATAAAAAGAAAAATTTAAAAACTGAAAGAATTGGAAAAAGAAAAAACCAAAAAATGGGAAAAAATAAAAAAGAAAATAATTTTTAAAAAAGTCGGGGGTAGAGAAAGGGGCCCCGTGAGGGCGGGCTTTGAAGTTGCCGATACGCGACCACCGGCGGCAGTGCGCCACTCCTGCTAGCAGTGCTGCCCAATCTTCAACGACTCCACTCTCTCTCTCTCTCGGTGCCATCTTTAGTGTCCCATCAGTTATATGTTAAAATAAAAATAAAAATGTAAAGCAGGCATGCCATGTCAGCGAATTGAATGAACAATTGCATCCGATTCATAATATTTATAACTTAATTTCACTTTTTTAAACCTTAGAATTAAAAAACGTTGCGTCCTGTTCGGGTAATTTCCCCTAATCATTGCATTCGAGACTTGAGTAAGTATTTAGTCATTTAATGTATGCATCCCACTTACCTCAACTTTCATTTAGAATCTATCATTTATACTATATATAAAGTCGACTTTCAAATTTTGTATCCTCTTTTTGAATGATCAAAATGCCATCATTTTCCAGTTTTCAACATAACAAAAACATAGAGCCAATTGGATATCGTTAATGAAATTTCGATATCTCCAAAAAGTATCTAATAATTCTTTTACTGTTATGTAGTATATACCTTGCATTCAAAATCGATATTCTTATTTTCTTACTTAAAATTGCTAACATGCATTTGCAGTTTGGCATGCGTAGGGCGTGTGTGAATAGCCTAATATTGTTTCTTCTAATCTCAATTCAATTTTTTTTTTTTAAAATTATCGTGGCAATAAATTGTATTGAAATTACATTGGGATTAGAAGGAAAGAGAAGAATGACCTCCACCCTAAAATCAACCCTTGACTTTTGTCTGTTTGATGCTGGAAATATCACAACAAATATAAATATAGTCAAAACTAGTGACGACACAGAAAGATAGAGCCTTGTGTATTATCTTCTCTCTGGCTTTGAGGGGTCAGCTTGATTTTACATGCTATCAATGTTATCCTTCACTTAATGCATTAGGACCAACAATTGCCAGGTTAAATGAGGGATCGGTAGACAAGTACGATTAAGGGTTCATCCCTTTTGGTTAGCCGCTTAAAAAAATTGGAGTCATTACATTCCAAGAATCACATCACTACCCACTAATCATTATCATCCAAACCGTATGTTATTGTTGGTTTTTTTTTAATTAATTCAAGAAAATGGACGTGAAACCCCGATTATATAAAAACCCGTAAAAGTATCTTGCAAGTTCAATGAACCGGCAAAATTTAGACCTTTGGCTCTCAAGTGACTTGGGTGGAGAGTAATTTGCCGTTATGATCCATGGATTGTAATCATATCATAATAAAGTTCACATCAACTTATAACAGAATATTTAAATATGTTTGAAGTGACCTGTTATTTGGATTCTTACTCATTTTGGTTTTACGGCTCTTACGATTTGAACTTTATTTAATTTGGAAACACTTGAAACATTCTAAAAGATACAAATATTGCTATATACGCATAAATATATATGATAGTTCATAATACGTATATATATTTTCCTTTAGTATATTAAAATTTTTCTAATTGTTATATTGTTTAAGTCACTAAGCAAGGGTTTACATCTGATGTTGCGAAGACCCTTATTCATATACGCAATCGTTCCAACTTTTTAAAAAATTGTATTTGTTCTGCAAGGTTCTGTTTTGCATTTCAGGAATATTGTTACAATATAATAGTTCGACAAGATTATTCAGCCAATCGGACCTTAGCCAATCGTTCCGGCAGTCAATCGCACGAAGTTGAAGTGGCCAAGAGTCTGTACTTCCATTGACGCTTGCGCAGAAATTTAAAAAAGAAAAAGGTTGAATTGGTGCAATTGGCGAAGAAGTGCTCCATTTGGTGCTCCACTTGAGCGATCATGGTGCCCCCATTACACGAAAGATGAACTCAGCTATTGGTGACTTGCCCATTGGCTGCAACTATGCCTCGTTGTTCATGAGTTCTACCTGCCACCGCTGAAAATAACAAGGCCATAATAGTGCTCCAGTAGTACTTAAAAAAACCATTGTGACCGCGACCTAATTTTAGGAGACAAAGACGAAGTTTACGCGAAAGAGATTTCGAAAAGTGAGCCATTTTACCATTTCTTCATGTCTGGCATCACAAATATTCAATGTCCATTGTTGCTTGGTCGGCTTTGCAAGCAAATCAATAATGTCATTCATTCTTCGTATGAGTTTTGCATGACAATGTGGTAGCGTTATCGAGTGCAGCTTATTCATGAACATCGTCATTTATTACATAAATCTTACCATTCTCTCACCTTATGGTTTAGGCTTCCAATTGAAATTGATCATGCAAAGAAAGGAGGATCGATTGGATTGAGCCAACATCGGGTGAGGGAGTATCTGAGCAAAGGGACGGTCTCCATCCTTAGAAAGATCTTTCCCATCTACTTAAGTGGGGATTTCGATATCCTCCACTTCTCGAAATGAAAGAAAAGGAAGTGAGAAAATCAAGACATGCTATTTTGGGCCATTATTGGGAAGAACTAGTGCATCCTTCGCAGAAAAAATACGTTTACTGTAGATAGTGGGGAAATGTTGGACCGTTTCCAGCTTCGTCTATATTAGTCCCAAAGGACCATTTCCAGCTTCCTCTATATAAGTCCCAAACTCGAAGCACTCCTATCATCCCCTACCAAATTATTTGGTTAGAGAAATAGCTGGTAGATTTTATTTATTTATTTATTTATTTATTTATTAAACAAGCTTTCCATTCATTAAGCTCGGGCCAGCAACATAAAGTGGACGTGGGGGTTTGAAACCTAGTTTTGGTGGAGGATTATTCCATGAACGTGCCTTGAGCACGTAATCTTATGGCTAGAGGCACTGAGGACTGTAGTGGATGTGGTCCCACATTTGCTTTTAGGCAATATGAAGCTACTTTACTTAGAAGAAAAAAAATCACAAGTGCACTACAAATTTATACTTATATTTTGTCGTTAAGGGGAAGAATATCCACTACACCTGTATGTCTCTTCTCGCTCCCTCAGCGGAGGGCGTTAGGCAATATTGTAATCTCTTAGGTCTCATATTAGGTGAGAGAAATCATGTAAAAAATTTCGTAAGTCAATATTGAGTCTCAAATTGTCTTAATTTTATGTAATTACTCTAAGATTGGACCCCTTGCCAAAAGGAGAATCAGATTAATTGTACAATGTGATGACCACTTAGGGATATACTTGTTTATTAATCACTCAATATGGTCTCGCCCATCTCATAGAGGATTTGCGATATCACAAACTTTAACATAAAAAATTGATATCCTTGTTAGTAATGCTCCATATGGCCAACCTAAAGCCTACTGGGAGTGGGAGTTACACATTTGGTTGAGTGTTTTTTGACCTAACAATCGCTCTCCTCACTAATTGAATGTAGAATAGGCCTAGATCCAACCCTGAGCCACACACCCCCCTGCCCATTCGCGACAATTTGACCCAATCTACTTTAGCCATGTTGTATAGAAGTATTTTGAATAACCACATAAGATAATGATCA
The DNA here is from genome assembly GCA_017140615.1 of Eucalyptus cladocalyx. NCBI lineage: Eukaryota > Viridiplantae > Streptophyta > Magnoliopsida > Myrtales > Myrtaceae > Eucalyptus > Eucalyptus cladocalyx. The sequence continues at coordinate 36,945,035 of CM029521.1, forward strand.
TTTGGGAATGGGTGTAAAATTATGAATTACTTAACAGGGTCTCTTCTAATTGATGTGGAACTTGAAATGTCAAAGATGAATTATGGATTTTTGGCAAAGGTCAAGATATAGAGGAGAAATAAGGAAAAAAAAAAGAAGAAAAGGCGCAAAAAAAAAAAAAAAAAGGTATCGGCATGCATTTTCAAACTATTGAAACTAAATGAGATGTGTTTTTCTTTGTAAAGGAGTAGATATTGGATGTGCATTTAAGCATAGTAAGGATTCTAAGTAGATTAATTTACAATATGATTTTTTTGTAAATAAAGAGAAATTTATCAAAGAATCTTAAATCATATGAATGTTTATTTAATTCTAAACTTTCCAATTTGGTTAATGTAGTCCTTACCTTTTTAATGATTTTTCAATATAGTCATACTTGGCACGACTGATGGTTGACATGGAAGAAACGAATTGAAATGATCGTCGTTTTGCTAATTCTTGTTAATTCTCCTAAATCTTTTCATTTTCGTTTTCTGTTCTGTTTTTTTTTTTTTCACACCACTGCTCATCTTTTTTGTCGGTCACAGGCGTGGGCTGCACGCCTTCACTGGCCACGGGCGAGGCAATCACTGATAGATTTTTCCTGTAGCTCCTCTCTTGATGCAGAAGTCGCATGTAAACTTGCCATATGATCAACACAACTCCCGACTTAACCTCACTACCAACACGAGTCACCGCAGAAATGGGAAACACCAAAAATGGAGATTCTGAAAGCAAAAATCACTAGCGGAGCCTCTCATCCTCCGACTCCAATCGTGACTCCGATTCCCGTTTTTCAGTTTTTAGCCTGCTTTCTCCACTTTTATTTCTCCATTTTTATTTGTTGGTTCGGTTCATCCTCGGTTTGCGGCCCTTCACGCCTGTGGCGGTGGTGTGGAAAAGAATTTTTTTTTTTAAAAAAAAAGAAGAAGAAAAAAAATCACAAAAACATTTTTAACAAAATTGCAAAATGGCGTTGTTTCTTCCATGTTAGTTGTTGGTCATCTGATCATGTCACGTACGACAAACCGATGTTGATTAGACTGTCATATCAGTAATTTCCAATTTATATTGTTTGGATGGACTAAACTGAAAAATCGTTTAAAGCTTTAAAATTTCACTAACCAAATTGAAAACCAAATTGAAAGTTTAGGACCAAATTAGTGTCCGTATAATAGGACAATGGCTTTTGCGTAATTTCCCCCCCCCAAAAAAAAAAAAGATAAAAACTAAAAGATGGAGGTCATTCATAATGTTAATGTATCGCATATTGTTTGGCTATTGGGTTTTAATTGGCTTTATATGCAAAGAGTCCCTACGTTTATTAACTAAGTTTTTGGGTTTGACATCTTAATGGCATCGGTGTTAGGTTCTGCCTAAATTTATTTCATCCGCTTGACTTTTTTTCGAGTTCACATGTGATTCATGGTATTTTACATTCATTTAATCTCCATTCACCTATTAACTTAAATTTTTAGTTGGGATTTTTTTTAGTAAATAATAGTAATAAACTCAAAGCCAATGGGTGGTGCTTAAAACAACTAGACCAATTAAAAGCAAGGGAATGTGTTTTGTCATTTTAATGCTTGAGAAGGAAAAATTATATCATCAATGGATTGACAATGATGGGTTAATGATTCGTGATTTCACTTCTCAATTTTTAATTTAAGGAATTTTCCTGAACTTGACAATGATTTTAACCCTAAAAAGGGTGTATTTTCAAATTGATCAGTGGCACTTGATGGAACATTTTGCATTATAATAACAAAATAAAACATAGTAAACTGGGACAAAAAGTTAGCCGCTACAACCTTCGACGACCAAAAGTTTTGGTTGCCAAAGACAACTGGGACTTCGGCCCAAAAAAAAGGACAACTGGGACATTCCTTTTTATCCTTTCTAACTATTAAATGTTATAAAAGGTATTTGTTTCACGAAAATAAATAATTTAAAAAATATATATTTTAAAAAAAATGATTGTTTGTATTATTTGAAATAATTAGTTAATTAAAAGTATGTTAATTACCTATAACAATTTACTACTATATATTTTCTTAGACAATAATTTTTTTTTCATTAATTTATTTTTTTTAGAAAAATATTTTCAAGATTATCCTTTGGACTTGATGTTACAGTTACAAACAAATCCCTGTCGAGAGAGCTATTGCATCATATGGCAGTAATGTGTTTGGTCTGGACCGAGCACCAAAGCAAGTGACAGGGATGGCGCACTTGTCCAGAGCTTGCTCGCTGGATTTATGCTCGTGTCAATTGCTCTAAAAAAAGTAGCCTTCAGCATCCGCCTCCACGACTGAAGATATCTAATAAGATGACCATGACGTAAATTTCTGTAGTTCTCTTTTAATTTCTATAGAAGATAATACCATAAATTGTTTTGCGGATATGATATTTGTTCAGGAGGTTCTCTGAAGTTAAATTTTAGGTAGACCATGCGTGTGCTACAAAAGGGGAAAAAAAATCAACTCCAAAATTCATGTGATAATCTCTCTAGTGGTGTGCCCAAAAACAACGAACGACCGCATTGACGATCCGAGCTGTGGGGTCGCATGGACCATTGCCGAATAGCCAATACAAGGGACAAGGAAATCAAACACTTTCCTCACTTGTTCAAGCCCCTCCTCGGTGCGTGTTTTCCGATTTCCTTTTTAGGATAGGTTGGTGTTTCTTGGCCATGCTTCTTGGTAAGTGTTCCGTCGGACGACTAGAGAGACGAGGACACTTCCTATCGTTCCGGTCCTCGTAAGGAAAATAAAAAAAGTGATGTACCCATGATTCCGGCGTCTGAAAATCCAATCCCGAAATCGATGCTCCTCAGATTATGAATGAACCGATGTTAGTCATTCATTTAGGAACTTTAGTTGTGAAGACGAGCTTAATTGAAGTATCGTTTGTAGATCCTCATTCATAAAGTGCAATGAAATGCCTTCCCCTTGGCCGAATTAAAATAATGTTTGATGAGATGAGTACTGGCGCGTTATCACCGGTTCGATTCCAATGTGTTTCGTTTGAACTAATGGAGAAGAGGGACAGGCGAACGATGAAAAGTAGTGACACAGGAGAACCTGTGGGACGCCAATGTCCAAGTGCTAGGTGCTTTCCGCGTGGGACCCCATCCCTCTTTCGTGCCAAGGAGTGAAACATGGCACTATAAATAAGAAGGCCAAACCAGCTTCTTTCCATCACAAGACACGAGAGGTGAAACACCAGACAAAGAGATCGGCCTTGGAAAAGCAGAGAAGAAGATGAGAAGAGGGGGGACTGGCAACAAGATGGCCTTGATCGCTGCTCTTCTGGGCTTCGTCTTCTTGGAATACGGCTCTCTTCTCTGCATGGCTCGAGGCAATGTCCATCACTACGATTTCGTGGTAAGTGTGCTCGTGCCGACACAGACGGCGTCTGTGTCTCAAGGTACTTTTGAGTTCCTCACGCATGCTTACATAACAAGAAATGCGTGGGACGATGAGGGTTTCTCTTCTGTTGTTTGTCGCTGCTGCAGCTGAAGGAAACCAACTTCACGAGGTTGTGCACGACCAAGAGCATGCTGGTGGTGAACGAGAGCTGGCCCGGGCCGGTGATTCGGGTTCACAAGGGCGATACCGTCTTCGTCACCGTCCACAACAAAGGCACCTACGGCGTCACCGTCCACTGGTAAAAAACCCCCCTCTCTCTCTCTCTCGCGGGGACATAATGTCCCACACGGTAAACTCGTGGCTCGTTATTGCGCGATAATCAAATCGAAACAAAATGCGATAAAACGCTCCTCGGCGATAATATGCACGTTTGTCGTCTCTCGGACTTCATAATTGATTTGCAAAACGCTCGAATCTTCATCCACAAAAGGAGGACATGTGTTGTAGAGCATGTTGCACTGATGCTCGAGGACAAAAGCAGAAGGACCCCCTCCCATCTTCCCCCTCTTCTTTAGAGTTGGAGTCTCAATTTGGTGCTCTCTTTATGCTTCACTGAAAAAGACAGTTCCGTAGCACAGAGCCCTCATGTCCCTCCATAAATTCGCAAAATAATTACCATAGCTTTTACCAAAAAGAAAAAAAATTACCCTAGCTTTCCTCTTACTTTTCTCTTCTTGCGGAAATTATTGTACTGCATGTCTGCTAGCCGAAGTCCATAAGATTCCCATAGCTTCATTACATGACCTAGGTCTTGCGTTATCTTGGACCAATACTGCATCAAAAGCAGGGAAAATTCATCTGCACATGTTGTTCCCCACCACAATGTAAACATATAGCTAGTTGTGGCTATTTTTCTTTTGTTTCCTCCAATGGCTGCAATCCGCGTAAAGAATATATTCCCATGATAAAAAGGGGACTAATCGTCAATCCTTCCCAGCAATATTCAACTGGCGGCCTCTAGTTCACACCTTTAGCGTTCTCGTCCACCCTACTAATTTATTCATTTGATCATGATAAATCAAAATCGACCTCTTCCCAAAAGTTCAAATCGTCAATACTCCCTGACCTTGCGATTGATACATGTGAAATTGGCCATGACAAGCGTAACCACATCAAACGAGCAACAAGACGCTAAAGCGTAGAAGGTTAAATAATTAGAGAATGAATTAATCCACTCGCGAGCATGAGATTGTGTGAGCAAGCGTGATGCTTGATGATGAAAGTACTTTTAATCTACAGGCACGGAGTCAAGCAGCCTAGGAACCCATGGCCGGATGGTCCCGAGAACATTACACAGTGCCCAATCCCGGCCGGTACGAGCTTCACTCAAGAACTTTCCTTTTCCGACGAAGAAGGGACGCTCTGGTGGCATGCCCATAGCGACTGGTCACGTGCCACGGTCCACGGTGCCATCATCATATATCCGAAACCCGGAACCACCTACCCTTACCGCATGCCGTACAAGGAAGAGCTACTTGTTCTTGGTATGTTCATACTCTATTCCCATGGGAATGTCACATGAGCCGCTGCATCTTTTCCTTCTTTTCCGTCTTGACTACAAATGTTAGCGTTTGTTAATCTTGGATAGAATGACGACGGGGACTTGTATGCTTGTCTTTATGCTAGGCGAATGGTATAACGGAGATGTGATGGCCATAATCGATGAGGCACTTGAAACTGGCGGTGATCCGAACGTGTCGGATGCATTCGCCATCAATGGTCAACCGGGAGATCTATATGACTGCTCTAATGGTACTAATTCAATTTTATATGACTTTCCTCTGATTTGTTGCAAAATTAAATATTTAGTTTTACTGAATCATCGGTCGACAAGGTACTATATTCAATAGTTCCATTCCTTTGAAGTGTTGTTGATTACATATACACAGATTTACATTCATATTGGTTTTAACCTAGGTAAAGTGGATTTTATTTTTAGAAATTTAATCAAACTCTCTTTCCTGTATAAGGATAAATATTTCACAAGACTGATGAAAAATATGATAGAAATTATATAGCTACCCACCACACTAATATCTTTCTTTATGCCCTATATTTGTAATCGCCATATTCAGAAACCATGCATATGTAAAAATTGTTTCATGCTTTTATATGACGACAAGAAATTCAGAGTCACTATTTTTGACGGCGATGTCAAGACAAAGCATGATTCTTTTGAAGCACTTCCATTTTCTGCTTGTTCTTATGCGGATAAAGGAAAATTCTTTTGGCTTCTCGCAGCATCAACGTACCGCCTATTGGTCAATTATGGGAAGACGTACCTCCTCCGCATTGTCAATGCCGTGATGAACGAAGAAATTTTCTTCGGCATCGCGAAACACAACATCACGGTGGTTGGAATGGATGGAGCGTATCTAAAGCCCATCAATACCGATTACATAATGATAACTCCTGGACAAACCATGGACGTTTTGGTCACAGCGAACCAATCTCCTAGTCACTACTACATTATGGGAAGCCCTTTCGCAGATACAACTGCTCCATTCGACAACACTAGCACGACGGCGATCTTTCAGTATAGTGGCAGCTACACTCCGCCGTCGACCCCGTACTCTCCTTCTCTCCCAGCTTATGATGACAAGGATGCCGCAGGCAATTTCACGGTCCGTTTGAAGAGTTTAGCAAGCAAACAGCATCCCATTAGGGTCCCATTGAAAATCACGGAGCGGATCTTCATGACAGTTTCCGTCAATCAAATATATTGCGCGAACGAGTCTTGTGATGGTCCGGACGGAAATAGGCTATCGGCCAGCTTGAACAACATCAGTTTCGTGACTCCCACGATTGACATTTTACAAGCATATTACAGGTAATGCACAAAAGACATCGTGATCTAGATTTCTAGTGATAAATCTCATTATATGATGGATGATATGACACCGTACAAAATGAATCTCTAAATACAAATCATGTTGATTTAAAGTCGAGAACAAATCATGATGGACTAATGCCAATCGGACGATTCTTATTTTCAACAGGCATATTCATGGAGTGTATAACAGTACTTTTCCGAGCATACCACCTTATTTTTTCAACTTCACCGGCGACGTGGGCAACAATACGATATACCCTAGCCAAGGAACAAAAGCGAAGATGATCAAATACGGGTCGGTTGTCGAAATAATTTTCCAAGGAACCAACGTCGGCGCTGCGGAGAACCATCCGATGCATCTGCACGGTTACAGCTTCTACGTGGTGGGAATGGGCAATGGAAATTTCGACAACAAGACTAGTCCAAAGACATACAACTTGTTCGATCCACCCTTGGTCAACACGATCGGACTTCCCAAGAACGGTTGGACGACAATCAGATTCGTCGCAGATAATCCAGGTACTTCACTTGTCAAGCTCACAAAATCAAAGAGTCGTTACGCATCGTGTCTGACATAATTCAGTAGTAAAGCCTGTGCATGCTGGCTTCATTATGCTCATTTGATTGCGTTTTTTTTTTCAGGAGTATGGTTTATGCACTGTCACTTAGAGCGACATGCTAGCTGGGGCATGGACACGGTTCTCATCGTCATGGACGGTCCGGCTAACACGAACAAAATGCGCGGGCAGCCCACTTATATGCCTCCTTGTGCCAAGTCCTAAGGCAAAGAATGAATTTGCAGCTTACTTTTGAGCTTGACAAGCGTGCTTGTTCTTGATTTTGAATAAAAGTCGACATGACCAAAAGGATTGGGAGCTTGTGTGAGAAATGTTTTGGCTACAAAACTGCAGTATATGCAATATATCGAATTCTCTCTCTCTCCTTCTCTCTCTCTCTCTCTCAAGAAAGCACAAGGAAAGGAACTTTGAGTAAGAAGATGCCATGTACCCCTGCGTGAAAAAGTAAAGAGATTATTTATGTCTAATTGTTTCGTTTTGATAATATATTTGCGAAATTTCTATGGCTTAACTTATCTTGATCTTCCACGTACTAATCGATACTACCTAGATTTTCAAAGAATAAAGAAAAAGGAACATCAAAGCTTGATGTGATGTGATCGATACTAACCCTGAATTTGTGATTACCATAATGTGATGAGATACATTAACTTTTTTTTTTCTTTCCAAGTAACTGCACTGACCACCATCTCCTAAAAAGATGGTCTTGGAAGTCCAACTTCACTAATCAAGAAGGAAATCCTGCCCGATTCGAATGTTGATTTTTCATAGAGCACATAATAATGATTTTGGAAAGATGGCTCTTCAGATGCTTTGAGTCAACTTTCTTTTTTGGATTTTCTTATACTAAACGGTAAATAAAAAAAACATCACACAATTCAGGTTCAAGCGTTAATATATATACTTTTAAATTTTAGTAAACAAACTCATTTTTTTTCATAAATGAGGGTTTCTATTTCATGACTACTTATGTAAAAATAACAATTCGCAAGTACCCTTTGTTGGTCTTCTTGTTTTGTAATGAAATTGTTGTTGATCTTCTTTCTTGGATGATCAAAACGGATTATAGCTTCTTCAAAACCTTCGTGAAGTCCTATCATAGAACCTAGTGAATGGTTCTTTTCCAAAGGTCCTATCAATGAGGCGTGAGCCGCCCAATGCGGCTTTACCTAATATTCGTACTCATGGGACCATGGATCACGAATCTACATTGCACATTCACCCTGTCTTTTAGAAGGGAATTTAGCTTATAAAAAGCAGACAACAAAAAGTTGGATGCCCTAATTAATTTACATTTTAAATATCCCCAATTGGTGAAAGTATTATATTGTCGTGTCGCTAGTTATCTTCTAGCACTGATCTGGTGGATAGTGACGTGAATTATTGCTTCATTTCACGTGGGCGTCTAATGTCTTCTCCATTCCCTAATAATGTTTAATAACGCCTTGCGTGTATTATCTCCTAATCACTAATCATCATTATATGGGTTTTTGAGTAATTTTTTATCTGAGTGGTACGCTAATCAATCCTTCCCCAAAGGAGATGTCATAACCACAGAATGCTATTGTTCTATGCAAGAAATACATGCCTTTTTTTTTTTTTTTTTTTTTTTTTTCTGCTTTGGTAAAATTTAATAAGTATCAATAAATGATAAAAATTGTTAATATAAAAAGACCGGTGACATTTTTTTTTTTTTAAATTACTTGTTGGAAACTTACTGATATTTTATGAAATTACCAACTTCTTTAGTAGTTTGCAAATCATAAACTTTTGTTCTCGCTTACCTATTTTTATTTGCATCACTTTCTAATGCTCTAGATTTACTAACTATCACATGAAATAACCAATGTAAAGTAGAGTGACTTACTAACTTTTCTCATTTTGGGTTTACCAACTTTCATTTGAGTTACTTGCTACTATTTTTTTTTTTTTGGCTATTTAAAGATTCAAATAAACGTTGGTGATTAATTCAAATAAGAATTGATGTTGCAAAACTTGTTGGTAGTCACTTTAATTAAGGTCGGTAATTTCTAAGAGAAAGTTTAATGGGTTGTTAAGTAAGGTAAATAAAAGTTAAAGACTGAATGAAAACATTCATAAGTGTGAAAACAAAAATTCAGATAAAAATTTTAAGCAACTTGAATGAGAGTTGATTAACCTAAACTAGTGGGTAACGTAATGGAAGAAAAGCTGATAAGTCACACAAATAAAGATTGGTAAATTTATATAAAATTTGAGTAAAATTAGAGCTCTTGTAGGAATAATAAATAAAAGTTGTAAAAAACAACAACTGAATAATTATAAAAAAAAGTTAATAAGTAAGTTAATAAAGATGGGTAAATTCATATAAGAGTTGATAAACATGAGGTGTTGATAAGAAAACCAAACAAAAATTGGTAAAATATAAGAAAAGTTGGAAATTTCACAAATTGTCAAAAAGAGTTGGTAATGTCAATATGTGAATAAGTTACTTGAAAGTAAGGAGGTAGATAATTCTTGTACCAACAATATAGAAAAAAAAAAAAATCCTCTTTTGGTAATTGTCCATAATATCCAAGTTTGGAGATATACCCTATAGATATATATATATTTTGGAGAAGTGCAATAGAAGTCCTAAAACTTGTAATGAAAATGCAATTGAGTCCTAAACCTTGTAAAAAATGCAATTAGTCCTAAAATTTGTTAAATTGCTTCAATCGAGTCCTAAAGTTAAAATCATCAACATTTTTTAACGGAAAATACGACGTGGCGGGACGTGATATTTAAAATGAATTTTCATTTCCACGTGGCTTTTTTTTTTTTTTTTTAAATTAAATTTAAAAACTAGAAAATGAAAATTTAAAATTTATTATAAAAACAAAACAGTTTCAAAAAAAAAAAAAAAAAAAATGGCTATCGCCTATCATCGGAGGGGCTGATGACCGTTGCCAGCCTTGGGTGGGGGTGGCCGCGATGGGCGGTAGCCATTTTTTTTCCTTTTTTTTTTTTTAAAAATTTTTTGTTTTTAAAAATAAAATTTAGCTTTTTTTAGTTTTTAAATCTAATTTTTTTTAAAAATTGAATAAAATAATTAAAAAAGCCATGTGAAAAATGAAAAATTATTTAAAATGCCACGTCTCAAGTCACATCAGCATTTTCCGTTAGTAAATTTGACGGTGTCAACTTTAGGACTTGATTGAAATAATTTAATAAGTTTTATGACTCGATTGCACTTTTTACAAGTTTTAGGACTCAACCGCATTTTTATGATAAATTTGAGGACTTCTATTGCACTTATCCTTTTTTTTTTTTTGGTTGAGAAAGCAATTTGTCAAACACGTGAAACAACTCTTCAATTTGAGTTTTTAGTCCCAAAATTTTTATGTCTAGTAATCGTATTATTCAACCTGTTTTCCCCTCCCTCAATTAACTTGTCAATGATCGACCCAAAAAAGGTAAAAAAACTTGTCAAAGTCCTTGTAGTCACATTGTGCGTTCCAAAGTGTTAGGCCTGACTTATAATGATACTGCAAGTCTTAGGAAATTTGTGCTATTTACATTAACAACGTTTGCAATTTTTTTCCTCGAAGGATGAGAGAGTCATACCTAATCCGCATTTGTCCGCTCTCAATGTCAACGCCGGCCAGCTTAATGCCTTCATAATCGATGTGCTCTTTGATCTCTACGCATTTCACTGCTTCACTAGAAATTTCTTTGCCCCCTACCATACTCCAAAATAGTCTTGACCGCCTGTCTTGCATTGGATCCTGGCATTTGACGGTGGATTTTTATATTTTTGTAGCTTGGAACCTATTAAAGTACATTATGACTTTGCTCTCTATTGCTTCGATAAGAGCTATAAACTCTACCTTAGGTTAGAGCGTTCTTTTTCAACTTTTAGAATTTTTTCAAAATTTCAAAGCTCATTAAAATTTGACATATGAATATATGTGGCAACATTTGTAATATTGTGAAAAATTTCGGGTACTCTGAATTCAGAAAAGATCAAAGTACATCCACTGCAAAATTTATTTATAAACAAAAAGCAAAAGATAAAAGCATACTCATACATGCTAGTTTGCTTTATCGTGCTCCAATTGAAAGTGTCGTTGACTTGTTAGAACATATAGCATTCCTTCTGGGATTTTTCGAAATTTCAAAGCTCCCATCAAGTCCGATTTTGGTCATTTTTCGAAATTTGTGCGATTTAATCTTCTAATTTAAGCAACACACTAACTGTTGGAAAATATATGGCTTCGAAATGGATTGAACAATAAAATCGGATCGAGTAAAACAACTAGGACTTTGAGGCGTGATATCACTTTCTTTAAGGATTTATTTGCCCCACAACGTTGCTAATAGTCACCGGAAAAAATCCTCCAAGATACAATAAAGTCTCGGATGAGAATGCTAGATAGTAATTCTAGTATTTCTCCAGGGTCTCTATAGGAAAACAATCGAAAGATTGGCTGCTATTTTTCAGAAAAAAGACTCGAAAAATGACTACACGTTTTCTTTCCGAAAAATGACAAGTATATATATATGAAACAGTCTTGCAACTCTTCGTGAAAATTGCGAACAAACACGTCTTTAAAAAATTGTTCGGATAAACAAATGCGACTCTTTGGAAGAAGTCGAAAACGAACAATTGCAACCCTTCGGGAAAAGTTAAAACCGAATAAGTAATTTTCCAAAGGTTGTCTTGAAAAGACACAAACAAAATTCGGAATAATTATAATTTTTTTAAACAGAATTTCGAATTTTCTTTTTATATATTTTATTTCTGAAATTCTTAAAATAAAAGACAGCCTTTAAAAGACAGCCTTTGAGTTTACTAAAAAATTTGTAACAAAGAAATAAAATTAGAATAAATAACAAAGGGATTAGTGTTAATTAAACCGCGGGCCCGCAAAGTACTAAGTGAGCCAAATAATCGCATACTCGCACGCGGGTATGGTGGGGTCTAGCCCACCCAATCATTCTTTAAGTACATAAAGAAAAATCCGCAATTTTAAATTAACCCAATCTCTCCCACTTTTCCTATGTGGGACAAAGAAAACACTTTATTTGTTTTAACAAACAAACCTCTAACACTAACACCGTATCTCCACACGCAACTAAAATGTATATATATTTTAATTTTATGTCAAGGGTTGTCGTGGTCAAAATTTAAAATAATTCTTGCTGGGAGTGGTAGAGGAAATTACCAAGTAAAAGCCGTGTTTACGGGGAAAAGCCAGAAGTAGACTAGAGCAAGAAATCTTCCCGTCCTTAATACTTTGTGGACAAAATTAACGGTTTGATTTGATTTGATTGAGAGTTGCTGTCGGTCTTAGCTTAGAAGATACAACCATGCCTAATTTTCAATGCCCACTCCAAAAGCAAATATCTTATTCACGGGAATTTTATATTTTGTCCAAATACGGTTGAAATCTCTCATCATTTTCTCTCATTCATGCACATGTGCATCATTCATGGAAAAGAATAGATTCGGAAGCACCATGAATCTTAGCATCTATTGTCTTCATCGGGTTAGAAAGACAGAAGAATCAAACGTTTCCACGTTATTTTTCCAAAAAGCAACCCTCTAACGCGTAAGAACTAGGTCCTTGTAAAAATATTCTTGTTAGTCCATTTGTTATTTATTTACTGCGAAACGAAAACTTTGAGAAAGCATCACGATTTTCCTTGCTCATATAGAGAAAGAACAAGGGCTATTGCCATTAAAAAATCTCAAACTGATTACCCATGGTATATTTATCCCATGATGCATTTTCCTAAATTAGTTTCTGTCTTACAAAAAAATCCAAATTGGTGCTTTGAAATCAAATCTATGAGCACAAGGACAGAGTTGGCCACATTAGGTATGTCATGTTAGTATTTTTGGGTCAAAATTGGTTAGAAGTACTACATTGGTAAATCGTCGAGAGGTTTATAATTGAATTGGTATAATTGAAAAATTTATATTTAAAAGGTAATAGAAAATTTTTGACAAATGCATGATGTTACTAAAAAAATAAATAAATTCAAAACCACCGCATCGACACAGTACATAAACAAACAAATAAGATGAAAATCCTTTATTGGTGAACATATAAACATATAAAAATATTTATATTTATATAATTAGGACTTTAGCAGTACGCATGGTGCGGCTTCTTTTTCTTTCTTTTTCGACCATACTTGGTGCCCTCCGGTCATTATCACTATACCTAAGTAAAATGTATTTTCTTTGTTTTCCCATCAAAATTCAAAATTCTATTTAAACAGAAAAAAAAAAAAGAAAAATTGTACGTGGATATATGTCGCGAAAGTTTGAAAAGCCTAGGGTTTGCAAAAATTTGAAGAGCGGGACTAAATTTTAATTAAGGAAAAAAATAAGAAATAAAAAGTAAAGTCAATCCAAACAAGTTAAAATAAGAAAATTACAAAAGCCGTCTGCACTTTTTCTTAAGTTGCATTTTGCATCCTCTACATTCAAGATTTTACGGTTTTTATCCTCTCGAGAATGTATGGACATAGAAGTATTCGATATTATATTAAGAAATCTGAATATAGAATATAGGGAATTATTTTTGCAAATGCGATTACAAGCGTTACGACATGGGATCGGCCGTTTGTGTTAGGGGTGTGCAAAATACCCAAGGACCGCCCGGAATCGGATTGGAACCACCCGGAACCGGCGGTTCTTCAGAGAACCAGTCCGGTTCCCAGTTCCATAGGTGGATCTCGCCTGCCCGCCCACCCGACCGGACCGGAACCTTTTTAATATTAAAAAAAATTACTAAAAAAAACCTAGATCTCATCTCACTCCCTTCATCTTCGGCTCCTAATCCTATCACCATTTTGCCGCGTTTACTTCTCCCGCCATCTGCATCTCCACGTACTTAAATTTGGTTTTTCTTTCTTTGGCTTGCTTTGATGTCACGTAGTCATTCTATGTTGAAAACCAAAATTGTTTCACGTCAAGATCGGTTCCATGGATCCACTCGGGAACTGATCGGACCGACGGTCCGGTTCTTGGGTGGATCCATGCAACAAACAGGTGGATCCCGCTTTTAATTTTTCAGAACCGGTCCTTAGCAGGCGGTTCCCAGTTCTAGGTCGGGAACCGCCTGCCTGGACCATGCACACCCCTTGTTTGTGTAACAATACCTGCCACACCGATGCTTCATGGTGGCCCCTTGATTGAAACATTCAACAACCGGTTAGGTAAGAATATATTAAATTCATCTTATTTGTCTCTTTCCTTCAACATGTGCAAAAGTTTATTACATAAATAATTCAAAGTGTTACCATGGGCCAGACTATCGTGAAGTCATTTGCACATTCACGCCATCCATGAGTTCAAAAGAGCAAATTGTGGAGATTACTTTATTAGCTTATCTCGATTTAAATTTTGCAGTGCCCGACAATATTGGTCGGCTTTTCATTCGAGACCCCTGAAACTTTGATAATATATAAATGGTGACGTATAAATTCTCTTATAATCTTTTTTTAATAGTTGTTCTAAATTTCAAATATCGAACTCAACCAAAAAAAGAAATAAAGTAGTTTCTTTAAATATGCTTAGTGCTAAGCAGACAAGCCAGGAAGACGAGACACAATATATTACTATTTCACTTGTCAGATCAGTGAAATTTCTTGCCCCACGTTGAAGTAGAGTGCACAAATCATCAGGCATCACAGGGAAAAACGCGATATGTGATGAATCGATGGTTTAAATAGTTCAAGACTCAGTAAAAACAATAGAACTCTCAAGTGAGACTGGTGTTCCATAAAAAAAAAAACAAATGTCGAACCAGTGAAAAAAATAGCTTTGGCAATATTCAAAAGTTAAAACATTCCCGGTGAAATTGGGGTGGAATAAAATATTCGGTAGAGTCCGGGTTAAAAGTTGATTTTGATTGAAAATGGGGTCACGGTTTGACTATGGCATTGTGGGTGTTTTTGGCGCATGCAATTCACTACTACACAACTTTTGAGATCGAATATTCCATATAGTTCTTGCCCTTTTTGGGAATAGGCTAAATAAATACTAAAAATTATTTCAAAGTTACTTTCAATGCGATTAGACCTAGTGTCCTAATCCCACTTTTCTTTTAATTATTATATACTTCAACGTGTAAAGGGGCCGAACATAACTCCACAGCCGAGAGTTTTTGGGGTGGCTATAACTCCAACTTCTTTGTATCCTAAAAGTAAGGTCACTAAGGGCGCATTTGGTAACGCTTCTGTTCTTGAGAAATCTTTTTGATTCTGTTCCCATAAATAATTTCTAAGCATTTTAAGTCGTTTGGTAACTGTCCAAAATTTCAATTCTTAGAATAGAATTGTGTTTGGTACTGTGCTCAAAATTTATACTCCAAATCATTTTCTTTTAATTTTCAAATAATTTTATTACTTTTTTCCCTTTTTTTTTCTTTTTTCTTCTTCTTCTTCTTCTTCTTCTTCTTCAAGTCGTTGGTTACCGGCCTTGAGATGACTGGTGATCGGCCAGACGAGGGTCGGTGACCTCACTAGAGCGTCATCGGCAGCTGGGTGAGTGGCCTTGCCCAATCGCTAGCGGGGCTCACCCTCGTGTTGAGCCTTGCTAGGGTTGGGTGAGCTTTGCCGGACCTCGCCCTGGCTTGGCAAGCTCGTTGGACTAGTTGTCGGCAATTGGCAAACGGCGACGAACAGCAACATATGAAGAAGAAGAAAAAGAGAAAATATGTGCTTGATTTTAGAATTGTTCCCGAGAACAAGAAACGTTTTTTTTTTTTTTTTCTTGATTCTATTAAATCCGGGAATAAATTTTTTTACCAAACATGATTTTGTTCAAAAATTACTATCGGGAACAAAAGAATAGAAATAAACATTGTTTGGCAAGTTGCCAGTCCCTAACTAGATTGAGAAAAATGATAATTTCTATGTAAAATATTTTATTACAGAATCTTCCATGAGACTCTCTAAATTGTTGTCCTATGTACTCGTGATATTTGAGGATAACATCTCTATAGTTCGAGATACTACCAATCCTTACTTTTGGGGAGTTTTAGGTGCAAATTTTTATACGTGTTAATTCCTTTGTAATTCATAAGTTTCACGCAAATACAGGATTCTTTAAGTGGACAAAAGTTTCGTAATATCTTGAATTGATAACTTTAGTTAGTAAATTGTTATATTTTTCTTTTATTTTGACGTGCTGTTTAATTTAATCCGTGTATCACGAGAATATATTATCCTTACACTTTTGAAGCGGCCTTTTTTTCTTTCATTTTGGGCCCGCGACAAAGACCCGCTAAAAGAAATTTCACATGCTGGTCCATCGAATTTAATTTTGATCTCTTCGTCCGACTGAATTGTTCCCATCCTTAGTAGATCAAGATCGCAGATTTTGTTGTTGTTTTGGTCCGCAAGCAAGATCACCTCCCACGTGATGTCGAACGAACCATCATGGAAAAATGCCTACCAGAAGTTCTGGAGTCACCCGTAGTTCCCGGGGCTCGACTGTCTGGTGCGCATGTGAACTCATCTCGGACACGCGCGGTCGCCCCTCTCTTCCCTCTTCCCTTTTAATACGCGACCGCGTTCTCGCTCGATCTAAACGCAAGAGAAACCGAGAGAAGAGAAAAATTTGTGCGCGCGCTGATGAATCGCGTGAAGATGGCGATCCGACCGCCTTTCTACGCCACCATTTCTCCCCATGCTGCAATTTTCTTTCTTCTTGCGAACGTCCTTCTCGGGGCTCAAGCCAGCGTTCATTACTATGACTTTGTTGTGAGTGCTTTTGTTCGTCCATTGCACGGTGTAACGTGCTCTTTGTGCGAAGTTTTGCGTCGACAATCCTAAAACCGATGCATGCAGGAGAGTTTCCTATAATTTCTTGTGGATCGAGGTTTCGTTATTCTTGTGGGGTCGTTTCGTTAGCAAAGGGCCCGCAACTGCAAGTGATATGTTTTATATGAGCAAATATTTATTGAAATGGGTAGGGTCGAGTGGTAAGCAAAGCCTCTTTCTTTTGCAAATGACGTCCGTCGTTGCGCTTCAGTAAGAAAAGAGGAAAAAAAATTAGTATTTGGGCAATTGCCTTTGGTAGATTGCGAAAGGTCACCTTTCATTTTCGACTGTTCAACACCTTCTACGGACTTGTCGACCGCGATGCATGCAAGTACCGGGACTGTTTTATTGTGGAAAAATGTAATGTTTTTGTCGGTCTCTCGACTGAAGTCAGAAAGTGCTCGTGGTTGTTTTCTTTTACTTCTTTATCTCACTACGTCTATTTTTTGAATCATCTCTTTTTGGCTGCAGCTGAGGGAAACAAACATTACGAGGAACTGTACTACCTTGTCCCTTTTAACGGTCAATGGCAGTTTTCCAGGGCCCGTGATTCGTGTTCATAAAGGCGACCTCGTTTTCGTGAACGTCCATAATCAAGGAGATTACGGCATCACGCTTCACTGGTAATTTCATTTTGTCGAATATCTTTTCATCTCTTTACGCTCTCTGTGTTCCCTTGGTGTGCACTCGTTACTCTTACTGGCGGTATATATTTTTCTTTTCGTGTTTCACTGCAATGGCAACGTGAATGAGAAAACAACAAAAGACGGCACTTGTAACGAGATCGTTGTAGGCGGAATTTGGTCTGGTGCATATTGATTAATTGAATATTCTGGGAAGGGGAGAATGAAAAACCGTACTACACATAATAATCTGGCAAGAGTAATCCAGAAATAGAGAACAGTTTACTAATCCGATTGTGGTGGTCGGGTCTTGGTCCATTCAAAGGGCTGAATCGATCGACAACATTCAATAAGTTGAATGCCTCACTTGATTTTAAGTCCCAATTGAGGTCAGAGAATATTTTTCAGCTTAGGGTTTAGGATTGACTCTTTCAAATCTTTTCATTAAAACGATATAAATGTGAAAGCGGAAGCGAACCCGGAGAAAAAAGAAATGTTTGAGAATATAGATAGGTAAAAAGAATCTGATCTTTTGTTTGATTCTCCTTGAAAATTTAAAGTGATAAATCACAAATATAATTTTGAAAAAGTCTTTTCTTTATAAAGAAAAGACTTGCCATCTTTGGGATTTGATGTAAGGCCTTTTTTCGCGAGCCCAAGCCATCAGTGAGATACTTAACAACACAAAAAGAAGAAAATAAAGCATAACTCGCGGATGGTCAATATGATTGTAAGACTTTTCCTAGAAAACTTCCTGGGCAAGATCTGAGGACTCTCGCTCGAAGATTGGAAAGGCGGGTTCGGAGTCAGATCTGGGGTGGGGTAGAAGCTAATCTTCATATCGAAGGGTTCCCTTTCTTGATAGCACAGGAAAGAGGCTAGCACTAGCAGTGCGTATTCCATCAAGAGCTGCTCAATCTATGCAACTTGGGATCTTATGGCTTCTTCCTCTATCGTTTTTGGGGAGCTCGGGTCTCAAGGACCCCGTTCCTTACCGTATACTAGAGTCAACTTCCTATGTTCAAATTTAATCTTTTTTTAAAAATACGCGAGTGATGAAGCATTTCCTAACAGATCTTCCACAAAAGAAGATTTCGTCAAAGAAGCTTTTCCTCTGATAGGATCGGATCCCTTTGCACAAGTCCTCCGATCACATTTATTTATTATTATTAGAATAGTAAAATAAGCTTTTATTTTTCATGACGACAGACCAGGAAGGACTCCTGCTATAGGTCTGCTTGGTTGAATCATATATGTTTGCAAGGAATAACCGGTGCAGATCCTCAATACTTCTAAATTGGTCAAATCCTAGTTATTTACGTAGGATGAAAAGCGAAGGTTCTGGCAAAGGGGACCCCACGAATGAGGTAAGATATCCGAAACAGTATAAGGATGAAGGATTTTCCTTCGAGACAGGCGCAAGTGAGAAAGTATCCTATGACATGATGGGCAGTGCCCCTGCAGGTGCCCATCCATTTCTACTTAAATTGAATTATTGATATCGCGAATATATCACCTCGAGGCAAATATCAGTGATGAGCTTTCTCCGAGTCAAAACACCCAAAAACGGAAAATATACACCCCACCTTCCCCGGGGCGGCGAGGGCGCCGGGTAAAAATAAAAATGATGAGGCCACAGGAGACCAATCTTCATAAACTAAAATATGTGAAACTTCATAGATATATAGATAAATGATAAAATTGATGTATTTCGATTTTCAAATCACGTGATTATGTCACGTTAATCTTTAGTGATAAAAGTCAACTTTCGGATTGTGACAATTCATTGGGCTTTGGTGGGTTTCCAATTGATGAATTGCGTGTCAGTTATTTGGTCAAAAATACATGTGCAGGCCATTGGCTGGAACTTAAATCATTGATGAGGTTTGTAGGGTGTTTTACGGTGAAATGGCCGAATCTTTTTCCTCCCGATGGAATTCCTTTCTTTTCTCAAAGTCAAGACATTCTTGTCTCACCTACCAGTATATATATTCCGATGAGGAGCGAACTACCGGTCTGTATGTCCTCGTACTGCTTCCTGCGTGTGCCTCTGTCCACCATTCTTATTATCTACTTTCAAGTCTTTGTTAATATTTAATTCTATCTGTCCCGTGTTAGTAATTGACGCAGACAACTCCATAATTGAGCTCACTAAGTTTGCAACTTCCACAAGTCGTGAATCAAGTAGAATCGCCTGGCCCACCCGCCCTGTCCTCTCACTATAAGGATTTTTTTGGGCTCGGATGAGTGGTTGAGGATAATAAAATATGTTAAACCATCACGCTTTGGTTTAATAACTTCGACTTTTAGACGTGGAAAACATCCAACCCTTCCAACCTTTCCACACGCTTGGCCACACCTCCGTGGAACTTAGTTCATAAAAGCCCCATTAGCATCTTGACTAATATCAGATCAAGACATTCCGATGGTTTAGAAATGATCATCGCCGATGTTTTCGTAGCTTCAAGGACCGAGGATCACTCGGTCCAGCTTTCATTGCTCCCGTCCCGCCGAATATGTCGTGCAGGACGGAGATGCAAATCCCTAAACAGATTGTCGTCTCCTATATATTTTGTATAGATGATAAACAATGGACAGGAATTTTATTAATTAGCCCTCGTGATGCTTGTCAATTTTTTGGTATACTTGCGTGGGAGATTTTTTTATGCATATCAAGAAAAGAGATTCTATATTTTATTATATTTTAAAATGTCGTTTTGTGACGTCATTTAGCTTAAAATATATTTTGTGCATCTGGTTTCATGTGTGGACGAATAAGAAACGAAGATATTCATTCTACCCCTCTACTTTTGGGGCTACGTTAAACCCTGAATTTTAAAAAAGTTATATTTTATTCCCTCCACCTCTACTTGCATTTTGGTGCACTCATTTTTTTCGTTAAGGTTTTTTTTTTGGTTCCAGTGTAATTGATCTTCAATTTTATATCCAATATCCCATTTGCCCTCTATTCACAGTCATAACGAGTAAAATATATAAAAAGTTTGAAATTGCCGCCACTAAATCTAAATTTTACTGTTTAATCTGTTTAGTTAATAAAAAATAAAGAGAAGATAAAAGTACTTGTTTAATATGAAAATTTAAGCTGTTCAAAAAAAAAAAATGAAAATTTAAGATAAGAACTACCTTAAGTGACAATCAAGAAAAGAAGAAAATTTTATGGGACTTGAAATTGATACATAAGTATGCGATTGATTTGAAATGATACGATTTGGATAAATTAGCATCTTCTAATTGTGTTTAGTTGCACAGGCTTCTCTAACAGCACAGCACTTTTCTAGATTTAAACGTGTCTCCCTTAGGCTCTTTTAGTTCATATCCCAAATATTTTTCCTATCTTTAAAGAATTTCCCATATCTTTCATATTTTTTCTTCAATTTCTGCACAATAAATTAGTAAATCATATGGTTTAGCAATGATAATGAGCTAAATCAAACGATCAACAACTTTTTCAAACGGTTTAGAAATCTTCCAGTTTTTTTAGTCAATAGTCAATAATATTTTCATAATTAATTATTTATATGTTTATTTTCTATTTATCCATTTAAAGTTTCATTTTATTTCCTAATTAAATGCATAGTGATATTTTATTATTACTGATGTTAATTTCCTCTAACAATATATTCTTGAACTTTGAAGCTTCTCTACAACCACTGGGATTCGTCTCATCCATGGCCACCCTTCCAACATGGAAATGGGAGGTGAGGGGTTCAACTCCCCACCTTCTCAAGGGGGGATGGGGTGGGGACACCTAAGTTTCAAGTTCCATGCCTTACAAGAGGCAGGGCAAAAGTCTGAGAGTGAGAATAGAATAGGATTGAAAAAAAAAAAAAGCTCCTCGTAGAGGAGCTCGGTGGGCCCTAGTGGGCCACTTGGGATAACTCTATAAATATATAAACTCTTCCATCCAGAGGAAGGAAGTGAGGAGCTCGGTGGGCCCTAGTGGGCCACTTGGGATAACTCCATAAATATATAAACTCTTCCATCCAGAGGAAGGAAGTTTTAAACTCCCCATGTCCTTATTTTTATGTGAGAATAATGGCCATTGGGTCAAGTCTCCAATGATTAAATTCAACCTTTTAAAATGCAGGATTCAACATCATCAATCTCAAAGTTTGGGAGTTATGTGAAATTTTCCCTAAAAGGGGACGGCACAAGTCATATAAATGCATTTGGAAATATTCTTTACTTGTATTGAAACTAGGGAAGTCCATGTTTACTTCTCTAGCATTAGTCGTTTCCCTTGAACATCAATAATAAGAGACCAAGATACTCAGTCATAGGGCCAACAAGTGTACTCAAACGTTAGACAATATCAAATAGATTTTCCTTATTATATTGCAAGGCAATCAATAATGACATGACGGGTCCTTTAACTTTTAGTTAATGTTTAATTTAGTCCTTGAGCAATCTTTTGTTTAATCTGGTCTTTGAATTTTCAGAAATTCAATTAATATAGTCTTTGATCCGGTAAAATTTTTAACACCGTTAACTGATGCAACCGTAATTTCTATTAACATGTTGTCAAATTGGTATGTTGACATCCATGTGGCTTTTTGTTAACTGACACAATTGGTTGAAATCTCTCCTCCAACGAAGGAGGTCAAGGGTTCGAAATCCTACGTTGTTAGCGATTAAAGGGGGAGCCTTGGCGGTGGGTTGTTGAGCCAGTTTCCCTCGAGGTATAGTCGCTATTGGGCCTCCACCGCGGAGGCCCGTGAGACCCCAAATTAGCATAAGCCGATAAGGGCAGGCTCTGGCGGATCCTCGGTCACCGAAAAAGAAAAAGAAAAAGAAAGAACTATGCATCAAGTTGATATATGAAACTTCACTAATTCAATTGAACATAAAAAAGTTAAGGGATCACATTAAACATTGAAAAAAGAAAAGTTCAAGAACCATGTGTATTATCAGCCCTTATTACAATACCAACCAATTTTATTTCGATTATTTCTTGGTATGTTGCTTCTATCTTGAAGTGGTGTTTTTTCTTTGAGCTGCTAAGCATCCAATTACAGATACATATCTAGTTCTGAAGCAAAACATGTTTAACTTAAGAGGGGTGTGATTAATTGGAAAACTCGGTTTACATTTCAGGCATGGGGTGAAACAACCAAGAAATCCATGGTCAGATGGACCTGAATACATTACTCAATGTCCAATCGAACCACAAACAAATTTCACATATGAAGTGAATTTCACTGATGAGGAAGGAACTCTTTGGTGGCATGCTCACAGTGATTGGACGAGAGCCACAGTTTACGGTGCAATAGTCATCCTTCCGAGCGAAGGATCGAGCTTCCCTTTTCCTGAGCCAGATGGAGAAGACATCATCGTGCTCGGTATGTACTTCAGAAATTTTATTTGTTAAAAAATATACTAACTATGGTCCCCATATCAAACAGCCTAACTTTTTTGAACGATTTGTCCCCTACACGCCAACTTCAGAAGCATTCAACTAGAGATGGGGATCTTCACTACCAATAGAAAAGGCAGTAGGTGAACGAAACTGTGATAAACTAGATATGGAGAAAAATGTTGACTTTTTGGGTTGTTGGTTTCTTTATATATTTTATTCCGTTTCGAAGTTTTCTGCTTTGGCCGACGAGAAGAAAATAACTCGAATAAAGATAGTCGAAGACATTCGAACAGAAATAAAAAAAGTCGGAGACATTGACTATTTAGATTTTATTTTCGAGAAGGATAGTACAAGTTTTAGAAAAGAGCAAAGGTGGTTCAGTGTGACTGATATTTTTTAATTTCCAAAGGAAGGCAAGGGTTTACAGGTTTGTAATTGTAAGGCTTGGGAGTCTCATCAAGGTGTGTAAAATAAAAAAAAGCAAAGCAATGATCTCGCTCCGAAAGATAGGATGGGAGGTTCTTCCTGAAATTAATTCTTGTTTGGATCATAGCATTCTTAGACTTTTCATAGAAGGGGGAATTAGTCTATATGGTAAACATGATTGTGCAACATAATTAATGAAAATTATGTTGTTCCGCTATTTTGTCGAAAGGTTACCATATAAAGGGGAATCATTCTCCTTTGTGGTTAGTGAATGAGTTAGTTTATGATCAAATACTTTCTTAGAGATTACTAATTTAAATTAGCTGAACTTCCCCTGTCAAATTACTACATATTAATGGAATATCAACTTTTGCGTTAGTTACTGAACAAAAATATATATATATATATTTTAATTTGTCGATCTTTCTTATCATTTACAAACTTATATTTGCATTTCTCCACAACCATTTAAATTTTACCAAGCCTTTTTAAAAAAATTAATTACCAACTTCTTATGTTTTACCACATTTTATTTACCTTTTTAAACCATACCATTAACTTATCAACTCATATATGAATTTGCTAACCATTGAGTTAGTTACCAATGTCTATTTGGTTCTTTTTACAAACGTCTTGACTGGGTCACTTAATGGATAAAAAATGGTAAGTCAACCCAAATAAATGTTAATATTTACCGTTATTATAGTTGATACTTTAAGGTGTTGGTAAGAAAGGTAACTGAAAAATGAGAGAAGCTTTTTTTTTTTTTATATTAGAGATAAGAAAAATCGATAATTTAAAAAGAATGAAATAAATGTGGTAATTGACTTAAGAGTTAGTAATGCCTAACTAGTTGGTAACTCAATAGAGTTTGAAAGTAAGGCAAAGAAAAGTGGTAACTCGATTCTTTTTTTTGTTGGTCCAACCTTATTCTATATTTATTTTATAAACTATTGTGTGTGCTATGTATTGTACACAGTTTGTAATATCCTGCTTTCTCACTTACACGTCCTGCATCGGCCATCCTACGTGACACGGTTAGTGATAATATGAATATTTAACTTAATTTCTAAATATTTTTTTTTTAAATTTGTTTAATTATATTCTTTTCATTTTTCCTCTCTTTGCCCTTTCATTTTTTTTTCTTGCCTATCTCTTCCCTCCACCAATCGCCCATCTATGGCTGGGGGAAGTCACCAGTCGCTGACGAGGGCAAGGGTTAGGATGCCCTCCTCGACCTTTGGCGAGGGTTGGACAAGGCCGCCCCTTGTCTGCCCTTGCCCAAGGCTGGTAACGTCCCTTGCCATCGCTGGAGGTTGGTGAATTTTTTTTTTTTTACCTACTTTTATCAATAAGTTATTGAGAAATTGATGGACTATTAATTTTCTACCCACAATTTTTTGATATATATGAGCTTTCTAAAAAATCTTCCACTATGGAAAAAAAAAAAAATCCTTTCGAGATCTGAAATAATAGAATCATCCTACATATGAACTAGAGGAATTGTTTAGGATGAAGAGGTGGTATGAAAATTTCAATTGGGCATAGGCCCGCAACTTGTTGCATGGAACTTTTCAAGGACTAGCATTGTTACCTAAACTAACCACGTGAATCACTCGTATTTGGATTTACTGTATGCATTGATTTCTTATTGGGATCGTTCATTGAAGCTTGCACACTAGTTGGAAACGCATTTGTTCAAACTGAAAAGAGGGCCATACGTACAATCCACCCTGTTAGGATGCACCATTTTCAAGTGAGATTGCACTAATTACAAAGGGTTAAATTTCACTTAAGTTGCATTACTTGAACCATCAATCTTGTGATGGTTCGTAGGTTCTTGGTACGAAGAAGAAAAACTCAACGAAGTATTGAATGAGGATTTAGCGGCAGGCAGCGATGTACCCCGAGCAACTGGCTATATGATTAATGGACAGTTTGGAGATTTCGTTCCGTGCTCCAAAGGTATATTTCTGGTTCCTTCATGGATTCGTGATTTCAATAGTATAGTGGGATACAATCTTCATTAAGATTGTATTGGTTTCATAGAAACAACATACCATTTGTTCGTCGACTATGGCAAGACCTATCTCCTTCGAATAGTGAATGCGGCGGTCAGCGCAGAGCACTTTTTCTCCATTGCCAAGCACAACATGACGGTTGTCGGCATGGACGGAGCATACACAAAGCCGGTGGTAACTTCGTACATAACAATCGGTCCTGGACAAACAATGGACGTCTTGCTAACAACCGATCAGTCCCTCGGAAGATATTACATGGCCGCTCGACGGTATTCAAGCGAAGACACATCAGTCACGGCCTTCTCCCACATCAATGTTACAGCCATTCTCCAATACAAGGGAAACTACAGTCTCACATCACCACCAATTTTCCCAAGCGACACCCTTCCAGGCTTTTATGGCTATTTTGCGGCAGCTAATTTCCTAGCTCAGCTTAAAAGTTTAGCAAATGAGGAGTATCCCATAAGTGTCCCTCTGAACATTAGTACGAGGATGTTCATAACAGCTTCCTTGAACGAGCTGTTATGCGCAAATGATTCGTGCGCATCGGGCGATAGCAAAATCGCCACGAGTTTGAGTAACATAAGTTGGGTGAATCCTTCAATCGATGTGTTGCTTGCCTACTACAGGTACCCTAAATTTCTTTGTGCTTGATATTACATTCCAAATCAGGTGGTGGCAAGGGCCGTTGATTCTCAGATTTGCATCTGGATATGAAATTATATCTTCAGTTTATACATCTGAGGAATTTCCATGTCCTAGATTAAGATGTTTTGTCTTGCTAATGCTTGATTACGGGTACTCGTTTCATTTTGAAAGAATATAAACTTCCTAAAAGTAATGAATAACAACTCAGACTTACATATGCAGGAACATCAGCGGTGTATACACCTCAGACTTTCCGGATTTGCCTCCGATGTGGTACAACTTCACAGGTGATGATTTATCGACCAGTCTTGCGGTGGCTGCTGAAGGGACAAAGGTGAAAGTTTTGAATTTCAACGAAACCGTGGAGATAATATTTCAAGGGACAAATCTGCTGACAGGTTCAGAAACCCATCCTATGCATTTGCACGGACATAGTTTCTATGTTGTTGGATCCGGCTTCAAAAACTTCGACAACGAGAGCGATCCTCAAGGGTACAACCTGATTGACCCCCCTAAAGTCAATACGTTTTCGGTGCCCAAAAAGGGATGGATTACGATCAGATTCACAGCAAATAACCCAGGTATAAATACACCTTGTCATGCTTTTTCCCTATGTCATTATCTAACGATTCGATATCCTTACCTAATGTATCCGGTGGATTAATTGATCACAGGCGTATGGTTTTGGCATTGCCATATAGATCGACATATGAGTTGGGGTATGGACACTGCTTTCATAGTACTAAATGGTGGTACTGAGGAGACCAGTATGCGACCGCCCCCATCCTACATGCCTCCTTGCACGGATGCGTCCAAGATTGTCCTGAAAGAAACCGCCAGTTTCTTTGGTGACGTAAACCAAATTTGACAGCAGATTGCAGTAAATTATTTACGTGGTAATGTAAAATCATCAAGTTAGTCGTTAAAATGCACTAAATCAATGCCAACATGATTCCTTTTTGTGTCCATGAGAGTCATTGAGCAGATCAGTCTGCGTAGTCATTACAGCAGTGGAATTATTAAATGTGCTAGTAAGCTCCTGGTTAAGTGCATTCATTTGCAATATCCTTGCGTTCCGAATTAGGTGATCAAGCCAGCATATTGAGAAAATGTAAAGGGGATATAAACCAGAGCCATCACCTGGACACAGATTAACTAAACAGTCATTCGTTTTACCAATTTACTTCCACATATCAACCGCCACCTACACAGATTAAGCTCCTTTAGAACCCTTGGCTTTGAGCTGAATCCGAAGATGGGGAATAGCTTCTGGTCTAAGACTCCTGCAACAACACGTAAGCTGACACTTAATGGGGAGCTTCAGAGAACACAAGGCCTCTCTCATCTGATTGTCGATAATCTCAATGTAAGATCTTAAGGTTTGTAATAGTAGAATATCATCCACAACCCCTACTTTCGATTCCCGAATTTAGCCTAATTTGTCGTAGGAAGGATATTCCTCCCCTTTTCAGTCATGTAGTCATCGTTCATAATCAAGATAGACTTTTAAAACGCATGAGCATCGATTTTAATAGAATCAAAGAAAGGTGAAGTCACACGGTTAGCTTTGAAATGAAGAGAAGGACACTTAAGAGGAACCAAAAATGCAAAAAATAGTAAATTGAATCTACTATAGACCAAAAAAAACAAAAAAAAAAAAAAATACTAAAGTTGGGTAGCTACCTTTAGTCTCAATCATGCCGGCCTAGCTTTGAAAACTTAATGAGCAAGAATTTCTTCTATAGACGGCTCTGGATAAATACTTTTAGGTCTGGTTTGAGACTTTCTAGATCTTGTCCATGTGGAGCGCATTCACTAATTCCCTTGTTAACAAAGCTGTCAGTGTGGCATGTGGAGCAGCACATTGATGATGTTGGATAATTCTCTACACCGCCACCTACAAGTGATCTCTTGTGTGAGTTGCAGTAAGTGTGTTTTTCGATATAAGTTTGCGAAATCATTAATGATGATTTTAAATGCTTATTGCCTTTATAAATTTAAATATTTGGTATTGTCAGATAAAGTACAACTGTGATTCTAAATATTCGAAGTTAAAGATGGTCACGTTGAGCACCGGTGTAAATAAGCTGGCAAATTTCGGACAGAGCAACATAAAATTGTAAATTTCACCTTAATTCCAAATACATACCTCTATTTGAAAATTGTGAATTTCATATGTCAGTCCCACTAAAAGGACCAAAATACTCTCACAAAAAAACCCTATTCATCCACCCGTCTAAGTTCATCCTTGCCGTCGGCGTCCGTTCCCCATCGCCTCCCATCGCTCCGTCGACGCCACTCTCGCCGCGTCTGATTGCTCCAGCAACACTGTCCTCTCTCTCCCCCTAAAGGTCGTGCTTGCTCACTCACTCTCTCTCCGTCCTCCCTGCTTCCAACAACAAACTCTCTCTGTCTCTCTTGCTCTCTGTGACAGCGGCCGTTGCGACCTCGACAGCCTCTGTGAGGACCACCGTGATCGCCGTGACCCTAGATCGAGTTTGAAGCGGCCTACGACGGCCTCAACGAGGTCGCCCATGGTGCATACGGCTCAACCAGAGTCGGAGCGAGGCCGTTTAGGCGGCGGAGTGCTGCTGTTAGAGAGAGAGAGAGAGAGAGAGAGTCGGGTAGGGGAGTCATAGAAAGGGGACGAACTCTCTTGGTGGGATTTTCACGGCCATTCGCTACGGTGGTCGTGTTCCTCCATGTGGCGATAATTGCGGTAGGCCGAGCGTTCGGTTGGTCACGGTGATCAGAGGGGATCTTTGGCGGCTGAGCTTAGGTGACGACCCTTTCATTTTTGTGGTAAGGATTTCTATGTTTGGTGAGGTGTATTGTAAATATAAAGCTCCATTTGTTTAGTGAAAAACAATATTTTCTAGATTTTCTGAATTCGTTTCATGAAAAATGAATTGATTAGAGAAATATTTTTATCAAGAGAAAAAAACTTCTAAAATAGGAGAAGGTATTTTTCACCTTTTAAATAAGGAAAAATATTTTCCTCATTCACTCTTTTATTTCACACCTTTGTTAGTCTCCTCTTCTTTCTTATTTTAAAATCAAAGTTTCCACTATTTTTTTTTTTTTAAATTCGAATTTCTAATTATTTTTGTTTTTGTTTTTATAAAAAATCGAAATTTTAATTATTTAAAAAATCCAAATTTAATTATTTTTTCTTTTTTTCTTTATTCTTGATCAATTGACAGCCACTACTAACAACCGACCACAAGCGAGGGATGAGCTCGCTGGCCTTAAGTGAGGCTTGAGCCTCATCGATTTGGTGAGACTCAAGCTTGCCGCCTTTGCCGATTGGCGAGACTTTTCAAGGCCAGTGAACCTGAGCTCACCTTTAGCCGATTGCTGAGGATGACAACCGGCTGAAGATGAAGAAGGTGGAAAAGAAAAAATAAAATAGAAAAAGAAAGAAGTACAAAGAAAATTAAACATTCAATTTTTTAAAAAGATAATAAAAGGAATGCGTGGAGGAATAACAAATCGAATTTTCCATATTGAATGGCAGAAAATATTTTCTAGTTTATTTTCAAGTTTTAGCCAAATATCAGAAAATATGATTATTTATTTGGAAAATGGCTTATTAAGAAATGGCACATTTTCTGCGAAATGAATGTAGCTTTAAAATGGAGGAATATTTTTTGTATCATGATAAAATCTTAGTTATGATTTTGGTATTTTCCCTAAAAGTATTTTAGGCGTGAATACAAATTTATCATGGTGTAATCAACCAATATTTTCTTGTAAACTAATCACATAAATGTCGTAGTAACTATTAAATCAATTTTTGTATTGAATAGGATGTACACATGCACTTTGATTGATCGCACATACGCAGTGCGACCGTTGAATGGGAGAATCATCCTAATGTAAAACAGCATTATAAGGTGATCAATTAATTGTTTCATGAGTGTAATAAATATGCTAAATTGATTCTACTATAGGCGAAAAAAAAAATTACAATCACAACACAAACACGCAGAGGAGTAAATTCTAATCTCCCAGCGATGGTTGTCCAAGACAAGCCTTTGATGACGTACTTAAGATGCCCTAGACTGAACCGCGCACTAAAAGGGCACCAACCATTCAAATTGATATAGCTTACCTGGTCTTCAGTGTCTTTCTAATCTTTTTTTTTTCTTTTTTCATGAACTTTTGAAAGGCCATTAAATTGCTGGGGTATCATGATTATAATAATTAGCTAGCCTAGGCACCGGTCACCTTGTTTCACGGGACCCTCAGCAGTGCCTCTTCGATCGAGAGAGACACGAGAATGCGAATCTCATTTATGGCTTATGGAAGATCTAGCTTAGACTAGGTATTATTATTAAAAAACTTGATATCACCCTTTTGATATAAGCATTTTAAAAACATGATAACACGACAAAGTAGACCGCATTAAATGTATTGCCAATAGAAATATTCCAACATTCTGACTAATGAAGAAGGTGGACTTCATGTGAGCCCGCGGAATCAAACCGTGTTCATTTTGAGTCATTACTTAATTCGTGGAATGATTCCACCTCCAAGAAATGCCAATCTACCGTCACGTGTTTCAATTTAATTACGTGAAACAATTGAAAATGTTCATCCGAAGGTTCCACGGTTGTTGTCTAACCGTAGGCGGCGTTCACGAGATGATTGTCTGCTCACTCGTCGGATGTGCCGTCCATTGCTTGTGCTTTGGAAAGGAGAGCCCATACCGGCTCAAGAACGGCAAGTGGAAAGAGAAAGGGAAAAGAAGAAGAACTAAAAGGGTGTTGAAATGGTCATGGAAAATGGTCAAATCATTGTCCAATGCCTCGTCGCGGTTCTACATTTTTTAAGGAAAGGTGCTAATAATGTCCACCACTCCGACGATGGTCGAAACATGCAGATGAAGAGAAGAGAGAGTCCATCCATATGACCATCCCTTATTATTTCTCGTGAAGTAAGGCAACGACAATCCTGCACTCGCAATCACATGGGGGTGCGCCTTATTTCCTGGATAAATAAGTAAAACGGAAATTTCGTCGGCGAGGCATCATCTACTCTGGACCCCCGCTGCCGAGGTTGTCTTCCTCGAGATAAGAAATGAGAGAGAAAATCGATCGGGCCATTGTGCGCAGAACTACAGGGGAAAAAAAAAAATCTTAAATGCCTTCAGAATATGTGAACCCAATTCATATACACTGTTAGGTGAGGAGGGACAGGCAGAGAATCTGCAGTACAATCGAGTTCTTCTCTTCCTCCTTATCTTTCTCGGATGTGGACCATCGACTAGGTAAATCGTGAATGTTAACAAAATATGATTTTGGGAACCACATAGAGGGACCGGCCATCCTCTCGTCTATACATAGTACATGATAATTGTTCGGTTTTCCGCATGTCGAAATTTGAGTGGTCGGTAACATGTTTTTTTTGGTCGGGGTCGGTAACATGTTACACAACGTTTTTTTCCCGGCAGCTGAGAGAAATCAATGTCACAAGGACTTGCACTACCACGACCATTCTAGTGGTGAATTGACAGTCTTCCCGGGCCAATCATTCGCGTTCAAAAAGGTGATTTTGTGTATGTGAAGGTTCATAATCAGAGACTTTACAAAGACACTCGTCACTTTTATTTTATCATGTCCATCTTGTTCTAAATCTTTATTGCTCTCTTATTGCTAGTTTGAGATGCAATAGACAAATAAAACGAAATAAGTGCGCGGCCTAATTCAAAAAGGACGTTGGAAATGCAAGATAGAACTAAACTAGAATCTATCTTTTCTACATATTTCATTTTTGGTATATTTTCATGCTATTAATTTGACAAAAACAACCCATCGCTTTTTTGTTGATTATGTAAAATCTATCTTCTCCACATGCGGGGGCCAGTTTAGATATGTTCTTCCCTATAGCTAATCACAACAAGGCGCTAGTTAGAGTGAACGGAGCATACAAAAAATCAATCGTTGTTGATATCTAAATATAGAACCTAAACAAACGATTGGATATATTAGTTACTACAAATCAATCTCCACAACGGTATTACATGGCAGTTCAATGGTTTTTGAGTGAAGATATGGATTTTTCTAAATTTTACCATTTTGTTACCACGGCGATCCTCTAGTATAAAGAAAATTACAGTCTGACGTCACCCCCAAGTTACCCAAATGATACCCTGCCAGTTTATCATGACTCTAGTGCTGCTTTGAGTTTCACACGCTAACTAAGAATTGTAACAACTGAAGAACATCCAGTGATGTCCCTCACAGCGTGACGACAAGGATGTTCATTATAACTTCCTTCAACGGTGTGTCATGCCCGGATGATTTGTCTTTCTTCGGTGATATCAAATTCGCTACAACTCTATATGACATTAATTGGGTGGACTCATTTACCGATGTGCCACAAGCTTATTACAAGTTCATCTCCCTTCCTTATAATTTGATATTGTCACGTTAATAATACATGAAAAGTTGCGAGGAACATATTTGCCATTAATATGCAGAAATAACAGTAAAGGATACACCATTATTTTCCCTATCTTCCTTCAGTTATGTATAATTTCATGGGAGAAGATTTGTCGAGCAGTCTTGACGAGCTTGCCGAACGGTCAGCCGTCAAAGTGCTGAATTACAATGAAACTGTAGGGATAGTTTTTCAAGGGACTAATTTGTTGGAGGGATCAGCAAATCATTCAATGCATGGATATAGCTTTGTGTCTACGGGCTCGGCTTAGGAAATTTCAACAACGAGACAAAACCCTGAGGTCTGCAATTTGGTGGGTCCACCTAAAGTCAAGTCAGTAAGGAACCTAAGTATGTCCTAAAACAGTTTCGTCCAAACTCTGGAATGTAAACTTCGAAAGTATTCTCACGAGCCATGGAGAAATTTTCTCTCCAATTGGGGGATAAATAGTGTAGGCATTAGCACATTAAAATAAGAAATGCATCTAGATTGAGCGCTAGATTACTGGACTACTGCTGGAAGCCCCAGTCGGAAGCTTGCTTCCTGCTAATTTTTGCACAATGTCTAAGCCAGCACATCCAATTAGTACCTCCTGGCTCTTTCTAGACACTATGCACATGGATTGCAATTAGATTATGGGCAAATAATCTAGGTATTTCCCATGCCTTTTTCCTTCTTTTTTTTTTTGTGTAATTTAATGTATTTGGACCAAATAATTTGATGACTAACATTTGAACATGGTATGTGGCAGGTGTATGGTATTGACATTGTCATATAGACTGATAGATGATTTGTGGAACGAGTGCCACTTTTATAATGAAAAATGGGGATACGAAAGATGCAAGTATGAGGCCACCTCCTTCCTATGTGCCACCTTGCATTGCAATGGAGGATAAGTGAATTATGATCTAATATTGTAGATGCTTTCGATGCCATGAGATAAGTTCTCCTGTAATTTATTCACTACTTTGTTTGTGTGTTAAATTGATGATTTACGCACCCGCATGATCACCTCAAATGTTAAGAAGATAAATTAAAATCAATTCAAGTTACTTGCAAAACATTTTCGAAATAAAAAGAGAAAGGTACCAAAAGGGCGTTAGAGAAATCTAACGTAACCAAGTCCCCGAACTCACAATCTCTGGTATGTAGGAGTAAAGTAAATCTCCCGTTACTTTACTTGTGCTTTTAATCGACCCACCAAAAATAAATTAGTGGCGACTCATAATTGAAAAATCATTTGTATGTTAAGAACTTCAACCTAAGTTGTGAATTGATATGGGCTTGGGAGAATCCGAGCTAAGTTTAAGCTTAGTAATCAATTTGTCAAACCCTAGGTGGTTCACTTGAAATTTTGGTCGCGATACTTGACGCCGGCGAGGGCGGCCCTAGCCAGCTCAAGTGAGGGTGACCCTTGCTGGACGCTGGCTTCCCTCCGCTAGCTCTGCCATGGCCGATGGAGGGAAGAGAAAAGAAGAAGAAAAAAAGAAAAAAAAAAGAAAATTTTTTAAAAAGTAAAATGACAAAAATGTCATATAGTTTAGAGTAAATGTGTTAGAGTTTTTTGTGTCATGAAAAAAAGTTTGGGGTAAATATGTCATAGTTGATAAAGTTTAGGATTTTTCATGTCAAAATTTTTTTTTTTTTTGGGTAAATTTGTCATTTTGAGCAAAGTTTGGAGCTTTTGGTAGTCTTTTCCTTAAAAAGTAATAGAAAGATTTTGACAAATGCATGACGTTACTAAAAAAATAAATAAATTCAAAACCACCGCATCGACACGGTACATAAACAAACAAATAAGATGAAAATCCTTTATTGGTGAACATATAAACATAGAAAAATATTTATATTTATATAATGAGGACTTTAGCAGTACACACGTTGCGGCTACTTTTTCTTTCTTTTTCGACCATACTTGGTGCCCTCCGGCCATTATCACTATACCTAAGTAAAATGTATTTTCTGTGTTTTCCCATCAAAATTCAAAATACTATTTAAACATCAGAAAAATAAGAAAAATTGTACGTGGATATATGTCGCGAAAGTTTGAAAAGCCTAGGGTTTGCAAAAATTTGAAGAGCGTGACTAAATTTTAATTAAGGAAAAAAAAAAAGAAATAAAAGTAAAGTCAATCCAAACAGGTTAAAATAAGAAAATTACAAAAGCCGTCTGCACTTTTTCTTAAGTCAAGATTTTACGGTTTTTATCCTCTCGAGAATGTATGAACATAGAAGTACTCGATATTATATTAAGAAAACTGAATATAGAATATAGGGAATTATTTTCGCCTATACGATTACAAGCGTTACGACATGGGGTCGGCCGTTTGTGTAACGGTACCTGCCACACCGATGCTTCATGGTGGCCCCTTGATTAAGACATTCAACAACCGTTTAGGTAAGAATATATTAAATTCATCTTATTTGTCTCTTTCCTTCAACATGTGAAAAAGTTTATTATACAAATAATTCAAAGTGTTACCATGGGCCAGACTATCGTGAAATCATTTGCAGTCGCACGCCATCCATGAGTTCAAAAGAGCAAATTGTGGAGATTACTTTTTTAACTTATCTTGATTAAAATTTTGCAGTGCACCCACAGTGTTGGTCGGCTTTTCGTTCGAGACCCCTGAAACTTTGATAATATATAAATGGTAATGTATAAATTCTCTTATAATCTTTTTTTCATAGTTGTTCAAAATTTCTAATATCGAACTCGGCAAAAAAAGATATAAAGTAGTTTCTTTAAATATGCTTAGTGCTAAGCAGAAAAGCCAGGAACACGAGACACAATATATTACTATTTCACTTGCTGGATCACAGGAAGTTTCTTGCCCCAGTTTGAAGTAGAGTGCACAAGTCATCAGGCATCACAGGGAAAAACGCGATATGTGATGAATCGAGGGTTTAAATAGTTCAAGACTCGGTAAAAACAATAGAACTCTCAAGTGAGACTGGTCTTCCATAAAAAAAAAACAAACGTGGAACCGGTGAAAACAATAGCTTCGGCAATATTCGAAAGTTGTAAGCGTGATTCCCGGTGAATTTGGGGTGGAATAGCATATTCGATAGAGACAGGATTAAAAGTTGATTTTGATTGAAAATGGGGTCACAGTGTGATAATGGGATTGTGGGTGTTTTTGGCGCATGCAATTCACTATTTCACAACTTTTGAGATTAAATATTCCATATACCTCTTGCTTTTTTGGGAATAGGCTAAATAAATACTAAGAATTATTTCAAAGTTACTTTCAGATGCGATGAGACCTAGTGTCCTAATCCCACTTTTCTTTTAATTATTATATATATATTCAACTTGTAAAGGGGCCGAATATAACTCCACAGCCGAGAGTTTTTGGCGTGGATATAACTCCAACTTCTTAGTATCCTAACTGTAAGGTCACTAACTAGATTGAGAAAAATGATAATTTCTATGTAAAATATTTTATTACAGAATCTTCCACCAGACTCTCTAAATTGTTGTCCTGTGTACTCGTGATAATTGAGGATAACATCTATATGGTTCGAGATACAACCAATCCTTACTTTTGGGGAGTTTTAGGTGCAAATTTTTATACGTGTTAATTCCTTCGTAATTCATAAGTTTCATGCAAAAACAGGATTCTTTAAGCAGACAAAAGTTTCGTAATATCTTGAATTAATAATTTTAGTTAGTAAATTATTATATTTTTCTTTTATTTTGACATGCTGTTTTTTTTTTTTTTTTTTTTTTTTGGTCAGTTATTTTGACATGCTGTTTAACTTAATCCGTGTATCACGAGAATATATCATCCTTAAACTTTTTGAGTGGCCTTTTTTCCTTTCATTCTGGCCCGCAAAAAAGGCCCGCTAAAAACAATTTCACATGCTGGTCCATCGAATTTAATTTTCATCTCTTCGTACGACTGAATTGTTCCCATCCTTAGTAGATCAAGATCTCAGATTTTGTTGTTGTTTTGGTCCGCAATCAAGATCACCTCGCACGTCATGTGGAACGAACCATCATGGAAAAATGCGTCGGAGACCGGAATAAAAAACGTTAGAAGATCACAGGAAGTCCAATCGCATGCCTTCGTAGGAAAAATCAAAACCCGCACGTTTCTTTACGTGAGGCTGCGCTGTCCGAAGACCAGTAGCCTAGCAGAAGTTCTGGAGTCACCCGTAGTTCCTGGGGCTCGACTGTCTGGTGCGCACGTGAACTCACCTCGTACCCGCACGGTCGCCTCTCTCTTCCCTCTTCCCTTTTAATACGCGACTGCGGTCCCGCTCAATCTAAACGCAAGAAAAACCGAGAGAAGAGAAAAATTTGTGCTCGCGCTGAGGTCTGCAATTTGGTGGGTTCACCTAAAGTCAAGTTAGTAAGGGCACATTTAGTAATATTTCTGTTTAAAAATTATTTCGGGAATAGAAATAGAAAAAAATGTTTATGTTCCTAAACGATTTTTGAACAAAAA
Organism: Eucalyptus cladocalyx; assembly: GCA_017140615.1. Classification (NCBI taxonomy): domain Eukaryota; kingdom Viridiplantae; phylum Streptophyta; class Magnoliopsida; order Myrtales; family Myrtaceae; genus Eucalyptus; species Eucalyptus cladocalyx. Next base: position 36,981,688 of record CM029521.1, read on the forward strand.
AACACGTTTGGTAAATTTGTATAACTTTTTTATTTCTTTTAATTTTTAATATTTTTATTTTATTTTTTCTATTTTCTTTCTTATTTTTCTTATTTTTCTTATTTATTTTTCCTTTTTTCTTTTTTCTTCTTTGGTCGAGTTCTTAGGCCTCAGCCATGGCGGCGACCAGGTAACGAGGGTCGTCGGCCTCGCCTTTGGCTGGGCGGCTCGAGCTCGCCCGGCCCGGCGAGGTCGCCCCCTCAACGGCGGCCGCCGACCATGGCCGAGGCCGGTGATCGGCCAAAGAAAAAAGAAAGAAAAAAGAAGAAGAAAAATGTTTCTAAATTTTGTTCCAGAAATAAGAAACAACTTTTTTTTGTTTTTGTTTTTGTTCCAGATGTGTTTCTAAGAACAAAAAATAGTTTTGGAACAAAAACGCAAACAAATGCGTTTACTGTTCTTTTTTTTTGTTCACAGGAACAAAAAAAAAAAATATTGTTTAGAAACAGAAAAAAGAAATGAAAACAAATGTAGCCTAAGGAACCTAAGTATGTCCTAAATCAGTTTCGTCCAAACTCTGGGACATAAAATTCAAAGGTATTCTTAGGAGTAAGAGAAGAAATTTTGGAGTCACCCATAGTTCCTGGGGCTCGACTGTCTGGTGTGCATGTGAACTCACCTTGTACCTGTGCGGTCGCCTCTCTCTTCCCTCTTCCCTTTTAATGCGCAACTGCGGTCCCGCTCAATCTAAATGCAAGAAAAACCAAGAGAAGAGAAAAATTTGTGCGTGCGCTGAGGTCTGCAATTTGGTGGGTCCACCAAAGTCAAGTTATTAAGGAACCTAAGTATGTCCTAAATCAGTTTCGTCCAAACTCTAGGACGTAAAATTCAAAGGTATTCTCAGGAGTAAAGGGAAGAAATTTTCTCTCCAATTGGGGGGATAAAGAGTGTAGGCACTAGCACATTAAAATAATAAATGCATCTAGACTGAGTGCTGGGTTACTAGACTACTACTAGAAGCCCCAATCGGAAGCTTGCTTCCTACTGATTTTTGCATAGTGTCTAGAGCCAGCACATCTAATTAGTACCTCTTGGCTCTTTCTAGACACTATGCACATTTGGAGTTCTTAAAAGATGATGGATTGCAATTAGATTCTAGGCAAATAATCTAGGTATTTCCCATGCCTTTTTCCTTCTTTTTTGTGTAATTTAACGTATCTTGACCAAATTACAATTTTTGTATCAAAAAAAGAATTCGAAGACTAACATTTGAACATCGTATGTGGCAGGTGTATAGTATTGACATTGTCATATAGCCTGACAGATGATTTGTGGAATGAGTGCTGCTTTTATAATGAAAAATGGGGATACATAAGATGCAAGTATGAGGCCACCTCCTTCCTATGTGCCTCCTTGCATTGCATTGGAGTATAAATTCTCGGGAAAATTGTCCAAAAAGTCCTAAAGTTATTGTACTTTTGTCAATTCAATCATAAACCTTTCAATTTTGTTAATTCAGTCATAAATCTTCTCACTTCTTATAAATTAGGTCAATTTGACCAATTTTGATTAGAAATTGCTGATATGAACGGTCAGCTTTGACGTGACACTTTTTAAATAATATTTTAATAACGTTTTGAATTTTTTAATGGTTTTTCTTTCTTCTTTTTTCCTTTTTCTTTTTTTTTTCCTTTTTTTATTTTTGTTGCTTTTTTTTTTTATTTAAATTTTTTGAATCTAGGATTGGGAAGGATTGGCCAACAAGGGTTGGCCAACCAACTATTGCCAGCGACAAGCAAGGGCCAACTATCCCTTATTGGCTTTGGGCGAGGGATTTCAAGCCCTTGCCTGTGGCTAGCGAGAGTCGTTGGCTCGTGAGGGTCACTGGCCCTTGCCTATGACTAGTGAGGGTTGGTTGGCAACCTTTGTCGGCCCTATCTAAACCCCCCCCCCAAAAGAAAAGAAAAGAAAAAGTAAAAAAATTCAAAAATTCAAATTATTATTAAAAAAAGTACCACGTCGGTATTGGTCATTCACATTAACAATTTCTGGCTAAAATTAGTGAGATTTGTTCAATTGGCAAGAAATAAAAATGTTTATGATTAAATTGGTAAAATTGAAAATTTTATGATTAAATTTGACAAAAGTGCGATAGGTTTACGATTTTTTGGACAATTTTCCCCAAATTCTTCGATGAAACATATCATAATCTAAAAAGTGACATATGAGATACTAAGATCAGGTAGAATTATAGGCACCGGTTGACAAGTGCAAGTTCATGTAGTGTCCCAATTATTTCAACCGTCGATCCAAGCGACAGTGTGTTTAATTCTAAAATTTATAACGAAACATGTCAACAAATTGAGATAGTTAAAACCCTCACGGAATAGTACTTGAGAGTTCCCCCATTTGCGAACATCATTACAAGAGGATCAATTAATCATTACATGGGTGCAATTATTATACCAACCTGTATCTCGTGTAGGCAAAAAAAATGCAATCACAACACAAATACACAGCGGAGTAAATTGTCATTTCAAGCCATAGTTGTCCAAAAATGAGTCTTTGATGATGTACTGGAGATGCCTTAGATTGAACCACGCACCAACAAGCGCGCAAACCATTCAGATTGGTACGACTTGCGTGGCCCTTAGTGTCTTCCAGTCTAAGTCTCAGGAACGTATGGAGAATGACAGTCGTATTGCAAATGTTATCTTGTTTCACGCGAAACTGATTAATACATCATCCTTCGAGAGAGCGTGAAAATTGCAAATGTTATCTGCAAATCCTTGAAGATTGAGTTTGACTATTTACTATTGCAGCACTTAATATCACCATTTTAGTTGGGAAGGACCGTAAAAACTCAGTACCTTCGCTTTGGGGAAGATTGCTAGAAGGGAGACTAAGTCTGAATCTATCAATATATTCAATTAGACTCATATTTACTCAAAAGTTTAGTCAATGAATTATAGGCCAATTATAATATATTAACTATTTCATACTATATCAATTCTCCAATGTGGGATTTTCTAACACAATTCACTCATTCATCTCAACCATCTCCTCCTCACATGTGAACTTAATGTTAAGTTTGGATCCCCTTAATTCAGGAATCATTCTGCTTCAATTATGTCTTAATTAGAATATCCACTTCGTTGTGACCACATTGCTACACCAAACACCCACCTTCAACTCATCTCTTTGGCTTCGTTGCATGTGTTGATTAGGGGTGTGCAAAATACCCGGGATCCGCTCGGATCGCCCGAAACCGACGGTTCTTGAGGGAACCGGTCCGATTCCCGATTCCATGGGCAGATCCTCCTGCTCGCCCACCCGGACCGGACCGGTTCCCTTTTAATATTAAAAAAAATTACTAAAAAAAAAACTAGGTTAGAATCAGATCTCACCATCTCGACTCTCATCTCACTTCTTTTTGGTTTCTTTTGCGGCTGCCTTTGGTTCCTCTCGCCATCTCGCGCTGCTGTCCGCCCCTCGCACCGACCGCCACCTGCCATAGCTTCTGCTCCACCCAGCAGCAACCTGCGCTCTCGATTTCTCCGCCGTCCCTCCTCTCCTCCATTAAATACAACGTCCCCGCAGCTTCCATCTAAGCGAGGACTCCCTCACCTGCTGCTACCGCCGCTCCACTCAATTCCCGCCGCATTGCTCAGGGCCTTCGCCGCCTCTCCCTCTCGAAGGTATGTTGTCGTCATCAGTATCATTGATTGCTTGGTTTGCATGCGGAGTTGGACGCGATTGTTCGAGCTTGCGGACGTCATTTTGTGCAATGGCGCCCTGAAGGTGCCGCGCTGTGCCTTGTCGTGCGGCGTTGATTGGGTCGCGCTCCCGCGTCGTGTGCCGTTGCTCTTTGCATGCGTTGGTGATTGATTGTGCTGTTTGTTTTATTGCTTGGAAATGCCAATTCTCGAGGACCCAGATTAGCTATTTGGTTTGATTGGGAAAAAGGTCGGTTCTTTGTGGGAAAAATGGAATTTTTGGAAGAGGGTAGAGGAGCTTGGCCGAGTTCGTGCTTCTGTATTTCATGCTTTACGTGAGTCCTCGGTGGTGATTGGGAGTCAATCCATTGAGGATGCGATCGTGGTCCAAAGAAGAAGTTAATTTTGAGTGTGTAATTTTGAGTGTGTTGGTGGTCTATGATGGTTAATGCTAGGCTAGGCACTTGCGCAAGTTCAGTCGTGTGTTCATGGTCATTCACAGTAGCTATGGGTGTCCTGACTCATGATAGGGGCGTCCGCATTTTGTGGTGCCTTTTAAAATAGTTAATTTCGTGGCGTGATAAGTGTTTAAGTGTTGATAGTGTGTTGCTTGATTCAGGTGATTCATTAACATGTCAATGGAGGAATCCTATGATGCAATAATGCCAATAGTGGAATCAACATCACAAGAACATGAAGGAGATGAAAACTTTGAAGAAACATCCAAAACAAATAAGGTATCCGGTTCTTGTCCATGTCCTCCTCTTAGTAAGCGAAAATCAGCAGCTTGGCTTCATTTTCGAAAAGGAACAACTCACACAAACGGGAAAGTTGATGTATTTCGCAATTACTGCGGATCCAAGTATTCGTATCATATTGATAATGGTACTTCAAATATGTTGAAGCACTTAAGAAAGTGCAATAAGTATCCTCGCAATGTGGATAAAAGGCAAAAATTGTTTGCATCACAAATAGTAGATGGAACTCAAATGATAGGAGGAGATACTACTAGTAGTACTGGGAGTGGTGGAATGTTAACGACATGGAATTTTGATCAGGAGAAATGTAGGCAAATGCTTATTTGGATGATTATAATTGATGAACAACCATTTTCGATTGCTGAACGTGTTGGATTTAGTGATTATGTGAATCAATTACAACCTCTCTTCAAGCATATGTCGCGATTTACGGTGGTTAGGGATTGCATGAAGTTGTATTTTTGTGAAAAAAGAAATTTGAAGGCTTCTTTTCATAAACTTAATTCTAGGATCGCACTCATGATTGATACATGTAGTTCCATTCAGAATTTGAACTATCTATGCCTTACTACACATTTTATTGATGAAAATTGAAAATTGCACAAACGAATCATCAATTTTGTGATGATAGCTAGTCACAAGGGTAGGGATATTGGGAGAGTAGTTGAGAAATGCATATATGAGTGGGGAATAGAGAAAAAAGTGTCCATAATCACAGTGGATAATATTAGTTCAAATGATGTGGCCATTAATTATTTGAAGGGAAAATGTCACAAATAGTCCCTATACTATTACTTAATGTGCAATTTCGTCCCTAAACTTTCGATCGGCTCAATTTGGTCCATGAACTATTGATAAATGCCCGATTTGGTCCCTGAATTTTCGATCGGCTTAATTTGGTCCATGAACTATTGATAAATGTCCGATTTAGTCATTCGTTACTATATTTCTTTTTTTTTTTTTTTTTGCTTAAAGTAACGAAATTGAAAAAAAAAAAAAAAAATAACAAAAAAAAAAAAAAAACCCTAACGGATATTGTTCATCTTCCTCGCGGAAGCAGCCTTTTCCCACACCACTAGCAGACCTTGACCACGCCGGCGACCCACGAGCCCTCTCTGTTCCATTGCCACTCCACCAGTCTCGCCCGCCGCCCGTCGACCTTGCAAGGCCTCAGTCGCCTGCAACTTCCAAATCCATCGACCTCCGCATCCCTACCGCACCTCAATGCTTTGCCCGACGACCAGCGATGACCTGACGCTTCTGCTACCCCGTCGAGCCGATCCTTGCTGCCATGACCTAGCACTTGACGTCCCCCGCTCCAGCCCGTGCCAACCTGTGACACCATCGTTGTCCCAATCTTGCTGCTCGAGTGTTCGACGCTGGCAGATTTGAGAGCCCCACAACAGCCACGACCCAAATGCCCATGCTCGCCTCCGCCCGACGCTCAACCGCTACCGTGCCGCTGTTCTAGCCGCGACTTGACGCTGCCGGAGCTCACACCGCCGCTACTCGCCTCTCCCCGATGTCCGACAACAAGCCTCGCGCCCCGCTACGCCCCTCGGTGCCCTCCAGCCAAAGTCCCTCGCCGGTGTCAACCCTCGCTTTCCCGCGCTGGACGTGCTGCTCGTCATGCCCTTGCTAGCCACTCCCCTCGCTAGAGTTCCGAACCGGCCAAGATTTCTTTTTTTCTTTTTTTTTTCAAAAAGAAAGAAGAAAAAAATTAAATTAGGTATATTTATTTTATTAGGAAAGTTTATTTTATTTTAATTTAATTTATTTGAGATATTTCCCCATGCATAATTGGCCGGTGCGGCAAAGGCCGCTTTCGCGAGGAAGATGAACAAATACTCACTAGGGGTTTTTTTTTGGTTACTTTTTTTATTTTTTCAATTTTGTTACTATAAGCAAAAAAAGAAGAAGGAAAAATAGTAATGAAGGACTAAATTGGACATTTATCAATAGTTCAAGGACCAAATTGAGCCGATCAAAAATTCAGGGACCAAATCGGGCATTTATTAATAGTTTAGGGACCAAATTGAGCCGATCAAAAGTTTAGGACGAAATTGCACATTAAGTAATAGTATAGGGACCATTTGTGACATTTTCCCTTATTTGAAAGAAAATTTTCAAGAGAGAGCCTATTGATCTTAGATGGTGAATCTTTACACATGAGGTTCACGGCTTATATATTAAACTTGATGGTGAAGGATGGCTTGGCCGAGATACGTGATTCCATTGCACGTATTCGAAACATAGTTAGGTATGTGAAGAGTTCTCCTATGAGAGCTAAGACATTTTGAGATTGCATTGAAAGTACAAGGATTACTTATAAGGGTTCAGTTTGTCTTGATGTCTCAACTAGGTGGAATTTCACTTACCTAATGTTAGAGAGTGCCATAAAGCTAAGAAAAGCTTTTGAAAGGATGGAAGAAGAAGATGTGTCTTTCTTGACTGAGCTTAATTCTAATACTCCAAATAGTGTTGATTGGAAAAATGCTATTGTTCTTTCTAATTTTTTGAAGAAGTTTTATGATATCACCAAGAAGATGTCCGGAACTTTGTATATCACTTTAAATGATTATTTTGTGGGGATAGCTTATTTCTATAAATATTTGCGAGAAGCAACGAAGGCTTTTGATCATAAGGTGAGAGTTATGGGCTTGAAAATGAAAAATAAGTTTGACAAATATTATGGGAGTTTTGACAAAGTAAATATGATGTTGTTGATTGTAGTAACATTGGATCCTAGAAAAAAAAACTGAATTATGTGAGGTATTGTTGTAAACTCATTTATGATGATGCTACAAAAGTTGATGAGATGTTTGATAAGGTGAAGTTTGCCCTGGAACGTGTGTTTAAGTTTTATGAGAAATCTTGTAACATTTCTAGAGACAAAAATTTGGATGGCAAATTGGTAAGTTCTACTAATATCGGTAGTAGCTGCGATTCTTATTTCAATGAGGGAAATGAAAAGGACGATTGCAGCTTAAATTTATATGTGCAAGAGCCTTCATATGATGACTTTCTTAATGAGGAGAAAAAAAAGTCCGATGGCAATTTATTTGAGCTCAATCGATATTTTAAAGTTGAACTTGAAGATGGTCATGATCTTGACATTTTGAAATGGTGGAGGTTGCTTGCCAAAAGTTTAAAATCTTATCTTTGATGGCTTGGGATATTTGTCTATTCCCGTTACTACCATTGCTTGAGAATCAACTTTCATTACTTCTAGTCGTGTGCTTGATGGTTTTCGGAGTTATTTGACTCCTAGAGTTGTGGAAGCTTTGATTTGCATCAAGATTGGTTGAGAGCAATTCTTGAGCCGATTAATATTAAAGAATGTATCGAAAATGCAGAAAAGTTTGAATTGGGTAAATCCATATCATTTCATCATGTAATTCTTTTGTATATCTATTATATAATAACTGAATACTTTATTTAATATCTTCTTTTTGTTAGATGTGGATGACGTTAGCAAGGAGATTAACAAGGAGATTGACGGTCCATAGAGTTTACAAGTTGAAGTGGGAGGAATATATGTGGTGAGATTTTCAATAATTGTTTGAGTGAAACCTGATTAATGTAGTTTCTCAAATTAGTTGTTGTTTTTGCTTTATGTTTTGATTTCTAGTTGTTGTAGCTTTTGGTTTCTAGTATATTACAGCGGGTCCTTGGTTCTTTAGTAGCGCCGCCTGGTAAGTGTAGAAATGGCTTATTTATTGGGCAAGTTGATACCTTTTACATCCTTCAAATTATTGTAGGTGAAACTTTTAGAATTTTGTTGAAGTTGTTAGGACCTTCACATCTAGGCATTTAGCCTGCCATTCTAGAGAAAAGGTTGATTGGAAATCTTTACCAAGAACTATGTGTTATGTGGTTCTAGAGATACCTTACAAGTGCGGTCATAAAGAGCATGATGGGTGGGTAGGTGGTTCTGCTAGTCTCCGCAGCATATCTAATATGGACATGAGGTTATACAAAGTGGAGAATTTTAATTGCTTGAACATTGTCTATCTAACTTACTAGTCACTGCGAACTGTGGTTTCATTTGGAGGCTGACAATCTGAATTGCTTGCCCACACTCCTTGTCATATCTTATAGTAGTAGTTCACTATTGCAGCTTATGGAAGTTTTAGAGTTGCCGAAGTGTTTGCGGACAAAATTCTCTTCTAGTGAGTCTTTGAACTCCAATATGGTCTTTCCCAGTTCTTTTGTTTATTTTTTTCTCTAGGTTTGTTTGTCGAGGTTATTACAGAATGTTGGCCTTTTACATAAGAATATCCTTTCTCGGATTTTATTTGAAACTAATTATGATACACTACCTAATTATAGTCCAAAATGTGAAGATGCAGTGAAGTTTGATTGTTGTTTATATGCCAAAGAAAGATCTTCTACCTAACCTTTATATTTACCTCCATGCTCTCTAAGGTTTATCAGTAGTCCCTTGTGCAAACAATTGATTTTCTCCTGTCAATGGCTTATTTTAACTGGTGAGCCTATTTGTCAACATGCACTGCCTGAGAGCATGAAAGCCTTCTTATTCCCCTTTGCAGAAAAGTATTTTAGGTGTAACTATATGATATGAGGTCATGAGGATGTCCCTAAGAAGTCCGGCCTACTTGTGACACTTGAAATATGTAGGTGGACCAAGTTCATTGTTTTTTTAACCTTTCCTCAACGTTGTCCTTTCTGTAGTCAAGCAAGACTGCCTTTTATTTGTTCCCATTCTTTCATTCTTGTCTTGCTTAATGTTGCTTACTATCTTCCTTTTAATGCAAAATTGGCTTTTTGGCCTTATTTGTTGGATGATTTAGATCTAAGAAAGCTCTTGCTTCTTTTGTTAGGTTTCCAGCTTACTACTAGATGAAGTTCGCATTTTTGGTCTGGTTACAATGTCCATCGAGCAACGTAAGTTTGATGTTCTCATTTACGCTATGGAAAACCTGTTGCTAAATCATTCATCGAATATGTTTAACTAGGGAGCTGAAACTTTTTGGCTTGCTTTAATGATGCTTGCTGTGCAATTGAGAGTTGAGATCAATTATGTCCTCTCTTTTGATGTTGGGTTTTCCTTAGCTTAAGATTTTCATCTCGTTGTCAGTGAGACCAGATCCATGGATCCACCTAGGAACCGAACCGGACCGGCGGTCCGGTTCCTAGTGGATCCATGCAACAAATGGGTGGATTCCGGTTCCAATTTTTCGGAACCGGTCCTCAGCGGGCGGTTCCCAGCTCTAGTCTCTTTCTCTAGATTGAACTTATAAAGCCTACCATTATGACCAGATTGTTACACCACAACTCCTACCTTCAACCGGTCTCTTGCACCAGACTGATGAAAATTGCCCGGAAATTGAGTTGCTCATGAGGTTTCTTCCTTCATATATTCGCCGAATACCGTTATACATTGGGATGAGCTATTGATCAATCATCGGCTCTAATACTATTTCTTGGGAGCTCGTAGGAGAAGCCCAATATCTTTGGTTGTAGAGGACACCATAAGGGAGCCCAAGTTTGAGTCCATCAATAATACTAGTTAAACCAACATTTACTGAAAAGTTTAAGCCAATGAGTTATGAATCAACTATGATATAGTAAATACTCTACAATACCAATTCTTCTATGTAGGAAATTCTAACACAACATATCCATGCATCTCAACAATTCACATTAATTTTTTTTTAGTAAGGTCAATTCATATTAAATTTTAGAACTTGATAAACATGACAAAGTAGACCTTATTAAGTGTATATCTAGGAGAGATATTCCAACATTTCGTCTAATAAAAATGATGAATCCATGAGTTGCCCATGTCCAAATCCACGGTTTACGTTCATTTTGAATCATTGCTCCATTTACTGAATAATGCCACCTCCAAGTTAGAGATATCAAAAGTCCTAATCCGAGGTAAGTCTAGTACAAGTGCCAATACTTTCTTAGGATACTTGCTTAAGTGTCAAAATTTTTTTTTTTTTTTGGCTCACTTAAGTGCCATTTCTAGCTAAACGTCCTACATGGATTTTGGTGTCTTTTTCCATTAGGGCTGGTGAGAATCATTGGCGACCCTCATCGATCCTAAAGAAAAAAGACGAAAAAATTTTAAAACGGCCGCAGGCGAGGGACCGTGCGGCCTTGCCCACTGCTTGAGGCCCTAATGCTATCTCCTAAGGCCTTCATAATGAGAGCAAGGTGGTGAGGCCCCAACGCCGTCACCCAAGGCCTTCATGGCAAGAGCAAGGCGGTGAGGGCCCTCACTAGCTTTGGGCGGTTGCAAGCGAGGGTCCTCATGGCCTTGCCCGCTATCGGAAAGGCCTCGATAGCCTCACCCAAGGCCCTTCATGGCCAAGGGCGAGGTGGCCCTCGCTCAATTTGGGTGAAGATTTTGCGATCAACAAGGGTCACTAGTGATCCTCGTCGGCCTTAGAGAAAAAAAAAAAAAAAAAAAAAAAGAATCCAAAATTATAGTAATTATAATTATTATTAAAATATTAAAATAATATTTTTCGACGGTCACGTCAGCTTGTCCGGCAGGGTAAATTGGAAGCGACATTTAAATAATTGATTTTTCAAATTTGTGGCACTCAAGTAAGTGAAAAAAAAAATATTTTGACATTTAAGTGAGCGCTACATGAAAGTATTGGTATTTATAGGGGCTGCATGGAAACGTTCCTAAAAAGTGTTTCACACTTTTTTGTTTTTTTGTTCTTTTGTTCTTGGAACACAAAAATAACAAAAAAAAAAACAAAAAAACTTACTTCTTATTCCATAAACAATTTTGAAGAAACGTTTATTCTTTTCTTCTTCTTCTTTTCTTCTTCTTTTTTTCTTCTTTTTTCTTTCGCCGGTCGCCGGCCTCGGCCATGGCCGGCGACGGTCGTCGAGGCCGAGACGCCGCCGAGGGTCGGCGACCTCGCCGAGCCTCGCCATGGCTCGGGCGAGGCTGCCGGCCGAAAAAAAGAAAAATAAAAAAAGAAAGGAAAAAATGAAAAAAAAATATTAAAAAATTGAAAGAAACAAAAAAAGAATAAAATTTACCAAATGTGTTTACTTTTCATTTTTTATTTCCTAACAAGTTTACCAAACGCGTTTTTTATTTAAAAATTGTTTCCCGCACGTAAACACTTATTTATTTATTTATTTATTTCTAAATGCAAAAAAGGAACAGAAATAAAAACATGCGCGCCCATACTGTACTAACTGCTCCTAATCCCATTCGAGGAAGGTTGTTCGAACATGTGGTATATCTACCCCCAAACCTCACATTGTTTTTTTGTTTTTTTGGGTCGAAAACCTCAAATTGTTAACGTGTTTGAAAATCAGTGGAACCAATCAATCAAAACGTGGAAATCAATGGAGCACGTCCACTGAAACGCTCATCCGAAGTTCTGATATTGTTTTATACCTGTGAGTGGCATTTACGAGTTGACTCTTAGATACACCGAACGATGTTCCTCCACCAGCTCGTTCCTTATAAGAGGAGAACTCATGCCCGCCCAAGACCAGTAAATGGAAAGAGAGAGAGAGAAAAGAAGAAGTGTGCGATCATCAGGAACATGGCCAACTCATCGTCGCCTACCTCGTACATTTACTTCGTCGCCATCTCACTGTTTCTGGGGAATTTGGTCCTCGGAGCTCAAGCTAGAACCATCCACTACTACGATTTCGTGGTAAGTAATCCAAAGCATATTATCTGCAGTGGTCCCAGTGCGGTTCCTGTCTTGTTATTGAAATCCATATTGTTTTTGCTGGCATATTCCAATCGAAATACAAATACAACTCACTTTCCAGAATATACAAAACTACCGATGCTTACACATTTATATGATAGCGACTAATTATTCTCGAATCTTTTTTCCCCCTTTCTCATGTTTAAAAATTGTCTCGAATCATTGGTAACGTGTATTTTTTTTTTTTTGGTTAACATCCCGAAAAACCCTAAATTGGTACACTTGTAACAAATTTACCCAAAACTACTTTTTTGACCATGAAAACCCCAAAGTGGTACATCCGTGACAAATTTACTCCGACTAACTATAAAAAACCATAAACTTGTACATTTATGACAAATTTATCCCAAACTAATTTATTTAACCGCAAAAAACTCAAAACTAATAAATTTGTGACAAATATACCTTCCGCTAAATTGGATTAATACCACAGAAAAATCACAAAAATTATAAATTATGACAAACGGAGCGTAAAATCCCAAATTGGTATATCAGTCAAATATCACGTGTCATTTAACTTAATAATTTGACATTAAAAATTAACGAAAATTAATAGAGGGTAAATTTGTTACAAGTATACCAGTTTGGGATAAATTTGTTAAAGGTATACTAGTTTGAGGTTTTTGGTAGTAAAAAATATAGTTTTGGATAAATTTGTCACAAATGTGTCAGTTTGAGGTTTTTCAGAGTATTAGTTATTATTTTTTTGCTGGAAATACTTTCCCATCAATGAGATCCAAATAGCACGTACTTCAACAATCCGATACTTTTCTTCTTCTTTTTTCGTCGAAACAATCTGATACCTTATGCAGTCATTTTCTTTTATACGGACGGTTCGATTTGGGGTATTGATCCCTCCTTACATGAAGTCCATGCTTTCTTTGTTTCGAAGCTGAGAGAAATCAATGTTACGAGGAATTGCACGACCACGACGATCCTGGTGGTGAACGATAGTCTTCCTGGGCCAACCATTCGCGTTCAAAAAGGTGATCTTGTGTACGTGAAGGTTCATAATCAAGGATTATATGGGGTCACTCTTCATTGGTATTTCATTCTATCCATCTTGTTTAATATTTAATTGCTCTCCTACGTTAGCTTGTGATGTGATAGATAACTCAAACGAAAAGAAGCTGTATGCTAACACATAACCTTATCAGCAAGGTATGAGCTTAGGTACCTCTAGGTATCTGTGGAGTGCTCGTTCATGGGATTTATGCCGCTTGGTTTTCTGAGTTTACTTTAGTTAAAACAAGATTGGTTTATATATGTGTACAAATTAACCGAAGAAGCTGAAAATCAAACAATTCAATATTTCATCACAAAACTATATTTCATCTTTAAAATGTAAAAAAAAAAAAAAAAAAAAAGGACATTAAATTTAGTTTATTAAATGCAAATAGCAATTGTCTAGCTCGTGGAGTCCATCCATGTATGATGAAATTCATTGATTTGTAGGCATGGGGTGAAGCAACCGCGAAATCCATGGTCAGATGGTCCAGAGTATATTACACAATGTGCTATTCCACCCGGAACAAATTTCACTTATGAAGTGAATTTAACTGAAGAAGAAGGAACTGTTTGGTGGCATGCCCATAATGAGTGGACAAGATCTACAGTGCATGGTGCTATTGTTGTTTTGCCACGTGAAGGATCAAGTTTCCCATTCCCTACGCCAGATGGAGAGCATGTAATTGTGCTTGGTATGTGCTCTAAAGATTTCTTATGGGACTCTTTTGGAACTTCTAGGGATATGAAGTGGATTAGAAATTCAAAATCCATAACTCAGTTATGAAAGAAAAATAGATTTCCGATATTCGTATGATAATAAAAATTTGTCCATTTTATTCCATCTTTTGGCTTCTAACCCTTCGCCTAACTTTGCCTTTCAACCAATGACGGACTGCTCGCCCAATAGATCAGAACGTACCTTTTCCTAGAAGCATGTAAAGTGACTGATGATCGGTTGTTGTTATCTATTTGAAATCATTGAAAAAGTTTGTATTATAGTGAAGATCAAATTCTCTTACTAGAATATTGATATCATACCACTGTTTCATTTGGAGATTGTGGTTTGATGGCCTGGGCTTCTTCGATGGAACTCCTCCATCATGATCTCTATTTTCCAGTGCATCTATCTTGCCCTAAAGAAAAGGAATAAATAAATTTAACTCATGTAAAAGTAATAAAATAATAATAATTATTATTATTATGAGACGACTATGCACTTCATTGAAATATACATTTGCGTTTGAATGGTAAAAGCAAATGGTAGTATAAAGTCATTTTCCTTTCATAATTTGCAGGTTCTTGGTATAATGAAGGAACTTCTCTAAATAAAGCCTTAGAGATGGAAATGTCCATCGGCAGTCCCAACATACCTCGTGCAACTGGTTACCTGATCAATGGACAATATGGAGATTTTGTTCCATGCTCCAATGGTACATTCATACTCTCATGTATTTTATTCTTTCTTATTAAGTTGTTCTTTGGACATTATGAGTATGAGTACACGAATGCAGACCAAGACGTAAAAGCAACTTCCTCGAAATGTTTACTCTGAGTTATTGTAGATATATGATTTTCTTTTACAAAAATATACTGCAAAGTGGGTGCTTTCAGTACAGTGTATGTAGTAAATCTAACTTGAATTCAAATTACATAGACGTGTATGAATAAGCATTGAATTATCTTAGATTGAAGGTATTATGCTTTTTTCAGATGTCTCATATTTTGCTGTATCCAATGTTCTGATATATTATTTCTTCATGCTATCAATTTTACAGAAACGACGCCTCACTTTTTTGTTGATTACGGTAAGACTTATCTCCTCCGTATAGTTAGCGCAGTGGTCGGTACAGAAATGTTCTTCTCTATCGCCGATCACAACATGACTGTAGTTGGAATGGATGGAGCATACACAAAACCGATCGTTGTTTCATATCTAATGATAGAACCTGGACAAACGATGGACATATTAGTTACTACAAATCAATCTCCAGGAAGGTATTACATGGCAGCTCAACGGTTTGCAACCGAATACCTGGCTTTCACTAAATTTTCCCACGTTGTTGCTACTGCGATTATCCAGTACAAAGGGAATTACAGTCTGACATCACCACCAAGTTTTCCAATTGATACCCTCCCATTTTATCACGACTATAGTGCCGCAGCGAGTTTCACACATCAACTGAGAAGTTTAGCAACTGAAGAATATCCCGTGGACGTCCCTTGCAACGTGACGACAAGGATGTTTATCACAGCTTCCCTGAATAGCTTGCCATGCCCAGACGATTCGTGTTATATGGGTGACTCCAAACTCGCCGCAAGTCTAAATAACATAAGTTGGATGGACCCATCTGTCGATGTGCTGCAAACTTATTACAGGTTCATCTCTCCTCCTAGTAACTTGATCTTTTCTTCCTACGGCTTTTTATCACTATAGGCTAGGAACATCTATTTTGACGTTATGAATACCCGGAAACTAAGAGTAACACATCTTTGCAATTAATATGCAGAAACATCAGCGGAGTATACACCGCAGATTTTCCCGATTTTCCTCCAGAAATGTTTAATTTCACGGGAGATGATTTGCCGAGCAGTCTTGCGGAGGCTTCTGTAGGGACAGCCGTAAAAGTTGTGAATTACAACGAAACGGTAGAGATAGTTTTCCAAGGGACTAATTTGTTGGAGGGATCAGAATATCATCCGATGCATATGCATGGATACAGCTTTTACATCGTTGGGCTCGGCTCAGGAAATTTCAACAACGAGACCGATCCTCTAGCATACAATTTGGTCGATCCGCCCAAAGTCAATACATTTGGAGTTCCTAGAAGTGGATGGGTTGCAATCAGATTCAGGGCAGATAATCCAGGTATTTCTCATACTCTTCTCTTACTTCTTCTCGTGTAATTCAACGTCTAAGAAACATGGAGACATTACTTGATTGGTTTTTGTCCATAGGTCAAAATGCCATTTTGTATACATAAAGAGTTGTGGGAAAAATATCAAAAATCATTTTCGCTATTTGGAGCAAAATACCATTTTGTATTTGGAAAGGAGTTCCACGAGCTAACATTTTAACTTCGTATGCGGCAGGTGTATGGTTTTGGCATTGTCATATAGACCGACATATGAGCTGGGGAATGGATTATGTTTTCATAGTGAAAAATGGGGATACGGAAGAGACAAGTATGAGGCCACCTCCTCCCTATATGCCTCCTTGCGTTGCCTCGAAGAAGGACAAACTCTTTGGTGAACAAGATCGGAATTTAAAAAGTGACATATAATTTACTAAGATTAGGCGTATTTATAGGCATCGGGTGGCAGGTGCATATTCGCATTATTAATATGTAATTTATATGTATTTGGAGGCATTTCTTAATTATGTTCCTATCTATATCCTAAATATAATTAGGATTTGTTTGTTAAAAATTGTTTATGTTCCCCACAACAAAATTTTTTGTTCCGGGAACAAAAAAAGAACAGAAATGTGTTTAGTAAAACTTTTGTTCTTGGGAACAGATTTGGAACAAAAACAAGAATTAGAAAAAAAAGCTTAATGCGTTTGTTTGTATTCTTTTTTTTTTTTTTAAACACTTTTTCTGTTTTTTTGTTCCAGGAACAAAAAAGAACAAAAACGCGTTTGGGTGCGTTTCTGTTCCTTTTTGTTCTTTTGTTCCTGCGAACAAAAACAGAAAGAAAACAAGAAACACAAATTTTGTGTTTTTGTTTCGAAACACTTTTTTTTCTTTTTTCTCTTATTTTCTTGTTCTTTTTTCTTTTGGCCGGTCGCCGGCCTCGGCCATGGCCGGCGACCGGCCGGCGAGGGCCGGCGGCCTCGCCCCCACGGCGAGGCTCGCCGGCCCCGGCGAGGCCGACGCCGCCGTAGCCGGGCGAGGGTCGGCCTCGCCATGGCCGGGCGAGCTCGAGCTCGCCCGATCCGCAAGGCCGACCTCGCCTAGCGGCCGGCGAGCTCGATCTCGCCCGATCCGGCGAGGCCGAGGCTCACGGCCGGCCGGCGAGCGAGCTCGATCTCGCCCGGATCCGGCGAGGCCGAGCTCGCCGGATCAAGGCGAGGCCGACCTCGCGCCGGCCCGGGCGAGCTCGATCTCGCCCGGATCCGGCGAGGCCGACCCTCGCCGGCGGTCGCCGGCCAAGGCCTTGGCCGGCGACCGGCCAAAAGAAGAAAAAAAAAAATGAAAAAGAAAAAAAGAAAAAAAGGAAAAATAAAAAAAAATATCCAAATTTACCAAACATGTTTCTGTTTTTTTTATTCCCTAACAAGTTTACCAAACACGTTTTTTGTTCAAAAATTGTTCCTCGGAACAAAACACTTTTTTCTATTTCGTTCCCCGAACAATTTTTAAACAAACACAAACAAACGCGCCTTATTGTTCCCGAGAACAATTCCGAGAATCAATTTTTCTCTCTTCTTTTTTCTTCTCTTTTCTTTCCTCCTTCTTCCTTTTTTGGCCGGTCACTCGCCTCAGCCATGGCCGGCGACCAGTTGACGAGGGTTGGCAACCTCGCCGGAGCGTCGCCTGTTAGTGCGAGGTCGAGCCTCGCCGGTGGCCCGTGAGGCTTCGACAAGCTCGTCGAACCTCACCTAGTTGGTCGCGCCGCCACCATGGCTGGTGACCGACCACAAAGGAGAAAGAAGGAAAACAAAGGAAAAAATATAATAAAAATATTGAAAATTTTAAAAAAATTATACAAATTTACCAAACACATTTCTATTTCTGAAATATAATTTTTTTGCAGTTATCAAGTGTATTCTTATATTCAGAAATTGTTCCCGAAAATAGAAAAAAAAAACTATTTCTTCAAAAATTGTTTTCTCGGAACAGAATGGTTACCAAACGCGCCCTTAGTCATTTTTATAAATGCATATTATGCAGCTCTAATTAGGCCTAAGCCACTATGAACATTTGTCATTATATGCTTTTGACTCTAAAAATTTACTTGTTACCAAAGCAAGAAAACACATCAAATTCTTCAACATCTTAGCCCAACTCAGCACTTCCTTTGGTCCTATTTTGATATGTGGACCCCCGGAGTGCCATAACTTGGTAGAAAGGAATACTTAAGTCTATAACTTACGAAAGGTACACTTAAGTGTCAAAATCGGAGCAAAATGGATAACTTGAGTGCCAATCTAGCCAAAATCCAGCCAAATTGCATACGTGACATTTTTCTGACGAAACGAGTCCAAAACAATGCCGATTTGCAAGTTGACGTGGCCAAATAATGCAAAAACAACGTCGTTTTGGACTTACGTGATAAAAAATAATATAAAAATTAATTAAATTAAATTTAGTTAAAATATTTAAAAAATGGGGGGGAGCGCCTCCCACCGTCACGGAAGGGCCGGCAATGGAGGGGGAGGGTTGGCTGGTGTTGACACCTAAATTTTGGTGACCATTTTAATTATTAATCGCATTAAAAAATTAGGGATTAATTTTAACCCCTAAAAAAATTAGTTAATTAATTAATTGCATAGCATATAGTTTTAGGTGCATTTATTTTAAATTGTATTTACATTGGGCCGGTGACAAATGGGTTCAAATGGATGGTTAAGAACTTTAACTTAATGAGTCGGGCTAAGCCCACGAAGAAAGCAAATCGGCCCAAGCCCATATCCTCGAAGAGATTTTATGGATTTATCTTTGTAAGATTTTAATTGAAAAAGCAAATATTTCGTTTGGAAAAAATAAATATTGCGTTTGAAAAGAAATTTTCGTGGAGATGAATTTGGAAAATTTTAAAACCCTAATCCGTGCCCTATAAATACGTAAAAAACACATAGGGTTGGGAGGCCACACATATTGAATATATGGCCGCACAAGGTTCTCCTCTCGGTTCTTTAGGTTAAAAATTGAAGTCAAAAAAAGAGGAAATTCTTCCTTCGTTTGAGGGTTTTTGGGAGTAAAATGTTATCAAAGTGAAGCTCAATTTCTGCTGAAGGAGTGCAGAAAGTACAGCTGCAACAGTGAAAGGCAGCAGAGAGAGAGACGTGCAGCAGGTTGCTGCAGAGAGAAAAACCGAAAAAAAGAAAAGAAAAACCCCCACGACTGTTCATCTTCCTCGGGGGGGGGGGGGGTCTGCCCGTGCCGCTTGCCTGCACCAGCCGCCGAGCCACTGGCGACCCAGAATCGCGCCGCCGCCGAGCCAACCTTCCCCGTGCTGCAGCGACGCCGTCCCGAAGAGCCGCCTCGCCGCCCCGACACTGGCTGATCCGAGATCCTTTGTAGAAGTTGCGCCCGAGCCTCACTCGCCGGTCCGGGATCCGACGTCCCGCCCCGCCGCGACGCCTTGCTCCCGATTCGTGACCCATCCGCCTGTGAAGCCGCTCCGCTTGCAGATCCGTGCCCCCGCAGCAGCCCCCTCTGCAGACGCTACCGTCGAGTCGAAGCTCGCGTCGCCCCGTCGCCGATCTGAAGCACCGGAGTCCCAGCGCCCCCGCTCGCCTCCGCCCTGACGCCGCCTACGCTCGCCGCCTGCAGATCCGAGATCCCTTTGCAGCCCGTGTGACCGACGCCAGGAGACCTGAAGCTCCTGCTCCGCCCGCGACGCCGCCCACCGGTTTCGCCATGCCGCCCGCGTCACCCCGTGCTGATCCCGAAGTCCCCTGGTGCCGCGCCGCCGTCACGCCATCCTCCGGAGCCTCGCCGGAACCCTAGCCGGCGATTTTTTCCCTCGTCGGACCGGCCACTAGATTTATTTTTTCTTTTTCTTTTTCAGAAAAAAAGAAAAGAAAAAAGAGAAAAGTAAAAGAAAATTTAGGTATTTTCTTTATCTTATTTTTGTTTTATTATTTTTGCTATTTTATTTTATCTTTTTTAGTGTAATTATTCCTTTAATGTGAAATAGAAATTCCATGATATGAAATTACTTGAAATTAGTGATTGTCAGTTTGATTTTCAAATTTCGAAATTTGACTCGCAATTACTTAAAAAAATTGCTAATCAAATCTCCCGCTCGAGATCCGATTCGTGATTTATGTGAAATTGACCAACCCGATCTCACGCGAAATATGGTTCGTCGATTTGGATATCAATATATGGTTAATTTGTCGTCAATATGGCTTAATTTGCTGTAGCGTTACTTAAATTTCTTTTTAAAAAAATCAAAAAATGTAGTTTTAGGGTTTGCATGTTTATAATAGGAATTTTATTTCGAATTTTCAAAAATAAAAAAATAAAATCAATTAATCTAGGTTGCTAGTTATTTTTTAATTTGGATTGCATGTTTAATTATTTGGCAATTATTAATTTTGAAATTTAAAAAAAAAGGGGAAAAAGGAAAAACACAAAAAAAAGTCATTATGCATATGTCATGTAAAATTAATACATCTTTTACACGTCATTGCATATTAGAATAAATTGCATGCTTATTTAGAATAAAAACCATGTGCACGTCATATAGAATTATGCTCATACAATGCACGTCATTTAGTGATTTTTGTTAGGTCCATTTAATTAGAAATTGTCAATCATTAGATTAATTTAGATTGCTTATTTAAATGTTGCATTTCTTTAATTTCGAATCTCATAGAAAATAAAAAAATTATTTAGAATAAATCATCTCATGCTTAGGATAGACTACATGCTTAGTTATGTCATATTGCTTAGATCATATAGCTAAGTCATATTGCCATGTCGTATCATTTCATGTTAAATTAGTGGCATGCATTGCATATTGCATGATTTTCATTAATTAAGTGAAAACAAAACAAAAATTGTGTGTTAATTAAAAATCATATTTAGGACTGCTAATGTGAATTCTAAACTAACAACGCAGATGCTTTCGTTCCTATGAGGTAAGTCCTGCAATTTATTCATTTGCTTTCTTGAGTGTTAAATCGGTGGTTTGCGTACTTGTATAGTCACCTCACATGTTAAGAAATTAAAATCAATTCAAGTTGCTTGCCAAACAATTTTTTCAAAATAAAAGATAAAGGTCTAAATGACGTTAGAGAAATCTAACGTAATCAAGTCCCCCGAACTCATAAATCTGGGTTCGTAGGAGTAAAGTAAAACTCCAATTACTTTACTTGGGTTTCTAATCGATCCACCAAAAATAGATTAGTGGCGACTCCTGATTGAAATATTATTTGCATGTTAAGAACTTGAACATAAGTCACGAATTGGTATGGGCTTGGGAGAGCCCGAGTTAAGTCTAGGCTTAACAATCCATTAGCCAAACCCTAGGTGGTTCACACTCCGAAAAAATTGGTTGCGACAGCTGGAGTCACCGGGCCCTAGCCAAGGGCCGGTGACCCTGCCGACTAGCAGCGAGGGCTCGCGAGCCCTCGCCTAGTCGAGCCAAGGGCCACCGCTCGCTCAGGCAACCCCAAGTGGGCGGCGGCCTTAGCCCGATCGGGTGAGGGCCACTGACCCTTGCCCATATCTAGTAGGGGGTGGGGAGAGGAGGAGGAGGGGAAGCAACCGGCGGTGAGGAGGAGGAAGAAAAAGGGGGGGAGGAGGAGGAGGGAGGCGGGCGGCGGCGAGGGCCGGGCCACGAGCGTTGGCCGAGGGCCGGCGGCCCGGCCAACCGGTGGTGAGGGCTGCTGCGTGCCCTCGCCCGCATCCGAGGGGGGGGGGAGGGGAGGAGGGAGGGGAAGCAACCAGCGATTGAGGAGGAGGAAAAAAAGGGGGGAGGGAGGGGAGGAGGAGAGGAAGCAACCAGCGGGCGAGGGAGGAGGAAAAAAAGGGGGGGGGAAGGAGGAGGAGGGAGGCAGCGCGGCGAGGGCTGGGCCTTGGGCGAGGGCACATAGGCCCTTGCCACCGATCGGTTGGGGCCGCCGGCCCTCGGCCGAGGCTCGGTGGCCCCGGTTGACCCTCCCCACCTTTCGGCGATGGTGGGGAGGCGGCGGCGATGAGGGCTTAGCCCTCGGCCGCCGACTTCCTTCCTCCTCGTCCGTTTCCCTTTTTATTATTATAATAAATATAAATTATATTATTATTTTGTTTTAAATTAAATTTAATTAATTTTATATTATATTAAAATTCAAATTATGCTAAAACGACATTGTTTTGGCTGATTTAATGGTTCTATTTTGGCCAACACCCAAAACGACGTCGTTTGGGGGTGAACTATTCACCTTAGAAGAAATATTAATATTTAAATGTCACATATGATTTCGGCTGGCTTCATGGCAAGTCACCTTAGCAAGAAATATTAATATTTAAATGTCACGTATGATTTCTGGCTGGGTTCACCGGAGGTAGCACTCAGGTGTCCCACTTTTATTCAAATATGGCACTTAAGTATACATTTCATAAATTATGGCACTTAAGTATCCCTTTGTGCCAAACTATGACACTTGTAGTGTTCTTTTCTCGTCCTATTTCTATTTCAACAAAATCTGATGCATTTCTGGTTTTTTTTTTTTTCTCTACCATCTCTTTATTCAACGTCTTCCATTTTCATTAATCCCAATTTCCAAGTCATCTCTCTACAACATTGTGCCTACTTTCACCTCTCTTTCCCTCTTCTCTCCTACTCCAATTTCTACTTTTGCTCAAATGACATCAGTGCACTCAACCCTGCCACCTTTTGTTCCTTCCAACATGGCAAGTCTCTTCACCATCAAGCTTGATCCAAACAATTATCTTATGTAGAATTTGGACTAAAGCCTATTCCAACATGCACCAACCTGCTAGGCTATGTGGATGAGCCTTTGCCATATATGGCAAAGATTTAAATGTACAAACAAGATAGTTAAATATGAAGCTTGCATCCTAGGATAAGGGTAGCCTTGAGCACAAAGATTGAAGACCTTTCAATATTTGGGGATTCGGACTTGATCATGCACCAAGTTAAAGGGGATTAGCAGACCTGCACCATCGTCACTTGGTCCACTTGAGCTAGATGTTCAACACCTCTTATCAAGATTGATTGTGGGAGCAAATCAATCATCCAAGTTTGACTATGAAAATGACTTAAACATCCATTTGTAAAAATGACTAATTTTGAAAAATATTTGTCATGCCTTAAACCTTGAGCTTGCGAACATCCATCGGCGGTCGATTATATTGCGACGTCTCAAAACATGTTGCCAACCCATTCTTTTTATATTTTGATTAAACACATGCGAAAGTAACTCAAATAAACAACACCCAATCAATAATCATAGTAGGGATAGTAAAACACATTGAATGTTTCCAAAGGCACAACCTTTATTAATTACTTGTTAACCCTAGGAAGTTTAACAATTATAAGCCCATCCAAAAGGACAACTTCCTACCAACCAACTCAAAAACTTACTGGAGCTAGGGTTAACATAAACTTCACTAACGGCAAAACTAGACAAAAAGTGTCGCATCTCACATCCATCACAACTATACCTAGCAGTTCTTCATGCTACGGTCCTGAAAATAATTAACAACAACGGGATGAGATAAAAACCTTAGGAGTCAACTTCCTAAATCTCAATTGGGAAGCTAATTATCTCGGAGTTAGCCTAAACATGCAACATTATACAATCTTACTTCGTCTTGGCATATCCCTGCATATTAGTACAACTCACATAAATAATAATCAGAACATGTTCGAAATATTCTAAGCACATTACCAACACATGTGTTCCAATTATTACGACCCCTTGGGCCATAACCAACACAAGAGTCTGCATGGTCATGCCCCATCGGGCACGGCATCATCTATAATCGTTACCTAGATGACATTCTATAAAGGAGTATCGATGTGGCCTTAATTGCGACTTGGCATCCGCACCCCCAAGCATCCAATAAAAATCGGGTATCGCCCCTAAACTCCTGTTGGGTGACAAGTTCGATTAAATGACAACTCAAGTACACCAACAATCAAATCAATTCTTATTGCCATTAATTAGCCAATAACAAAAGGGGTTGTTTTTAAATAATTAACTTTGACAATTTTTCACATTTAAAAACCTTAGTAAAATATTCATACGCGGTCACGTATTTGAAATCAACTCATCAAACTTTGCACACTTCTATTTTAAAACCCCATTATTTTCATTAGTACGTAAAACTTTGCATCCAAACCCAACACCTCAAAATTATCTATTTTCTTGCCTATAAACCATTTTTTTTATAATAAATAAAATCTACAATTGGGCAATCAATAATATAGCATTACATGTGCAAATTGGTAGAATTATGCACAAACTCATCCAGAAAAAAATAGCATAAAATTCTACTTAATGACTAATCAGTCATTAATTACATTAATCATGATTAATTAAGCTAATTACAATTAATTAGGTTAATTACAATTAATTAAACAAAACTCGATTAATTCACCTAACTATACTTAATTAAAATTAATCTTTGTCAACTAAAATACTTACAATTAAATAAATAAATAAATTATGATTAATTCATATAAACTCAATTAATTAATATAATCGTAATTATTTAAACTAATCGCACTTAAATTTAATCTAAAACGTCCTTAATTGCAATTAAGGCTAACCAAAATTAACTAATATTAAACGTAATTATCCCTAAACTAATTTACCCATTGTTGACACCTAATTTTTGTTTTCCAATACATAAAAAATTAGAGAAATGGCCATGTATTACTTTTATAAAAAATTTAAAAATTTTCGAAAAATTAAAAAATGTAGGTTTTGACTAGGAATGGCCATGTATTACTTTTATAGTATAATTAGACTTTTATTTGCTCGTATATTAACTATGTTACATGTTTAATTTGCATATTTAATTATGTTTAATTGCACGTGTTTAATTTTACTGCAATTAGGACCTTGATAGCTATGATTTTTACTTTAATGATTGCGCACCTGCATGATCACCTCACATGTTAGTGGATAAGCATAAAATCAATTCAAGCTACTTGTCAAAAATTATTTTGATAAAATGAATAAGATTAGGTACCAAAAGGGCACTAATTAGTTAATTAGTGTAATCAAGTCCCCGACCCTAGATTCTCTGGTTGCGTAGGAAGTGAGGCACGCTCCCATGCCTCACTTGGTTTCTAGCCGACCCCAATAGGCTAGTGACGACTCCTTTTGTACAAAAATTGTTAAGAATATCCCAACGTCACGCGAGATATGGGCTTGGGAGAGCCTGCGCCTAATCATGGGCTTTAGGTCCCTCCTTTAGGCAATACCCCTAAACCTGTTCCCTCCCCTCGAGAATAGATCGCGACAGCTTGGCGACTTCGCTGGGGACTTGATTTTAAACCTTATAGGACTTAGGCCGATATTAATCTTGTTCATAAAAATTTTTGTTTGGCAACGAGGGTTTCAGGTACGTCCCTAACATTAAATGTGTTAAATGTTTTTGTAGAATGGGAGGTATAAGGGGAAGTGTTTGCTCATCTTTGTCTTGTAGGGAGGTGAAGGAATGTATGGTTTATTGTTCATGTATGAAGTGTTGATTGCTTATAAATTATCATGCCTGCATCCCCTGCATTGCATTACATCATAGGACACACAACCTGCCGTCGGACCTGGGCCGCATAGGATCATTTAGGATGGTGTTGAGGTGGATACCACTCCGACTACAACCGTGTAGTACGAGTCGCCCACCTTAACCCTGAAATTTCTTTCTTCATGTCGAAGGTGCCCACCCCGGTCTATAATCGCGCGACACGGGTCGATTCTTTGACAAAGCCAGAGTCATGGGTAACCCGACTTAGCCACAACCTTGCTAGTTCAGTCCGGTGATCCCATGGCTCCATTTTGGGCCATATATAGTAGAAATCAAACCACATTCCATGTGTATTTCTATGTGATTGAAAAAAAAAAAAGCATGAGACAAAAGTCGGCACCCATTGTAAGTATCATTTTCCTTTTTATTTGCTCATTTTGTATTGCATTTTCATCTTGAAATTTGCGAAAATCAATCGAATGCCCCTGGTGATTCAAGCTTATGCAAAAAAAAAAAATGGCAATCAGTTTTGATAAGTGAACATTGATTGCAAGTTCTAAACACTTTGATTCGGCCCTTTTGAACACATGGTTTTGTTTAAATTTCCAGTTATGGGCTCGAAATCATTTTAAAAAAAGAAAAAAAAAGTTTCGAGGTATGATTTTATATTGAGGCACAAAAATTGAAATTGCATTTTTTTTTTATCAAATTCTCTTATTCTCACATTTGGGACTAAAATGCAAATAAGTTGTGTACAAATTTCTCAAAGTAGAGGTTACCTTAATTTTTGTAAGAGTAAAATTAGAAAATCAATATCTTTGAAAAATAAAAATCAATGACACTTTTGGATACAAATTTTTTGGAATCAAAGTGGACATTCGATTGATGGCCGTGGATTTGATTATTTTAATGATGTCTTCTCTTATGATAAAATCTTGGCAAAATACTAAAACCCCGTAATAAGAATTATGGGGCATGTATCATTGCCTTGATTTTATTGTAAGAAGTGACCCCATTGAGATATCATTTTCTTTCATTCATGTACTGACTTTTGTCTATTTGCAAGTTATGCGTGATGCTCCTTGACATTCTTGTGTTGGACTGCATAGAGAAGTGAATTTTAGAATTTTGATAAGAGTTGATTTTTACCATTACTTATACAAGAGTTTCTTGTATTTTATCATTGTCTTTATTCTTGTTTAGGAACCATGTTTTTCTTTCTGAGTTTTGATTGCAAATCCAATTGTTGCTTTTTTAAATCGCGCAACTCAAATTTTTAATGATGGAATTCAATTTCATGAAAATCATCATTTAAAAAAAAAACAAAAGATAAAAACAAAAAACAAAAAACAAAAAAAGAGCAAATTCAAAAGTGTTTTAAGTGAACCTATACATTTACCTTCCAAAATGAATTTCAAGAAAACGTTGCTTAATACCCTCTCTTCACGTAGTCGTTTTCTTGGGCTCATCGAACTCGAAGAGCAAGCATGCGTTGAGGTTTCATCGGCACCAATTTTTCCATAGAGGCAGAACGAAGTTGAATTCCATTTTGAGAAGTTTTGTTATTCGCAAATCCTTAGATGCCAAAACAACCCATTGATCTCGTTCACTTTACATGATGAGACAAATGAAAGGAGTTGTCAAATATCCAAAAGGGCAAATTCAAAGGAAGAGTAAACTGTATCGATTTCAATTATTCATTTTTGATACCGTTTTTGACTTGATTTTTTTTTCATTGTCAAGGAGACATCAAGAGTACCAAGTTTCATAATGTTTCAACGAATGCGATGGAGCATTATTAAGTCTTGTTCATCTTAAATAAAGGAGGATTCAAATGAAATGGAGGCACAATATTATTCCTTCCTCCATGAGAGATACATTGGGATGTTGATCGCTCGACTTTGTAAATGATGTAACTTGTTCCTAAACTTGATTTCTCTTTAGTATAAAAAATGACATATCATTTTCTTTGGTACAGGACAAACTCGAACGGAACATAGGTTTGTCATATAAAGAGTGGGAGAACAACATTTGATTTAAACAAAAATCTCTCATTCATCCATCAATGAAGTGTGCTGGAACAACATTGCCAAATTCATCAAAAAGGATGTATCGTTCCTCATTTGAATCTAACTAAGAATGGAGATAACCTGTTTCATCTCTCCTTCTTAC
This sequence comes from Eucalyptus cladocalyx, assembly GCA_017140615.1. NCBI lineage: Eukaryota > Viridiplantae > Streptophyta > Magnoliopsida > Myrtales > Myrtaceae > Eucalyptus > Eucalyptus cladocalyx. Next base: position 37,009,422 of record CM029521.1, read on the forward strand.
AAGGTGATATATAAAAAAAAAGTTGCACCTTAACCATAGAAGCAGTGCCTTCCACCAAGGAATCCAAAAGACATCAAGCACTTAAAGGCGAATGCAAGGGAATGGTATTGTCGAGTTACCAAATATCCACGAATGTGAATCCAAGAGATGTTAGTGCCCAAAAGATGAAAGCGAATGAAGGGTAATAATGTATCGTTTCCAACATTTCATTCCCTAAAGATTTTTGCACTAACATATTCTTTCACACTCTTTACAGGGTTACGGGTCACCATGCTGCAGGTAAGTACCCTTCTTCTCAATTTTTTTTTTTCATAAAAAAAAAGAAGAGAAAAAAATGGAGAATTTCCATTACAAAAAAGAACATTTTGCGCTATCCTAGAGACAAAAAAAAAAAATGAAATGAATAATTGAGAAAAAAATTACAAACCTTTTGAGCATCCTTTTTATCCCAAAATTGTTTTCTCGTTTTGTGAATTATTCATTTTGAATCAAATTTTCCATTGATCTATTTAGATGATGTCGACAGAGTGAGATGGAGACGTTAACCATGCCAAACAAGAAGTGCTTAGGATGAAGAAAGGCAAGCCCATTTCCAAACACGTCCCTTAAACACTTTTGAGAGTTGAGTGAAAAGCGATATTCTCTTAGGACGAAAGATTCATTCGTGTTGAGCACAAAGATCGAAATGACAAAAGTGTTTCATTCATCAATCCCAAGTACCAAGCTGAGTTACCCTTTTGAGCCGAATAAAGATGATCCTTCAAAGTACCCCTATTGAGAATGACCCTACATTAGGGCAACATAGGAGGTTACGGTCGTGTTGTCAAGCGAAAAGTTGAGAAAGATTCTATTACTTTCACTTGCATCAATATTCTGATGATAGCTTCAAATGAATTCTCATTAGATCTCGACTTATCCCAAAGTGAAGAAGAGCATTTCCTTCTCTACCCAAACACTGATATCCATTGCTTTAACTAATTTGGGCCTGATTATTCATTTCTGAACCCCAAGTGGTGATCATCTCCCTTCATTGGGGCAAGGCATGAGAATTGACCAAATACAATTGAGAGTCACGAGAAAATGTGAAAAGCATCTCAAAAGTCATAAGAGCTCCAAGAGTTCAAAGAGCAAAAAGTTCTACAAACTAGGGGGCATGAAAAAACAGTGTGCCTGGTAAAAGTAAGGCCAGTGCTCATTAAGAAAAAAAGAAGAAGCCAAAAGTTGCATCTTATGTGAAAAAAAAAAAAAAAAAAATTATCAAGGTCCAAGTGCTTGCGCAAAAAGAAAAAATTCATCACAAGAGCAAATGACATTAGAGAAAGGAGCAAAGCTCCCATGCATAAAAGATTAGTTAAGGGACTTTCGAGATGCGTTGTATTTCAAAAGCCAAATGATTTGGAAATGTCAAGTGACCTGGTCATGATGTCATGATGATCACCAACTCTTAAAAACCCTCTTGAAAATTTTAAGCCTTTCAAGCCTCTCCTAAGCCAACATTACAACCCTCTTCCGAAGTCTCTTCTGATTTGGATGGTTTGAGTGAAAATGAGAATACCACCAAGAAGCTACTGCTTGAAGGAGTGAAAGTAATTTTATCTTGTCTCATCTTCCAAGCTCTCAACTTGTAAAGCCGATGAAGATAGTGAAAATGTTCCTTTGTTGGCCTCAAAGCAATAATTCCTTTGTATAAGCCCTAACCGAGCCTATATTGCGGTCCTTTCAAAAGACCTCTTTGATCGATCAGATTGTGCTCATTGCGAATGTTTCCAGAAGCCTTTGACATAGGTTATGTGAGATACTTTCAGCAACCAATTATCTCCCACATGAATGGATGGGGTCAAGTAGCCATTTTATTGAGAGTGTGAGAAACCCTTTCTGACTAAGAAGCTCTAGTTTGGCATGCTTAATGAGCCTTTTTCCCGAGTCGTAGTCGTTCTGATGAGAACTCGTCTCCTAAGGAATTTGATGATTAATGATACATCTCCAAGCAAGATGACAATTTTGTGCCACATGATGCTAATTGACATCGAGTGTTTTTCTAAAGTAGTTAGACTTAGCTTAATTAGCTTCCTCAATTAATGCTGTAATATTGCCAATGCGTCTCTTAATGACGTCTCTAATGACATTTGCTCAAGTTGAGTTTGACAGAATTCCTTAGTGAAGCCATGTAGTTTTCAAAGGGTTAGCAAGTACTTCCCTAAAAAACAAGGTTCATGGTTAGCCTTAAACCATGTTATTTCCAAGGTTGGTAGGTCTATCCTTAAACCACACTTTTAAAATGTTCATGAGTCTATTTTTAAAACTGCGATTTTTCAAAAGGTTCATGGTCAACCTTAAATCACGTTATCTACAAAGGTTCATTGGTTTTCCTCAAATCATGCATTTTCAACTCTATCGAAACCCGTTGTTACACGGGGAGACCTCATTCCTTTCTCACTTCTTATGACCTGGAGAGTTTTGTATCTTGGAGTCTTCCTCATTTCTTATGACCCGGAGAGCCTTATATCTTGGAGTCTTCATAACTTATTATAACCCGGAGAGCCTTGTATCCTGGAATCTTCATCACTTCTTATGACCCGGAGAGCCTTATACCCTAGAGTCTTCCCCATTTCTTATGACTCGGAGAGCCTTGTACCCTAGAGTCTTCCTCATTTCTTATGACCCAGAGAGCTTTGTATCCTGGAGTCTTCCTCATTTCTTATGACCCGGAGAGCCTTGTATCCTGGAGTCTTCCTCATTTCTTATGACCCGGACACCCTTATATCCTGGAGTCTTCATCACTTATTATGACCCGGAGAGCCTTGTATCCTAGAGTCTTCATCACTTCTTATGACCCGGAGAGTCTTGTATCCTTGAGTCTTCCCCATTTCTTATGACTTGGAGAGCCTTGTATTATGAGTCTTCCTCACTTTTTATGACCCGGAGAGCCTTGTATCCTAGAGTCTTCATCACTTCTTATGACCCAAAGAGCCTTGTATCTTGGAGTTTTCATCACTTCTTATGACTTGGAGAGCTTTGTATCCTGGAGTCTTCCCCATTTCTTATGACCCGAAGAGCCTTGTATCCTGGAGTCTTTCTCACTTCTCATGACTTGGAGAGCTTTGTATCATGGAGTCTTCCCCACTTCTTATGACCCAGAGCGCCTTGTATCCTAGAGTCTTCCCCACTTCTTATGACCCGGAGAGCTTTGTATCCTAGAGTTTTCATCACTTATTATGACCCGAAGAGCCTTGTATCCTGAAGTCTTCATCACTTCTTATGACCCGGAGAGTCTTGTATCCTGGAGTCTTCCTCACTTGTTATGACCCGAAGAGCCTTGTATCCTGGAGTCTTCCTCACTTTTTATGACTCGGTGGGCTTCTATAGCCCGAAGTCTTTCTTCACCTTATTGACAAGACGTGTTTCTATAGTTATGAGTCATTTTTGTCGACCTAATACATGCATATGCACCTGGGGTCTTTCTATTGCCCAAATAATTAGGTGTCTTCTGTCTTTGATTGCAATCCCTTCGAGGCTACATTCAAAGAGGAGCAACTGTTGACACCTAATTTTTGTTTTCCAATACAATAAAAATTAGAGAAAAAGAGAAAAAAAGAAAATTAACAAAAAAAGAAAAACAACAAAACAACAAAACAACAAAAAAATAGAAAAAAGACATGGAAGGGGCCGGGCTGGATTTCGCCTTGGCTAGGCCCATGTCACTTTCTCCCTCCTCCATTTTCGGTGAAACCCGAGCAATAGCAGAGGGCAGAGGGATAGAGAGAAGGGGGACGAAGACAACGAGGAAGAGAGGGAGAGAGGGAGAGAACACAGGGGAGAAATGGGAGAGGGAGTTCTCGGTAGAGAGAGGGAGCTCGAGAAAAGGGAGCTATACCGCCACCACTGTCGTGGACGAGCCGCCCAATCGACGTCGTTCGCCGCTGTCTTCTCCGGAATCCAGATCTAAAGAAATGGAGGGGAGGAGGGCAGCGGCGGCGCTGCCTGACGTTGTCCGAGCCACTGCCCTCCTCGCCGCCTCAACCCGACGCCAGCCAAGCCACCTCGCTACAGCCCGTGCCGTCGCTTGCCCGCCTCCACCTACAATCCAACGCCGCCGCAGCAACTTGCTGCATCCGGCTCCATCGTTGACACCGCAGTGACCGCTACCAGCTCGAAGCCGTGACGCCGCGACGACTATCGCGCCAACAATCGGAGCTCGAGAGAGAGCTCAGCAGAAGAGCAACCCAAAAACAGAGAGAGAGAGAGAGAGAGAGAGGCTTCGAGAGAGAGGTAGCCGCCCGCGCCACTCGAAGCATTCGCCGTGCCGACCGCCTCGCGGAGGAGCCGCTCGCCCGCAAGCACCGCGCCACCATCGCTGCGCCATGACTCGCCTGCAGCTCGAGCTTCCGCGGCCCCCCTGCTACAACTGCGACGATCAAACGCTCGCGCCACCTCCGCCCGGCGCTAGACGTAGTTCGAACTGCCGCCACCCTCTATCCCCGACGCCACCCGAGCTTCCGCCGCTCCCCTCTATCGGATTGCCGCAGCAACACCCCTGCACGAGCACCCTCCCGCGACACCAGAGTCGGTCGCCAATGTGTTTGCTCCGCAACGCAGCAGCCCGCCCCTGCCCAGCCGCAATGCCATCGCCGCTGCCACTGTCTTTGCTCAACACCAGCAACCCGTGTCGGCCACCGCACCTCGGCCGCCCGCCCGCGCGCGCGTGACTAACTTCCAACACCGCGTCGTCGTGCCTCACCGCAAAGAAGCCCTAGAGAGAGGAGGCGCAAATCGGGTCTTGACTGGTCGGGCGAAATCCCCATTGGGTAAGGTTTTGAGTAATTTGGGCTAAATGTTAGGGCTTGGTTTAGGCTGTTTTAAGTAGTGGGCTTATGGGCTTTGTTTTTTTAAAAAAAATTAAACCAGACCGGGCCTACACATCGGCCCGCACACTTGTTTCGAGCCGCTTGGCCCGATTCGGTCCGGGTTCGAGCCTTGTTCACCGAACCGGGTCGGACCCAACCCGGGGATCCGACTCGGTTCGTTTCAAATATATTATATTATTATAATATTAAAATAATATTTTTTAAAATAAAAAAAAATAAAAAAAAAATGTAAAAAATGTAGTTTTGACTAGGAATGGCCATGTATTACTTTTATAGTGTAATTCGACTTTTATTTGCTTGTATATTAACTATGTTGCATGTTTAATTTGCATATCTAATTATATTTAATTGCACGTGTTTAATTTTACTGCAATTAGGACCTTGATAGCTATGATTTTTACTTTAATGATTGCGCACCTGCATGATCACCTCACATGTTAGTGGATAAGTATAAAATCAATTCAAGCTACTTGCCAAAAATTATTTTGATAAAATGAATAAGATTAGGTACCGAAAGGGCACTAATTGGTTAATTAGTGTAATCAAGTTTCCGACCCTAGATTCTCTAGTTGCGTAGGAAGTGAGGCACGCTCCCATGCCTCACTTGGTTTCTAGCCGATCCCAATAGGCTAGTGGTGACTCCTTTTGTGCAAAAATTGTTAAGAATATCCCAATGTCACGCGATGTATGGGCTTGGGAGAGCCTACGCCTAATCATGGGCTTTAGGCCCGTCCTTTAGGCAATACCCCTAAACCTGTTCCCTCCCCCCGAGAATAGGTCGCGACACCCATAAACGTAATTAACATCCTAATTCACAATTAGGAAGTTATGGGTTTCCGGTGACGGCGAGCTTGTGGTGAAGGCGGCACGACGGCGTTGAGAACTCAGGTCTCACGGCACCCATGGCGGCGTGAATGGCATGGTGAAGGTGGTGGTGGCTCCTCAAGCTCACAGCTAGCTTACTTGAGGTTTTGGTGGTGGTCCGATGGTGGGTGCTCGAAAATGGTGGTGACTCGGTGGTTGCTTGCGGCGGTTTGAGGGACAGGTGGCTCAAGTGCCACCGACGCGAGAGCTTGGCGGCGGAGATGATGATACGGGTGCGATGGTGCCGGTGATGGTGAATGGTGGTGAGAGATGGCGGATGATGGTGGGGATGGTGGACGGTGGTGGTGGTGGTGGTGAGGTGGTGTGGTGGTGGCGATGGGGTGGTGTGGCGGTGAGATGGTCGGATGATTATGGTGGGTGCGGGGCGGCAACAAACGAAAGGGGGGAGTGAAAAATGGAGAGGAAGGTGGGGAAGAGAAGAAGAAAAAGGAAGATGGGGGGGGGGGGAATGGGGTGGTCTGTGTAGCCAAGGGGAAATGGCGTGGGGTTGGGGGAAAGAAGGAGAGAGAAAGAGAGAAGAGGAAGAAGAAAGAGAGAAAAATAAAAAGGAAAATAAAAAGAAAAGCGGGGTGGGAGAAGGTGGCGTGAAAGGGGAGAGAGAGAGAGAGAAGAAAAGGGAGGGGAGGGTTGTTCTGGAGTGGGGTGGTGTGAAGTAGGGGTGAGCATTGTTTCAAGGTAGAACCTACAATATGAAAATCGGACCGATGGGAATCTGTAGGTTTCAGGTTCCAAGGTATGTAGCGTGGGTTTTAGGTTTCAAAAAATAAGGAATTTGTTTCAATGGGTAGGTTTTAAGTTCTTAATTGGAGGAACTTAGAACCTGAAACTTGGAACCTAGAATCTGTAACCTAAAACTTGCAACAAGTTTTAATGTTTTTCTTGGTCAGTGTCTCTATGCGATCATCCGATATTCCATATCTTTCAATGATGAGTGCATAATTAAGAATTATTAATCCAAGTTTCCATTTTATGGTTAAGATTTTTACTTTATTAATGTTCATATTTTTTGTGTATATAAATATAAGTTATGGTTAGTGAATTGTAATCGTTCAAATAATAATATAGGTGAAACTGTGGTAGATCCTAGAACTTGTGACAGGGTAAGTTTCAGGTTTTAGGATATGTAAGATAGGTTCTAGGTTCTAAAAAATAAAGAACATGTTCCAACGAGTAGGTTTCAAGGTTAAATCTATACGGAACCTAAAATTGCTTACCATTCTTTTATCTAGTTAAATTTCTTGCCAATGATTCATTTTCCCCTATTAATAGTTTTGTCCGTTTTGTATTCTCTTTGATGAATGATAAAATTATTTATTATTGTTGCGCTAATTTTTGTTTTGTTTAACTAAAAAAAAATGTATAAAAAAGAAACTTGTTGGACTTGAAACTTGTAACATGGTAGGTTCTAGGTTTCAAATTCTAATGGGTAGGTTCTAGGTTCCAAAAAACAAGGAACCTATAACCCGAGGATAGGTTCCAGGTTCTTTGGAACCGCTCACCCCATCGTCAAGGGTAGGGGGAAGAGAGAGAGAGAGAGAGAGAGAGAGAGAGAGAGAGAGAGAGAGAGGGATTTTATGATGATTTTTTCTTCAAAAATCATCATTTTACTCACACCAACTCCCCCTAAATCCCTCACCAAGTCTCTTGCCCCCCTCTATTTCTTTTAATTTCTAATTTCTTAAAACAAGTTTTTTGGTCCAAATTTTTTTTTTTTGCCACTTGATCCGATTTTTTTTTCCAGTCTCTAGTTTTTCATTCAATTATTCCTTTTTCCTAAAATTTCGGACTCGCCGATAATTTGATGGACAATGAGATGACGTTCAATAATTAAATCTCGAAACTCTCGAAAGTTCGATAATCAAAATCAAAATCAAATTTCATGGTTAAAATTAATTGAACGCGAATTTAATACGATTTAAGCTATCAGGTAGCTTTTAGTATGGGTGATTGGGTCTAGAATGGGTAGGATCTAGACCTGGACTTTGTACCCGATCATGTTATAACCAGTTTCTTTTTTTTTTAGATCCCGTACCCGACCATATTTGTATTAGACCTTATACCCAACCCACCTTGTTTTTCCGGTTCGGTTCCAGGATCAATCATGTTTCCACTAGAACCTGTTTTGCAATCTACTGATATTCTATACGACTTCGAATTTTATATTAACACCGAGAAAATAACGTAATTATCCTAATTTATATCAAAATATTAAGCACTTGTAATAAATAAATACAATAACTTTTTGACTAAACAAAAAATTAAGGATCCACATGATTAATTATGATAAAAATTATAAGGCAAAGAATTAGCAACAAATATGGGTCTGATATTAGTCTTATTTCCACAATTACTACATGAAGCTACTCATTTATGCAAACATAACTCCTCATACAAAAAAAAAAAAAAAAAATAGGTGAGACAATTCATGTGGTATACAAGAATTTGGCAACGATGAACATTGTTCGTCTGTCGGACGGTATGAGAGGGAACCGATAAGGGAGGAAAGCAAGTGAGGAAGAGGAATGACGAAGGAGGAGTGTCGTGTGTGTTTGAGAGAGCCAAGAGGAAAAACACGGTGTAATTGCTAGAGAAAAAATAGAAATAATGGGGAAAATTGGTTTTAAACCTATACTTACAAAATCGGTTTCCAAATCGGTTCCAAAACCGATTAGGGAACTAGTTCCCGGGTGGGTAATCAATGGATCGGTTTAAACTGGTTCCCGAATTTTGGGAATCGGTTCCTGGACCGGTTTCAACGGGAGCCGGTTCCTGACCCTATTTTCCGAGTGGACCGGTCTGGTTCCCGGGTATATCCGATCCGGTTGCACACCTCTAGCTTTTAGGAGCTCTCGTGCAATTGACCCGTGGTCGATAATTTTCGATCTACATTTGTATCTCTTCGGATTGTGGATGACCCTTAATTGTCATGTAATCGCAATGGTTCAATTATGTACCATGAATATAATATTAATAGAAAATAAGTTTATTGTTGGTCGACGCAAATATCGGAATTGTGCGGAATCATTCGTGAATCGACTACGTACTTCTGTTGAATTGATTTATCCATTTGCTAACTGATTTATAATAGTGTAGTATTGACCATTGTCAATCCTTATGGTCAAGCGGTCGATCCCTGCGAATTCTCTGGTCTTTCGCGTTTTAACCTCTTTACGACCCCACCCAATGGATTAGTCAACTTATGAGTGATTAGTTCAGAGTAAAATAACTATAAGTGCATCGATGAAATAACCATTTCATATATTTTGAAATATGGCAAATTTTCGAAAATCACAATATTTGTTTTAAAAATGAATGACCGTGTTGCTTACAAAAATAAATAAATGAAAAATATTTTTACCATATGTGAAAATATTTAGACATAGATTATTCTCAATTGTGAAAATAATGTTAATTAACTACTTATTTTAGGTAATATAAGTGATTCTTTCTAGGAAAGTTTTTCTAAATTATTCATTTCTCACGAAATAATTGAACTTAAACCTCTTTCGCATTGATTATACAGTAGCTTTTTCTTAAAAAAAATTAAAAGACCAAAATTGGACAGGGATGCTTCTTCGATGAGCCGCAAGAAGAAAGTTGCAAGTAGGTCTCTTTTTTTTCTACAACCTTTTGAAGAGCTCTTAATATGGCAGGGCTTGCGTTGTGAGTTTTACATCTAAATTTAGTCTTCCTTTTTTTTTATAATGAATTTAAGATAATTTGTAGCTGAATTTCTCTTGAAGTAGGTATGGATGAGAATTTCGGTGATTTCATTCTCTCGCATTACGTTAATTGTAAGATCTCCTTAACTTCCATATTTATTTTATAATAAGTTCAGATGCCATTATTTTTATAATTTTAAATATTTGATAATATCAAATAAAGTAAAAACTGTGATTCTAAAAATTAAAAATTTAAAGATGGTCACATCAAGCACCAATAATATAAGCTTTCCAATCTCGGACTAGGCAATATAATTTGATATTTTGCTTTCAATTTGAATTTGAGTGAGAGAATAAGTGAGAGAAAAGTATTTGATTTTGGGTAAATACTGTCATTTGATTTTGTTTGTTTAGCAGAAAATGAATAATTTAAAAAAATATTTCTCTAAAAAAATTATTTATATCACTTAAAATAATTAGTTAATGAAATATATTATCATTGTCGATAATAATTTATGTGTAAACATTTTGGTGAAAGATTTTTTTGTTTATTCATTTTTGCAAACAATTTAAACGATAACTTTTAAAAGCTATTATTAAAATCATTCATTTTTTCCGAAACAAATTCATCCTTAATTTTAAATGGATCTCTCTATTTTTAGAAACAGAAAAGGGATGACCTATCTTGATGGGATTTTCACGGCCATTCACGATGGTGGTCATGTTCCTCCATGGGGTGTTGGTTGCGGTGGGCCGAGCGTTTGGATCGTTGTAATGTCGAGTGATGGTCTATAGTGGTTGTGGGGTATTTTGGGAAAGAGAAATAGTTAAACTACAATAGTACGTACAACAATATTGCTGAAGTGAGATATGAAAATTAAGTGCATTCCCAAGAGAAGTATTTCGGCATTTCGAATAATGAAAACGATGAATCTCACGGGAGCCCGGCGCAATCAAATCGATGGTCCACATTCATTTTAAAATGTAACTCGATCTGAAAAAATATTGGGTAGCCTAACAGTGCCACATAATCGGTGCTCTGAACGATTCATTGCATGACACATGTCCGTGTGTCAGTCCACGTCGTCCACTTCTCCGTTTCAAACCAGTGCGCGGGAGGTTCTCTCTCTCCTCTCTCCCTGGCCCACCTCTATGCACCTTCTGATGCTCTCTCTCTCTGCTCACCTCTCTCTCCTCTCTATCTCTCTCCTCGTTCTCCGTTCCGTTGTGGGGAGAACAAAATACCACCGGCCGCGGTGGCTCCGCTAGATAATGCTCTATTGATCCTCAGCCCAGAGGTAAAGGGTTCGAAACCCGGGGAAATGAGGTGTGACTCCAGGGGTGGTGGGTTCTCGTGCGGTGTATGAGGTGTGACTCCAGGGGTGGTGGGTTCTCGTGCTTACGTGTCACCTGAGGTTTACAACACAGCTGTTGGCTGCAAGTAAGTTCCTCCAGAGCCAAAAAAAAAAAAAAAAGTTGCGACGGTTCAGAGGAAAACATAATGTCCGCTCTGCTCTCTCTCTCCCCCCTTCGACGGCCCTCCACCTCTGCCTCCGCCGGTTGCCTCCGTTGCCCCCGATGCCGACTTCGACGCCGACGCCGATGCCGACGCAGCCTCCGCCTCCCTCTCATGACCTCTGGTCCACTTTATCTCTCTTTCGTCCTCGAAGTCGCGCCTCGCAAACCGCGATGCCGACGCCCCTCCGCCGGTTGCCTCCGTCGCCCCCAGCTCTGATGCCGACTTCTCTGCCTCCGCCTTTGCCTACGCACTCGACGCCGACGCCGACGCCGACGCCCCTTCGCCTCCCTCTCGTGACTTGCGCTCCGCTCTCTCTCTTTTCTTTGCGGAGCGCCCTTACTAGCCAACCCCGACGCCGACGAACCCCGCTCTTGCGTTTTGGCCTCCCTCTCCGCGAGTGAAGGTGGCTCGCTCGCTCTTTCTGTTTCCTCCGCGAAGCGCCCCGCTCCCGAACGCGAACGCCGCCAACGCCGTCGCCTTCCCAAGCCCCACCGATAGGCACCCCATTGGCGACTCCCGTATGTCCGAAGGTTCGTTTTATTCTTCTTCTTTTTTGGATTCTACTTAGTAGAATTCGAGCGCACATGTTTTTATTTCTGTTCTTTTTCTGTTCCCGGGAACAGAAATAAAAAAAAAAAAAAGTGTTTATGTTCCGGAAACAATTTTTGAAGAAAAAAATGCGTTTGGTAAACTTGTTCCGGAAATAAAAAAAAATGAACAGAAACACGTTTGATAAATTTTATTCTTTTTTTGTTTCTTTTAATTTTTTAATATTTTTATTTTACTTTTCATTTTTTCCTTTCTTTTTTATTTTTTCTTTTTTTGGCCGGCGGCCTCGCCCGCACACAGGCCGAGCCTCGCCGGCGCGGGCAAGGCTCCGGCGAGGTCGCCGACCCTCGGCGGCGTCGCCCCTCTCGGACGGCCGCCATGGCCGAGGCCGGCGACGGGGAAAGAAAAAAGAAGAAAAAAAGAAGAAGAAAAGAAGAAGAGAAGAAGAAGAAGAAAGAAGAAACGTTTTTTCAAAATTGTTTCTGGAACAAGAAGTAAGTTTTTTTGTTCTTTTTGTGTTCCGGGAACAAAAGAACAAAAAAACAAAAAAAGTGTGAACACTTTTTATGAATAAAAACATGCAGGCCCTTCGGTGCCATGTTAATGTTGAAGTTTAAAGTTACATCTGCATCAGGCTTGTTGTTGACTTGCTGTGTTATTCAGATAAGTGAAACGGCGGTATCTTTTGAGATTGTTTGCATATAGTCTCCTAATTGGTCATTCCATGCTTTTATTTTCTCCCAAAATCGCGTCTGTTGGAGAAGTTGATCCTTGCATGCTTCTGAATAGTCATTTGCGTTGCAATTCCAAAGGTGTAACTCAGTTGTGAAGGATAAGATCAAAATTTCTCTCTAAGATCTACCTTCTTGGTCCACCGATCTATCGAAATAGGTAGTTTACTTAGGCAAATTCATTGCAGCTTGGGCTGTTTAAACCAACAAGTACCTCTTATTTTGTTCATGTGCCAACGAGAGATATGGTGGGACATCCTCACAAGCATGGAGCCAGAAGCTTATCTCTCTGTTTGCTTTGCGAGAGAACCACTGAAAATTGCAGGTTTCTTGTGTTTAGCTGAATTTGATATACAGAGACTGACCAACTTGTGAAGATGACTAATTTCACGTTTCTCCCTGTCTTTTGATGCATCTCTGTTCATAAACAAGTTTGGCGAAGTTGGATTGCTACATGAGGGTATTCTTCTTGGTGTATTGATGGACACGCAACCTCTACCCATTGTGCATCCTTTTGGGGAGGAAAATTTGGTACTTCCCATCAAGAAAATGCAAATTGTGCAAATGGAGGAAGAGGCTTTAATTTTTACTGGTAGGATAGCGTGCCTTTTGGATGTCTAGGGAAAAAGACATCTGATTTCTAATCAACTGGGGTATAGAGTTAACAGATATATTTCCTTCTCGGACCTTGAATCCCTGGCCTGCCATACAAATTAGGATGGAGTGTAAAATATGTTCTCAGCGATTATGTGTTTGTTCTTAGAGTGCTGTTTTCTCACATTATTGCTATTGGTGGTTTGAAATTTTAGTTTGATGAAAGAGTTCCTTTCTAATTCCATTTTCTAGTATGTTCACATTAATAAGAATAATTGATTTTATAATTGTTGATTTTTTGGTTGGATGACTTGGGCAGAAAAATATTTAAAGACTAAAAAAATCCGAGAAGCAGAAGAGGCAGCATGGCGCTTAAGAATAACAAAGGCGAATATCTACTCTACTAGTGCCCCTTATGATTTTGTTTTTGATGCTCAATTTTTACGTGTAGCTTGTAATCTCGATGTATAGCTTGTGTTATATTGGTTTCTTGTTCAACATACCCCTAAAATTCCTCTGCTTTGTGATGCAGACTGTTATAAGGGTACGGTTTCCTGATAATCATACGCTAGAGGCTACATTTCATCGGTCAGAAAAAATAGAGAGTTTGATTGTTCTCTCGAGAAAGTGGTAGCTAAACCTGAACTGCCATTTTATATATGTACGTTTGCTCACGTGATGTAACTAATTTGCAATATTTCAATGATTTCGATATTCACGTCTCGAGAATGTGTTTTTGGAAGCTAAAGCATAATGCAAATATCTGATCATGTTTCAGATACTGCTCCACCCAAGAAGCAAATAAAAGACTTGTCTCGGACTTTTACTCGCGGCTTCATTCCCGGTGCAATAGTTTATTTTTCATATGACACCCGAAAGGTTTGTATCTTATTATTGACCTCAAATGTAGTATCTTCCTTTTTCTTTATGCTTGCCACGGGTTGCTTCTTCGTGTTATTTAGAGTGGCTCATCTTTAAGCTGTTTTAAAGAAACAAATTTGAGTTTTACTGTGTGCCTAAGTGATCCAAAACTGCCCCGAGTGCAGTTCAGTTTTTTCTTAGCACCTCAAAGCTGAAGCACATTTACAGGTCCTTCTTGGTAATCTGCCTTGGGTATACTAACGCATACTGAAAGATGACCCACTCACATGAACTACCAACCGCTGCACGTTTGTGGCGATGTCAATCAAATAATTTGTTTTGCTTATCTTGTCACGTGTTCTTCCTTTACCAACCTTGATTCTATATTTGCAAGTAAGTCTTAAGATTAAACATGTATGTGACCTTAATGAGTGACCGCGAACTTGGGAATCCAATTCTATACTTACATTTATTTTTGTGACCGCTAGTATTGTAAGGTTCAAGTGCTTGTTGCTTCTTCCTTGAAGTGTCGCATCGACCCTGCTAACAATTCTATGAACATGGATCATAATCCTTTGCCATTTCTTCTTCTCTTTTGACTTCTTCCTTGTCAAGTGATGCTAAATTTGACCGATGCTTATTTATCATTTGGTTGGAAATAGGAAAGGATCAAGGTTTCTCGAGAGCTGCAACCCACGGGGTGTAACTGATAAGACGCACAGTAGTATAGACACAGAACAAGCTTTGCTGGCTATGAAGAACTTTTGAAGCATAGGAGAGTGAGAATGAAACTCTAGATTTCTCATCATTTGTTCCTAGCCATTTTGCTGCCTTGCAGCTGTTACAGTGAAAGATGTTGATTTTATGCCATTTCATTTTCTATATTCTTCTTATCATTAAAGTGCAAAATCTAGGGGATTGAGAACGTCATCATGTGCACATCGGATGCTGTGCTAAGGAAGAAAGCTTTTGATGTACTGGAAAGGGTTAGTGTTTTTGACTTAAGATGTCTGCTCTTGCATCACTAAACAGCAATGACCCGCTCAAGAGGAAATTGAAGCAGCGGAAGAGCTTTTGAAGCATAGGAGAGTGAGAGTGAAACTCTAGATTTCTCATCATTTGTTCCTAGCCATTTTGCTGCCTTGCAAAGAAAGATGTTGATTTTATGCCATTTCATTTTCTATATTCTTCTTATCACTAAAGTGCAAAATCTAGGGGATTGAGAACGTCATCATGTGCACATTGGATGCTATGCTAAGGGAGAAAGCTTTTAATGTATTGGAAAGGATTAGTGTTTTTTACTTAAGATGTCTGCTCTTGCATCACTAAACAGCAAGTGTCGGTCAATAGGAAATTGAAGCATTGGAAGAGCTTTTGAAGCATAGGTAAAGGGTTTTGGCTCCAAAATTGCCGAACTCATTATATGCCCGATATATGCTAATTTGCCTACAGATCTTCAGGCAAAGATATTTGAACCCACGCCAGAAGGTGCTGTTAAGGTGGTCCTTGTGACAAATGGTTTTAAGGCTGTATTTTTAATTGATTCACGCAGAGCATAAGTGGATACAGAATGTGGACAGGGCTCCCAACGTTTCACTAGGACAAAATGTCCGGACGAGGATAAAGCAATTCTCTTTGATGAATAAGTTCAAGAAGTTCTCAGAGTGAGTCCTTGAACATTGCCTTGTTGGATTTCATTGCTGTTCTTAGTGCGAAGTTAAACTCGAATCGTGTTTGCTGCATTGTTAATGCAGGTAGTAGCAGACAATTTGCCTGATGAGCAAGTGGATCATATCAAAAAGATGTTCGACGTGATGGACACCAATAAAAATGGAGATCTGACATTTGAAGAGTTGAAACATGGCCTGCACAAATATGGACAGCAAGTTGCTGATCCCGATGTGCAGATGCTGATGGATGCGAAAGATCACCTATTCAACAGCTTAGCACATTTTTTTTGGACATGGTTTATGTTTTCTTCTTCCATGTCGACGCATTGTATGCTGTGAAGTGCATGATTTTGCTTAAATTGCAAGGCATTTGGAAGATTAAGGACGGATTACATAAATACGGAAATATGTTTTTCATCAGTTAGTCAAAGATTTGATCATGGGGTTGTATCACCATTTCACATAATTGCTAGAACTTCTTGCAAAATAAAGTGGGTTTCTGATGATTTGATGAGTCACGATTTCTTGTATTAACATCTAAAAATAGAACTCCATCTTATATGAGAACAAGCTGATAAAGATGGAAGCGGAACATTGAACTTAAAGGAGTTTGTGACTATGTCAATCCACTTGAGAAGGATTGGCAACGATGACCACCTTACTTGAGCTTTTGAATTCTTTGACAAGAATTGAAGCGGATATATTGAATTCGATGAGTTGAAAGAAGCTTTGATAGATGACAATCTTGGTCCGAACAACGAAAATTTTATTGAAGACATCATTTTCGATGCTAATCTAGATAAGGTAATACATAACCAGAACAATCTGCAATTTGGAATCTATGTATATCTTGTTCATATACGAAATAGAGTGCTCATTCTGTGATGGATGTATTTCAGGGCGGATGAATCAGTTATGATGAATTCAAGGCCATGATGAAAATGGGCATGGACTGGAAAATGGCTTCACACCAATAGTCGAGAGTGATGCTGAACGCGCTTAGTCAGAAGATGTTCAAAGACAAACCTTCTTCTCTTAGAGGCTAAAAGATGTTCCGCCCATGGCTTCTTAATCTGATCCAGATGAACCGTGGAGAAACAAAATCGAAGTCTCATTAAAAGGGTATTGGGAAGGAGGCATTATACAAAATTAGTGCATCGGTTTGCTACTGCAGGACATAAATGCTGTGAAAATTTTGAAGAAATGGGGTATAAATAGTCAGATTCCTACACCGCTTGGCATTTAATTTTTATGTTTTTATTTTCCCTAATTAAAGGGAAAATCAATTGAAACTACTAATCATAGTTGGTTTGCAATGCCCATCCTAATCAACTTAAGGAATTTGGAGCCCCATGTTGCGACAACCTGACCATCTCCATGAGCAGATGGTTTTCGGTGTTAAATGTAGAGCAATGTCATCGTAAAGTCGCATATTAACTCGCAAATCTCATATCATAGGATACTAGATCTTCTAGCTCATATCGAGTGAAATCACTGCAAGTTTGAATACATAACACATGATATATTGTAAAACTCAGCTACATCCGTCAATTTCATGAAGTAAATTCACCCCTTAAGCACCTTCATAGATTGTAGCGCCTATTGTTCAGATAAAATACGTTGGATGATATCATCTAAGCGTGTATATCAAACATACTGACCAAATGAACCATTACATATGTACTCATATGGACCAAAATTTCAAATCGTAACTTGAATATTGCAAATAAACTAAACAACTTGAGCTCATCCATCAATACCAGGAATCTATTAAAATTAAGATACATAGCTCTATATGCTTCACAACATTCAAATAAAGCTCATAAGAGACCCATCCAAGCTTCAAAGCAGCTATTGCTGTTGTCCACAAACGTGTCATGTTCCCATTAAAAGTACATTGCTTTTTCATGTAATGAATGACTGAACCCATGCGTTCGTTGATTGTGCACGTTCATATGAGAACTGCAATTCTACTTCAGAAAAATTATCTGTTTGAAGCACATCATACACAACCAGAATCATCCTTTTGGTTTTGCGAACCGTCTTGAGTAAAAACCGTCTTGAGTGAGAGCGCCCCCACGCATCCAACAGAATACGAACTCTGAAGTAATTCCTTTCAAAAAAAGGGTCAGATGAACTCCAATAGACAAAGTAATATGCGAAATATAAGACAAATGGAGTACATTTGCCTCTTCCAGCAGCAAATAGATGAAATATTAAATGATTGGTGACAGTCACTATTTCTTTCTCTTTGCCAAAGTAGTACGGTACTGAGGATGAAACCCTACAGCCTATATACATGGGCCGGCATTATAGGCTGCCACCATCAACACACAACAACAATAAACACAGGGCCAAAAGCTGCCGCTTGCTCGTGCTTTAATCAAAGACACCACACCAACAGTTGAGCCTCCTAATAATTGATTTGTCACTGGGAACTTGAACGATTCATACCAATAATCCCCTTATAGGACACTGCCCATGCGCTTGAACTAGTTCCTTGTCCATGAAAGTCGTGTTTCTGGTGAAAACCATCCTTCTTCGTGATCCACTGTGCCACAGTGCCACAATCTACTGGACGGTCCTCTGTACACTGCAGCAGATCAAATCAAAAGTATGTCAACACACTACTTGCTACATATTGATACAAGAAATTTCCAAAAAGAAGCTTACATTCCAGCAAAAGTTGAAAGAGCATTGGCAGGAAACATCGTAACCTTCACTGCCAGCAAAATATTCTAGAGTGTATTCACAACCAGGGGCAGGACACCACTTGGTCTGGCAGTAGGAAAATGAGGTAAAAGAAATTATATTTCATTTAACAGGCACCCAGTAGTGCAAAGTCATTATCACACTTTAAAAAAAAAAAAAAAAAAAAAAAACTTCACACAAAGAAAAAGAATACGGTTGCACATATACCTTTCTATTGTCTTCAATATACAAGCGAAGAAGATATTGAGAATACTTTTTCTTATCTTCTTTAGGCGCTAATAGATTTATCATGTCTTGACCGACTGCAGCACCACAAGATGGATCAGGACATCTCAATGTTAAACATCCACGACCGTCGTTTTTTGATGTGCTTATGTAACCTATCACAATGCTCGCATTCATTAAATGACAGCAAAGACGCAGGAGTAAAAGCATGTAAATTTCTAAGGTGCACAGTTAATCCAAAGAAATACTTCCAAGAGAGTGATATCTATCAGCTGAAGAAAAACACACAGAGATGATGATATCACATGACGTGGTCATGTGGTACTAACTGAGACTCGCTTCCCAACCCATCGCGAATCCTCTTGTTCCATCTCGGCATGCGAGGTCCCGGAGGCTGCTTCGCCACAATTGCGCCTCATTACTTGGGTGAGACTGTTCAAAGAAGAGCCCCCAAATGATTTCCCCGATTATTCTGATGGTATTGGCCTCCTCTACGTCCTCTTCCCCGGCCTCAGCCTCGGCTCTGCCCTTCCCCTGCATTGTCATGGAATCCAAGTTTTCAAACCGATGCTCAACCAATAGCGCCGCTTACGAAGTCTAACCAAAGGTCCAAATTTGCGATTTAATTTGGCATCATTTTAGTTTTAAGATTGAGACAACACTCACCATATTCCCCTGGAAGTGAGCATCGATTGCTCAAAAGACTCCTCAAGTTGTTGCTCTGGTCGTTGCTCAGATATAGAAGCATCTTCTTCTTCCCAGGGTTCTTCTCCATCATGTCCCTTCTTCCCCATGCTTGAGAGGGTTTTGCCTAGAAGCGGGAAAAACCAACAAAGATGAATTATCCCAGTTTAGCAGAGTGCATTAAACCCAAACAAATCTTCAATCAATATTTTTATTAAAATCTCAAATGCATGCACATAACACAGTATGAAGTGAAGATCCCCGCCTTTGTCACCCAAACTTTCAAAGAAGACCGCAAAATGAGAAATTACCATGCATAGAATGAGAAGTGAAGTCGAGCATACATTCGAGGCTTTGAACTAGAAAATTTTTTAACTATAAGAAATCTGCCATCCCACCTGCACTGAGGTAACACTGATTCTACAGAAAAATGTTAATCTTTTAATAGTCACATTCATTTAAATTTTTTTTGCACCGCATACTGTGAACATGCAAGTAGCATTAATTTAGTCGCATCAAAAGCAGGATGAGCAGACCCTATATTCCTAAGTGGAAAATGTCAGTTCTTATCAGTGACTTTCTATGCGTGAATTCATTTGCATGATTTCATTTCTTTTCACATCACGAGACATTGTCAACCCGTAAGTGCCATTTATTCAGCCAAAAAGGGACAGCAGCTTTTGAATGTGGTCATTTTTACGATTTTCAAAATGATGGCTACCTATTTTTTTACCATAGATTTACATAAATTTGGAAACTAATGCTTTCGTGCAACTAAAGAAGAAAAAGAGGAACAGATACCCTGTGTCTATGCATTAAACGAACCCTTAGGCCACTTCTCTAGTTCCCCTCATCATTTAGCTCTTCAACCTGCAATAATAGGACATGTACATTTTAATTATGATGAGAACATTATACATCATGATGCATCTTATTGATAGAGGGAGTACTCACTGTTTTCTCAGCTACATTGATGGATTCATATTGCACAAAAGCATGCAACTGCATAAAATATACAATGTCGATAATAAGGACCAATCTGGATTGACATTTACTTATTGCTTAATCTAAAATTCACACACTTTGATTCTTTCAATCTGAAACTCCTTAAATTTTCACAGCCCTTAAATGATGGCACATAGACTCACATAAGATTTTTCATTATAGTTTAAAATTTGACAAATATTTTAAATTTTGGCGGAAAATAAAAAAAATACCTTTTGCTTTTACTTAAGTCCAAACAAACATGCCCTAAACTTTCATGAGCACACTTGACTATAAAAGAATATTGATTGTGCTTAATCAAAATTCAACAAGATAGGCTACGATGATTATCTTTGTTGATATCCGATAGAAACGAACACGAGACAAGGGCCACCGAGACACTTCATCAATCCATGATTCTAAACTATAGAACGAAACACAATGCAAAATAATGCATGAAGTTAGTATAGAGTCTCATGCAACCAAAATAGAGGACCTACCACTACAGTGATTAATAGTAAAAAAGATAAAAGAAAAATCAAAACAATGATAAGAGGTTTGAATAGTTCATCTCCTCGTAAAGCCGCAAATACCTTGTTAGTATAATGCACGCCATCGCCTTTCCCGATCCGGGTGCTGCAGAAGCTCCGCCATTGGAAGCTTGAGGCCGATGGCGTGCATTATACTAACAGCATGATCTTGAAGAACTAAGTATGACAATACCTTGAAAATGCGCTGCCAAAACTTAAAGGCACACAAGTTCGCCATTAACATCGCCTCCTTTTGATTAATTGGGGGTTGTTAGTATCTCCACTAAAGTAGCAATTTATGTACTGTCTGAACTGGAAAGAAAGGGGGAATAGCCAATAAGAGTAATGTTTTTTTTCCTGTTGATGGATCTAGAATTGCACAATTTGCATTTTCTTGATGGGAAGTACCAAATTTTCCTCCCCAAAAGGATGCACAATGGGTAGAGGTTGCGTGTCCATCAATACACCAAGAAGAATACCCTCATGTAGCAATCCAACTTCGCCAAACTTGATTATGAACAGAGATGCATCAAAAGACAGGGAGAAACGTGAAATTAGTCATCTTCACAAGTTGGTCGGTCTCGTATGTCAAATTCAGCTAAACACAAGAAACCTGCAATTTTCGTGGTTCTCTCGCAAAGCAAACAGAGAGATAAGCTTCGGCTCCATGCTTGTGAGGATGTCCCACCATATCTCTCGTTGGCACATGAACAAAATAAGAGGTACTTGTTGGTTTAAACAGCCCAAGCTGCAATGAATTTGCCTAAGTAAACTACCTATTTCGATAGATCGGTGGACCAAGAAGGTAGATCTTAGAGAGAAATTTTGATCTTATCCTTCACAACCGAGTTACACCTTTGGAATTGCAACGCAAATGACTATTCGAAGCATGCAAGGATCAACTTCTCCAACGAGACGCGATTTTGGGAGAAAATAAAAGCATGGAATGACCAATTAGGAGACTATATGCAAACAATCTCAAAAGATACCGCCGTTTCACTTATCTCGAATAACACGGCAAGTCGCAACAAGCCCGATGCGTATGTAACTTTAAACTTCAACATTAACATGGCACCGAATTCTACTAAGTAGAATCCAAAAAAAAAAAAAAAACCTTCGGACGTACGGGAGTCGCCAATGGGGCGCCTATCGGTGGGGCTTGGGAAGGCGACGGCGTCGGCGGCGTCCGCGTTCAGGAGCAGGGGGCGCTTCGCGGAGGAAACAGAGAAAGAGCGAGCAGAGCCACCTTCGCTCGCGGAGAGGGAGGCCAAAACGCGAGAGCAGGGGTTCGTCGGCGTCGGGGTTGGCCATAAGGCGCTCCACGAAGAAAAGAGAGAGAGAGAGCGGAGCGCAGTCGCGAGAGGGAGGCGAAGGGGCGTCGGCGTCGGCGTCGGCGTCGGAGGCAACCGGCGGAGGTAGAGGTGGAGGGCCGTCGAAGGGGGGAGAGAGAGAGCAGAGCGGACTTCATGTTTTCCTCTGAACCGTCGCAATTTTGTTCTCCTCGCAACGGAACGGAGAACGGGGAGAGAGGAGAGCAGAGGAGAGAGAGCGTCAGAAGGTGCAGAGAGGTGGGCCAGGGAGAGAGGAGAGAGAGAACCTCCCGCGCGCTGGTCTGGTTTGAAACGGAGAAGTGGACGAGGTGGACTGACACACGGACAGGTGTCACGCAATGAATCGTTCAGAACACCGATTACGTGGCACTGTTAGGTACCCAATATTTTCTCGATCCTCGATCTAATGCTCATTGAAGTACACTGACACCATCCGGGAAGGCCCTTCATGCTTGGAATACGTGCCCACGGATCGTCACGTGTCGAACTGAACGGTGCGAGTCAATTGAAATGCTCGTCCGACATTCCGATGCTGTTGTACACCTGTGCGTAGCATACAACAGTTGACTGTTAGCTTAATTTTAGAATGTGCCTCCACTGATATTTCGTTATAAAAGAAGAGAGATCGTCACCAGCTCAAGACCCGCGAAAAGGAAAGATGAGAGTGTGAAGAGAAGAACCGATCGATCGTTGAACGATCATGAGCATGGCCAAATCATCGTCCAATTCCTCCGACATTTTCCTCGCTGCGGTCTTACTAGTCTTCGGAAATGTCGTCCTCGGAGCTCAAGCTAGTAACGTCCATTACTACGACTTCGTGATAAGTAACTCAAGTTTATGTCTGCGGTGCTAAGTGTGCAATTCATGTTGTTTGATAGAATATTTGTATTTATTTATTCATTCTTTGGCTAGAATATTTGATAGATAAATATAACTTTCAGTTTCCAGAGCATATGGAACCAGTGATTATGCAATTTCCAGGATAGCGATTAACTATGCTCGAATCTTTTCTCTTTTCCCATGGATGAAAGTCGTCTCACATGCTTAGGCTAATGGTGGGTCAAATCTTACATGCACACGATGCACATGTTAATCCAATTCACGCGGGATGTTAAATGAGGCAGGACTCACGAGGTGAGACCAATTTAATGCATGTGTGATCTAACAGTGCATGTAAGTTGAGTTCACATATGCATCGGCGCCAGCCCATGTTTCTTCCATTTATGTTGCTAAACAAAGAACCGCGATCCTGAGGTGTTCTAGTTAGGTAAAGCGTGAATATACACGTGCAAAAGAATCTGAAATTTGGGGGGACCGCATAGAGGGACCAGCCGACGATTCGGCTAACGGTCCACAATCATTTTGTACGTACTTGGACAATCCTGCATCTTACGATGTCGTTTTCTTCATTTCCCCACCTCCGCAGCTGAGAGAAATCAATGTCACAAGAAATTCTTCCTGGGCCAACCATTCGCGCTCGAAAGGGCGATCTTGTTTACGTGAAGGTTCACAATCAAGGACTATACGGGGTCACTCTTCACTGGTAATTTTAGTCTATCCACCTTTCTCCTCTTGACTTTTTATTGCTCTCCTATCGTTAGCTTGTGATGCAATAGACAACTGAAATTGTATCTAAAATTATACTACGGAATATATTCTCAAGTACTTCTAGGTGTCTCCGGTGGTGCTTGTTAGCGGGTTTAAGGTCGATTTGTTTGACAAAATATTTTTTGTAGACTAAAAATTACAAGTTTAGATCAAGAAAAATGACTCATCCTTATGTGAAGAAAATCGAAAAAAGAACACTACAAGTGCCATAACTTGGCACAAATTGACACTTAAGTGTTATAACTTACGAAATGTACACTTAAGTGTCACATTTGAAAAAAAGTGGAACATCTGAGTGCCACCTCCGGCGAAGCCAGCTGGAAATCATTTGTAGCATTTAAATATTAATATTTCTCACCAAGGTGGCTCGTCGAAGAGCTAGGTCCGCTCTAATTCATCCCAAACGACGTTGTTTTGGGTGTTGGCCAAAATATAACCCTTAAATCGTCCAAAACAACGTTGTTTTGTCATAATTTGAATTTTAATATAATATAAAAATTAATTAAATTAAATTAAATTAAAACAAAATAATAATATAATTTATATTTATTTTAAAAAAACGAAAACGGAGGAGGAGGAAGGCAACTAGCGGTTGAGGGCCGAGCCCTCACCGCCACCGCCTCCCCATCGTCACTAGAAGGTGGGGGAGGGTCGGCTGGATGTTGGGTGAGGGCACGCAAGCCCCGTCGCCGGCGGCCGGCCGGGGCAAGGGCCAAGGCTTGGCGGCCCCGCCCTCGTCGCCGCTAGCCGCCTCCCTCCTCCTCCTCCCCCCTCCCCCCTTTTTTTTCCTCCTCCTCCCACTAGTTGCCCCCTCCCCCCACCCCCCCGGCCGGATTTGGGCAAGGGCCGCAACCCTCGCTACCGTCAACCGGGGTTGCGGCCCTTGGCCGGGCTCGACAACCCCAACCAACCCTCCCCCCTCCGTTGTTGGCTCTTCCGGCGATGGCGAGGAGGCGACGACGGTGGCTGCCTCCCTGATTTTTTTTTTTTTTTTTTTTAAATTAAAAATTATTAATTTTAAATATTTTAACTAAATTTAATTTTATTATTTTTTATTTATTTTGTACCGCGTCAACCCAAAATGACGTCATTTTTGCATTATTTGGCCATGTCAATGTGCAAAACAGCGTCGTTTTGCACTCTTTTGCCGGAAAAATGTCATGTATGCAATTTGGCCGGATCGACACTCAAGTGATCAATTTTGCTCCGATTTTGACACTTAAGTATACATTTCATAAGTTATGGCACTTAAGTGTCTCTTTCTGCCAAGTTATGACACTCTAGGAGTCCGCATCTAAAAAAAAATCATATTCTCTGATTTCTTGCTTTGTGTCTAAGCGAGAAGAATAGATCCCTCTATGTCTAGTTCCTATCACTCATCAAATAGTTTTCTTTTTTTGATAATTTTTATCTGTTTTTTTTTTCTGTAAATCTCTTCTACTATCTCCTAAATATACTCATTGATGCTCACGTTCTTCTACTTTTATGGAAAACACGATCCTACATAACATTTAAAAAATGTGACTCATTATCTCATAAATAATTTCTTTAATCATGTTATTTTGATAGATTATAAAATAAACAAAAAATATTGATTCTAGTTTGTTAGTCATTAAGGTCATTTTTAATTATGCAAGCTGCCTTTAGTAGGTTCACTTATTATCAAATACCATAAAACTAAAAAAATTTCAACTTGATTTCAGCACATACACTAAAAATGATTTACATTTTGAAATTGAATTTCTTGAAATCATTTTCCAGCGGCAAGAAGTCTTTTGTGCAACAAATATGCTTGGTTTTTGAGTTTCCCTCATTTAAAACAAGATTGATCAACACATGTGCACAGTAAATTTAAAAATCGAATACATCTATACTTAGGCTCCATTTGTTTTGTGAAAAATAAATGCTTTGGAAAACATTTTTGTAAAAACAATAATTTCTATTGCTTGAAATAATTAGTCAATAGAGAATTATATAATTACTTACAACAATTTATGTCTAAATATTTTCGTGGATGATTAAAAAAAATTTCATATATTCATTTTCTTAAGCTATAAAAGCGATTGTTTTTTGGAAAATGTTTTCCAATATTAATTTTTCATGAAACAAACGTAGCCTTAACGATGAAAAATTATTTTATTGAAAAAATGCGCAAGAAAGACTTGAATTTTGATTATCAAATGCAAACAAAAATTGTCTAGCTCATTGAGTACATTTTTATGTGATCAAATTCATTGATTTTCAGGCACGGAGTGAAGCAACCACGAAATCCATGGTCAGATGGTCCGGAGTATATTACTCAATGCGCTATTCCACCAGGAACAAATTTCACTTACGAAGTGAATTTAACTGACGAAGAAGGAACTGTTTGGTGGCATGCCCACGATGAGTGGACTAGATCCACCGTACATGGTGCTATTGTTGTTCTACCACGTGAAGGATCCAACTTTCCTTCGCTAAGCCAGAAGGAGAACATTTAATCGTGCTTGGTACATGCTCTAAAGATTTCTTATTGGTCTCTTTTAGACATAAAAGTAGAGGCTTAAGGTAGGAAGTGGATCAGAAGTTTAAAAACTTAGAGTTCATAAAGCATGCCTTTTCCTAAAATCATGCAAAGTAACTTATGATCGTGGGTCGTTATCTATTTAAAATCCTTGCATATATTATAGTGAAGATCAAACTCCCTTACTAGAATATTGAGATTATTTGAATATTTCATTTGGAGATTGTGATTTAATGGTCAGAACTTTCTTCAATGGTACTCCTCCATCATTATCTCTATTTTCCGACTATGCGTTTCTTTGGATTAAACATTTGCGGTTGCATGGTAAAAGCAAAGATTAATGTAATTCAGTTTCCCATTTTCCTTTCATGATTTGCAGGTTCTAGGTATAATGAAGGAACTTCTCTAAATAAAGCTTTAGAGATGGAACTGTCTATAGGCAGTCCTAACGTTCCTCGTGCAACTGGTTACCTGATCAATGGACAATTTGGAGATTTTGTTCCATGCTCCAATGGTACATTTATACTCTCATTATCTTCTTTCTTCTTATTCTTTTTTTTTTCCTTTTTGGTTTGGACATTATGCTTATGAGGATAGGAATGCAGACCATGAGGTAAACGCTACTTCCTTGAAATGTTTGCATTTCGAGTTATTGTAGATATATAATTTTCTTTCACAAAAATATACTGCAATGTTGATACTTTTTTGTATCTAAAAATAAAACTAATACTTTCAGAAATGCCTGTATGTAGTAGATCTAACTTGCATTCGAATTACATAGATGTGTGATTAAGCATTGAATTGTCTAGATTGATGGATATGGTTTTTTCCATGTATTCGTTACAAATAATGTCTAACATATTGTTTTTTCATGCTATTAATTATACAGATACCACGCCTCATTTTTTTTGTTGATTATGGCAAGACCTATCTCTTTCGTATAGTCAATCCAGTGGTTGGTTCAGAAATGTTTGTTTGCATCGCTAATCACAACATGACGCTAGTGGGAATTGATGGAGCATACACAAAACCAATAGTTGTTTCGTATCTAATGATAGAACCTGGACAAACTATGGATGTATTAGTTACAGCAAATCAATCTCCAGGAAGGTATTACATGGCTGCTCAACGGTTTTCAAGTGAAGACATGGATTTCACCAAATTTGCCCACGTCGTTGCTACGACAATCATCCAATACGAAGGGAATTTCAGTCTGACGTCACCACCAAGTTACCCAAATGACACGCTGCCATTTTATCATGACTATAGTGCCGCGGCGAGTTTCACACAACAACTGAGAGGTTTAGCATCTGAAGAACATCCCGTGGACGTCCCTCACAACGTGACGACAAGGATGTTCATCACAGCCTCCATGAATGACGTGGCATGCCCAGATGATTCGTGTTATTTCGGCGATACCAAAATTGCCACAACCCTAAATAACATAAGTTGGGAGGACCCATCCGTGGATGTGCTACAAGCTTATTACAGGTTCATCTCTCCCCCTTCTGATTTGATATGTTTCACGTTAATGATAGATGAAGATCATGAGAAGCACATCCTTTTGCCATTAATATGCAGAAACATCAGCGGAGTATACACCACGGATTTTCCCGATCTTCCTCCGGTTATGTATAATTTCACGGGAGATGATTTGTCAACCAGTCTTGCTGAGGCCGCTGCAGGGACATCCGTGAAAGTTCTGAACTACAACGAAACTGTGGAGATAGTTTTTCAAGGAACTAATCTGTTGGAGGGATCAGAAAATCATCCAATGCATATGCATGGATATAGCTTTTATGTCGTCGGGGTCGGTTTAGGAAATTTCAACAACGAGACTGATCCTGAAAAGTACAATTTGGTCGATCCGCCTAAAGTCAATACATTTGGAGTTCCTAAAAGAGGATGGGTGGCTATTAGATTCAGGGCAAGCAATCCAGGTGTTTCTCATACCCTTTTCTTTCCCTTTTTGTGTAATATAACGCATTAGGACCAAAATATCGTTTTTGCATTAGAAAAAGAATTCCACGACTAACATTCGAACATTGTATGTGGCAGGTGTATGGTATTGGCATTGTCATATAGACCGACATATGAGTTGGGGAATGAACACTGCTTTTATAGTAAAAAATGGGGATACAAAAGAGACAAGTATGAGGCCACCTCCTTCCTATATGCCTCCTTGCATTGCCTCCAAGGACAAATCATATGGTGAAATATATCAGACTTTAAAAAGCGACATGTAATTACTATGATTAGGTAGAATCATTTGGCCATGGGAAGTCACTAGGCACGAGGTAATTAGTCAATGTTCGTGCTCCGCATGAATTGTCGAGCGGGAACGTTCATTACCTCACATCAAAAGTTTGCTCGATTTCACCACTAGGTTATTAGGGCCATTTAGGAGCCAACTAGAGAAAGGACGTTCTACTTCCTACAAGGTATAAATTCTAAGTACAGGGAATCAATTACACTAACTAGTACAATTTCAGTACCCAAACTTGATTATTTGTTACAAAGTATCCCATGTGGTCTTTTGTCAAATTATGAGTGATAAAATTCTTATCTACTAAGTGTATATAAGATCCACCAAAGTGTATATAAGATGCTTTTATGTCGATTATGGAAAGTAAACCAATACGATATTGGGCAAAGAGTTTTACATGGCATCTTTATAAGTCCTAGGACATGATTTCCATGAACTTAACTTAATACAAGTCGGGTAAAGAATATGCGAGATCTTATTGTGAAATCCACGTAATGAACCCCACGAGCTTATTCATTTAAATCATGTTTCTCAAACACATGCTGCGCAGTCAAATTTACACATGCCGTGTAACAACAGCGGAGTCAGTGCAAGAACAGAGAGAGACAGCAGAACCGGCAAAGCAACTTGAAGTAGGTTTTGCACGAAACGTGACATGCAATCTTAACAACGTGTGTTCGGCCAACAAACAGCACAGCTCTCACACTTGATTCAAACACAACCCGACCAGAACGATGCCTACATATGTCCGGGATGAACTGGATTTAAAACTTCACGAGTCTCTCAGATCAAGCGTGAAGGGGGTACATAATCGTCTAAAAAAAAATGTACCAATCTGATCGTGTGAGGTCAAATATTGATCAAAATGACTGTTGAACTTACTTCTTCCGACGAACATGCATTCTGACATCACTTAAGCATTTTATCGAACAGGTTGAATGCGTCTCGGATGAGGAGACTGTGTGCAAAGTTAAAGCGGCGTTTCGGCCCAGAACAATCAAATCGATGAAAATATCTCTAATCCTAATCAGGTCCAACGCACGAACAGCAAAGTCAACCCCAGACTCTATTTTCGCTTGCAAAGCGACTGAGACAAAGGACCCAGATCTCACCTCGAAGACGCAACTTCCGGCCGGGAAAGGCAGTCGAACCAGTGGATAGAAGGTTCCAGAAACCTCTCCGATGAGTTTCGTCCCCGCCATTTGGCCAAACGGTTCGAATTGATTAAGTAAAGGCACAAATTATAGCAAATGCGTGAAATGTGATTTCGTCCGGGCACAGCACCATGGAATTCATTAAGTAAAGGCTGAAAAATGGTTGGGATCTCCTCTTTGGCTTTATTTGCCTTCCGCTGTAACAAGAACATGACCCTCGCAAGAATCCTCCGATGTTTCAGAGAAGTGAGACTTGGAAAGAAAGCTGGTCCTTTCTGCTGGAGTAAAATTGGAAACTCTCTCCATCTTGCAACAGCCCAACGTGACCCTGACGCCAAGTTTGACAAATGAATAGGTGTTTTTGAAGCCGTCATGGATTACCTTCCGATCGTACATTCGACGGTCGTCCAAGAAATAAATGACATGCGCCCATAGAAACAACGTCACTCACAAGCACACATCTTTGCTTACGTGAAAAAATAACAAATGTCCTCTGCACCGGTTTGGTTGCCTTCGCTTTTACATTCTCAAATTTCGCCACCTATATTCTTTACAATGAGATTTACCTAAGCCGAAAAAAAAATGTAATGTCCACTTTGCATTTCAAGAAAGTTTCAAAAACTTACATTTAACGCCCTTGATTTACCTTAACTTTTTCCTTGAATCTCAACGTGAAATTGCGTGCAACATGTGACTTTTGGTAGATAGTTAAATTGAATCAAGAGCAACCATAACAATCTGCAGGAAGAATTGGCTTCTCATGGCTTGTGTATGGTATGAATACGAAGATTTATGGGTATGAAGATGCAAAGTAAAAGAAATTTACAAATGTTAGGATGAATCTGTTAGGATGCACGTGTAAGTAAATTGTATTAGAAAAATCATACATCAGAGAATTGATGTGGTGTAGAATAGTTAATATATTTTAATTGACTCATAACTTATTGGCTTAAGCTTTTAAGTGATAAGTTTAATTGAATATATTGACAAACTTGGGCTCCCTCTTGGTGATTTCCTAAGGTGAATGTTGTTGACACTTAAATTTTGACTAGGTTTTTAAAATTAATTTGCAAAGGAAATTAGGGATCAATTTGACCCTAACAAAAATATTTTGCATTAATTAGGCCTTAATTTCTTCTTTTTTTTTTTGCATCCATTAATCTTTATTTTCTTTTTTCACATTTTCGGATAATTTAATAATAATAATAATAATAATAACAACCCAACAAATAAAATATATATATATATATAAAAAAAACAAAAAAGGAGAAGCAGACGTCCACCTGGGGCTGGGCCTTTGCGCCCAGCCCCTTTTTCCTCTTTTCCCCCTCCACGCAAGGGCTTAGGGCCCGACCCTTTCTCCCCTAGGCCCAGCCCCTTTTTTTTCTTGTCTTCTTACTGGCCTTGTCTTCTTCCCCGTCTCTGCAGCACGCGCAGAGGAAGCAAATGCGCACAGGAGGAGACGGCGATGTACGGCACAGGCGATGGGGACGCGGCATTGATGGCGGGCAAGCCTCCGTGGAAGGGGAAGGACCGACACCATATATCTCAATTTTTTTGAATTTTAATATAAATATTAATTAATTTTAATATAAATTTAAATTTAATATTTTATTTTTTTTTTTAAAAGGAGAAGTAGATTACAAAAGGTGAGGACCATGCAAACCCTTGCCGCCAACAAGGGTTGGCGGCGGTGGAGGGAAGGTCAATCGGGGTTGTCGAGCCTTGATAGGGGTTGACAACCCTAGTTGATTGGCAGCAAGGGCTTACAAGCCCTCGCCTAGATTTGGGACAAGGGTCATGACCCTCGTCCAAATTCGACAAGAGTTGCTAGCCCTCACCCAATGGGCTAAGGGCCATTGCTCATAGGAGGTCACCGCCGGTCAACTAGGGTCGCTAGTCCTTGGTCAAGGCCTAACGACCCTGTCGACCCTCCACCCATTATTGTCGACCCTTGCCAACAATGGAGAGGAGGCAGCAGCAAGGGCTTGCATAACCTTGCTTTCTACAGTTTGCTTCTCCTTTTCTAAAAATAATAATAATAATAATAATAAAATATAGTTATTGTATTTAATTTTAAATTTAATTTAACTAATATTTCTATTAAAATTAAAAAAAAATTGGTAAAACAACGTCGTTTTGGCTCTTTTTTACTAACTCGCAGCAAGCCATGTAAGCAAGTTATATTATTAAAAAAATTACCACATAAAATTTCCGGCCAAAGTTGCCAGATTTGGTACTCAGGTGTCTCAATTTTTATTTTTTTTTAAATGACACTTAAGTATACTTTTCATAACTATTGGTATAAGTGTCCCCCATATCAAGTTTTAGCATTTACGCTGTACTTTTGCCGATTTTTTTTGTTATTGATTTTACAGAAATAACACATCACTTATTTGTTGATTATGGAAACACCTATATGCATAGTGCTCGGTGCAGACCTTTTCTTCTCTATTGCAGAACATAGCATGACACCGGTTGGAATAGATGTAGCGTACACAAAACCAATAGTTACTTCATGTATAATGATAAGCGCTGGACAAACCATGGACATATCGATTACTGCAAATCAATCGCCGGGACGGTACCACATGGCAGCTCGACGGTATTCAAGTGAAGACACTGTCGTGGAAAAATATACCCATGTTGTTCCTACTGCAATTATTCAATACAAAGGAAATTATAGTCTGACATCGTCGCCAATTTTTCCAACCCATAACGCTTCCGTATTATCATAACTACACTGCTGCAGACAAATTTGTACCTCGGATCAGAAGTTTAGCCAGTGCAGAACATCCCATAGATGTCCCTCACAACTTAACTACAAGGATGTTAATCACAACTTCCATGAACGAGATGTATTGCGCCAACTGTTCGTGCGTAATGGGTGATTCCAAAACTATCACGAGTCTGAGCAACATAAGTTGGGCGAGCCCGTCCATCGATATTCTGCAAGCCCATTACAGGTTCCTCTCTTCTTTCTAACCTTGCAGTTTAAGGCTGTGCTGTAGTGTGAAAAGGTCCTGTGCTAACCTTCCTACCAACAAAATATATTCATTTGCATGACATCCTTGCATTCACATGCTGCAATATTAATGGAGCATACAGCACAGATTTTCCCGATATTCTGGAAACTCTATACAGCTTCACAGGTGACGATTTGTCAGACAGTCTTTCGATGGCCGTTCGAGGGATGAAGGCGAAAGTCCTGCATTATAATGAGACCGTGGAGATAGTCTTTCAAGGGACAAACTTACTGGATGGAAGATAAAGTCATGTGATGCATATGCACGGATATAGCTTTTATGACGTCGGATTTGGCTTAGGAAACTTCAACAACGAGACCGATCCTCAAAACTACATTCTGATTGATCCTCCTTATGTCAACACATTCGGAGTTCCTAGACATGGATGGATCGCAATTCGATTCACAGCAAATAATCTAGGTATGTCTCGTACTAGTTTCTTTCTTTCCTCATGCTGGTAATTAGGGTCTATGCTAAGAGCATTGCGGGAACCACCTCAGTAATCGAGTTTTGCATATATGACAGGTGTATGGTATTGGCACTGCCACGTAAACCGGCATATGAGCTGGGGTATGAATACCGTTTTCATATTGAAAGATGGGGAGACTGAAGAGACGAGCATGAGGCCACCTCCGTCGTACATGCCTCCTTGCACAGCCGCATTCGAAAATTGCACTGTAGAAAAATAGCAAAGTCGGAGGTGAAATGGATCAAATTTGAGACAACATGAAGTTACAAAGATTAGTAGGACTCCCCAAAGAATTGAAATCCATTAAGTGCCGGGTCATAAGTCAAAGGCGACATCAATTTTTTTGTTATCATCATGGTCCATGACCTCGCATTATATAGTCGTCATGAACAATTGCATTGAATAAGTACCTGCGCCGTTGCAATCGTGGATCCCTTGTGGACCTATCATAATGAAGGACGGTTCGTTTCAGTGGATAGTGTTGAAGAAATTTCTTGACTTTGTTTTAGATTTTGACACGGCCTAAAGCGTGATTCATCAATCTGTCAAACCAAAATCAAGAATTGGAAGAATACGAAGAGGAGAAATAGATGGATGAAAAACCTGATGCGATCAGACGTAATAATATCTTTGAAAGTGTGATCTAAATATGATACGACTCCACCTATGCTTTTTGGACGTCACCGTATAAAGAAACAAAAGCAGGGTAAGTAAAGTATAAGTGTTAATACTTTTGTACGATACTTACTCGAACATCAAAACTTTTTTTTCGTTTATTTGAGTGCCACAAATTTAAAAAATCAATCACTTGACTCATACTTCTGATTTTCCCCATCGGAAAAGCTAACATGGCTGCTAGAAATTTTTTTTTAATATTTTTAATATTTTGTATTATTATTTTTTGAATTTTTTATTATTTGCTTTTCTTTTTCTTTTTTTCTTTAGGATTGGTGTAGGACACTAGCAATCATCGCCGACTACAGCCACCTCCCCCTTGGCCGTGAAACCCTAGGCAAGGCCGTCGAGGCTGCTCTAGGCCGCATCAAGCTCTAGGCAGCCACGAGCGATGATGCCCATAGTAGAAGAGGGCTATTAGGGCCTCACCAATCATTGGTGAGGTCATGACAACCTTTGCTTGCTTTGGGTGGCGTCACCCATGGTCTCGTCCAGATCTATTGCCCTCATCGTGAAGGCCTTAGGCAAGGTTGTCAAGGCCTTGTCACTGAGTACTAGCAAGGCCACGATGACCCTTGCTTGCAGTTGCTCAGAGGCAGGCGAGGGGTTTGGTGGCCTCATCTAGATCTGGCCACCCTAGTCACAAAGGCCTTGGGCGAGGCCATTGAGGCCTCACCGACCACTGGCAAGGCCATGATGACCCCCACTTGCTCTATTGGCGTTGCTCACGATCGCCCAACAACTAATGAGGGCCCTCACGGCCTTGCTCAGATTTGGTCATCCTCGCCACGAAGCCTAGGGCAAGGCAATTTGGCAAGGGTCGTGACCCTCACCAGCTTTAAAAAAAAAAAATTTAAAAAAAAGAGCAAAATATAATGGAAATAAAAAAATTCAAAAAAATTCAAAAAATTTAAAAATTTCACATTGGACATTTGACCGGTATTGGCATTTAAGTGATCAATTTTTCTCCGATGTGGCATTTAAGTAAGTGAAAACAAAAAGATTTAGTATTTAAATGAATGACATGCGATAGTTTTGGCACTTCCACTATTCTTATGCCCAATGATAGCAAAAGATGACATTACAAACTAGATATATGAAAGAGAATTATATGCAAAAACCAATAATGTTTTTGGAGTAGAGAGTACACAGAAAAGTATTATAGGCATTGCACATTATCCTAAACTTATGATCAACGGTGAGACAAAAAAGATAGGTTAATGAGCTCGAATTTGAGCTCATTCTTGATAATTTCCACAATAAAGGTGCAAACTGGCCATGCTCCGGGCGGTCAACGAGTGTCAAAAATCCGACACGTGGTCAACTCTCTCCGACCTATAGGGAATTTCCGACACGCGATTCCGGCTTTAAAAATTTCTAATACTTTTGGGGTCAAAATATAAACATACACAAAAGACTGTTGCTATAAATATACGTTTTGTTTTTTTTAAACTTTTACTATGAAAGGTCTTAAAAAATGTTATATATGATAAATAAATAAATTTAAAAATATCATTTCAGCAATTTCCTTTAAACAATGTTTTTTTCCCTAAAAATAACAAATTAAAATAATGAATGAAAAATATTTTTCGTGTAAATTAATTCTAGGCTATTTTTATTATTATTTATTTATGTATTTATATATAAAAATATATTTAATATATAACGGCCAAAATTACACAATTCGGGTCTCAGCCGTTCCAGGCTTTAGCCCAAAATCTTACCTCATGCTTGACCTTTTTTTAGAAAATATTATTCATTATCAATTCTCAAACAACTAACGTTAATTTACTTAAAATTCACACTTTTATCAGAAAAATCAAAATGTGCACATCTCAACTTTTTTATATTGACCCATTTCAAGTTTGATGGTTGATTTCTTACTTGTTTATGGCTTATTATATTTCGCAAATAATAAATAACTCTGAGCTGATTCCGCTAACTCATTTCGATCAGCACAGTTCTTTCACAGGAATCGAGAATCGGATTGATCATTCTTAGCTTCAAAATTTGAGAATTAGGAATCGGACTGATTGCACGTAGAATCGGCTAGTCCGATTTAATCTAATCTAGTTTTTGGGGGTGGACCAGGACCAATGGGTGCCTCTAGTCGGGCAGCATGGTATCCTAAAAAACAATTCTTCAACAAAATGAAAGGAGATTGCATACGTTACGTTAGTACCGGCTGTCCTTTGGGCCCATTTTGGACCACGTAGTAATTGACATATCGGTTTCTGAACATCGCGTAAACCCACCAACATCATATCGTCCAATGTCATTATTTTCTGATGGCAATTGACAGTAGGGTGTCAGAAACCAAATTAAAAATCAAACCGAATCAAAAAATTTAAATTTTTCGATTTAATTCAATTTCAGTTCGATTCCCATTAAAAATTAATATCATTTTATTGATTCGATTTTTATCAATTAACCGAACCGAACGAACTATAATATCTTACCATTAAAAATTTAGTTTTATTCTCTCCTGACTTACGTCTCCTCTGGCTCTGAGTCCTCTCCTCTAGGCTCTCGTGTCTCGTCTTGGTCGGCTTGGAGGTGCAACGGCGACGGCGATCACTCAGGTGCGGCGGAGGGGAAGCTGCTGTGGTGCCGTTGCTCAGAGGGGGAAGCTGCAGGGGACGGGTGAGCGGTGGCGCGACTGCAGGCGACGGGCTCGCGGGTCGCTGGCGGAGCGGCGGTATGAGCTCGCGGGTGAGGGGTGACCGGCCTGGGATCTGCTGGCGTCAGGTTGCAAGCGGAGACGCTCGGAGGTAGCGAGCGTTCCGGCACGGCTGAGCGGGCAGTGGCGGAGGCGATCGGGCGACAGGGCTGCACGTCGCGGGCGAGACCGGCGGAGCGGCGGTGACCGGCTGCTAGGCTGCCTGTGCTGGGCTTTCAAACGGTGGACGTGGGCAGCGAGTGCGGGGGGAAGAAGATGAACAGTGTTCCGCTTTTTCCTTCTGCTGGCGTGTCCTTCACGTCCCTTCCCTCTCTGTCTCTTCTCTGCAATTGCTGGTGTACAGCTTTTCCTTTTTGACTTTTCCCGCTTTCTTTTCTCTTTCGTTTTTGTGTTGTTGTTTTTTTAAGAACGAAGAGAAGCCCCGATTTCCAAAAACCGAAAAACCAAAAATTGAAAAACCAAAACGAATTGAACCGAAATTTCGGTTCGACTTGTATTTAATTCAGGTCTCTTTCAGTTCGGTTTAGAAGATTTTTTAATGGTTCGATTTTTCAAAAAAATCGAACTAAACCGTGACACCTCTAATTAACACGTAATGCTCCAATTCGCATGTCGGTGATCACATCTTTGCTGTCCAATTATTAAAGGATATTGTCCCACGGGGCCAGCAAGATTTGTTTTTTTCTTTTTCTGGCTATTAACATGGTTGCTAGAGAATTATAATTATATTCTAAGCAAAAAAAGAACCATAATCATATCTTTTTTATATGGTAGATGCTTAAGAAAAATTACAAATATATATATTATCTCTGCCCATTTCAATTCTTTTTTTTTTTAATTTAACCAATTAAGCCATAAACCTTTTAATAATTTACTTATATAATTGAGCCAATTTTGATTTGCAATTGCTAATGTTGACGCTGACCGTCCTACAAGATACTAACCAATTTTACATGTTCAAATTAACTCCTAAACTATCTAAATGTTCAATATTATTCTTCCATTAATTCAAGGTTAGGAACAATATCAAAAAAATTTAATATAGTCTAGAGAATAAATTGAATATATACAAAAAATTCACAAATCACATTGAGCAAACTAAAAGTTTATCAACCATATTACACATTGAGCTAAAGTATAAGGACACATTGAACAAATTGAAAATTTAACGATCATATTAAATATTTGATGAAATTTTAGAGATCATTTGTGTTATAATCCTTATTCTAAAATGTGCATGTCATATATTGCATCTTTGTCTTGCCCTCACATGGAAAAGAAGCTTGTGCTAAAATCTTTTGGGTGTCTAAACATGCTGACCCGTTTCTGCTTACCTACAAGTCCTTGTAAGAAAATCTCTTGCCGCATATTCTCAAGTAGATTAATGGGTCTTGTATTTATTAGGTTATCGTTTTTTTTTTTTTTGTCAGTTCTACTCTATTCTTATTTTACACTCACTTTCAGACTTTTGCCCTGCCTTGCGTGGGAGTCAAAACCCACTCCTGAAACTTACGCATTCCCACCTCATCCCCCCTAAGAAGGTGGGGATTTGAACCTCTCACCTCCCCCTTCCATGTTGGAAGGGTGGCCACAAGGGCGAATCACAGTGGTTTATTAGGTTATCGTTTAGTATGGCCTTTTCTTGTTCTACATATGTGCTTAAAGAGTGAAGAGGTGAGTCTTCAGAGTTGTACTTTTGAGATGGGAATACCGATAATTTTTTGTTACAATAATATTCCCATACCAACTACTCATATACTATAATCTTTTATTTGGCCGGGTCACATCTTAATTAATTTTTGTAGGATATTAAATGGGAAAATTATCTAATTAGACCTAAACTTATTGTAAGGCAGCTAATTCAATGTCAAACCTGACAATTGTGCCAATTTTATTTAAAACCTTATGACAACTTACCAATTTGGTCCTAAATCTTTTAATTGTACCATTGTAATCCTAAATCTTGTGATTATTAGTGAATATAGTTCTAAATCTTTTAAAGATTTGCCAATTTTGGCCAAAAATAATTGACGTGGTGGTTTAGTTAGTGCCAACCATCCTACGTGGCATAGCCGACTTTGACTTAGATAATTTTTGCAATTTTCTTGATTTTATGATTTTTTTTCTTATTTTTCCTTTCTTTTTCTTTTTTATGTTTCCCTTTTTCCCTCCACTAAGCTAGGATGAACAGCCCTAGCTTGAGGTCTGTGACCTCTACTAAATCAATAAGGCTTGGTGACGGTCTGTAGAGGGAAAAAGGGAAAAAGGAAAAAGGAAAATAAAAATAAAAATAAAAATAAAAATAAAAATAAAAAGAAAGGAATAAAAGAAAAAAATTTTAAAAAAACTTACAAAAATTATTCATGTTAGTGCAAACTATCCTATTAGCATAGGCCATGCTTAATAGGATAGTCAACACTAACTAAACTGCCACATCAGTGATTTCTAGTTAAAATTGATTAGAAGAACTAAATTGGTGAATTATTAAAAATGTTTATGATTAAATTGGCAAATCATTAAAAGTTATCAAATTGTTTAGAACTAAATTGGCACACTTGAAATTGATCATTGTACAATAGGTTTAAGAATTTTTGGATAACTTTTCCGACATTAAATAATGCCATTCCCTTAACTCATCTTTCAGTTTGCTCTCATCATCCACTTCAATTTGATATGCTCAACTAATTTGTTTCCCCGTCAAGAAAAGCTGTATTTCACTTGCATATAATAATGAATATCATATAAATATATCCATGTAACTGGATCAAGCCTATATGTTTTCTCTTTCAGCTACTATTAAGTGTTTTATGTATGCACAACACATAGCACACATAATGACTTGTAAATTATCAAGGTTAGCATCGACAATCCTACATGGCATCGCCAGTAGGCCACGCCAGCAATTTCTGATTAAAATTAGCGGAGTGAACTCAATTGGCAAGAAGTGAAAATGTTTAGAACTAAATTGGCAAAAATGTAATAGATTTGAGACTTTTTGGATAGTTTTCCAGTGATATCGATATTTGTGCTAAAAAGAAGCAAATAAAATAAAGAAAAAAATCGGACATTAGATTTACGTAGTTTGGTCATTATGACATGTGTCAAATGTGATTCTTACTCTAGGAATCTTTGGATTTATGGAAGTTACAATGACATTCAAGTCATCTAAGTACTTTCAATATTTTCCAACCTCCAATTACACCAAATAACTCACCTGATGGGTAGTACTCAACAATTGCTCATGATATAATCTCGCAATCTCTTAAATAAATTCACAAATCTTACCCCAAGATTTATGCCTTCAACACTATTGCATTGCTCCGGAGGTAGCTTTTCGGATTCTCTACACAGAGAAAAACCACTCTTTATATATAGACAATAACTGAATCCCAAATAAGAAACCAACTCAAACTAGTAATTTTACTTGGATTATGTTTTCTTCATTTGCTCAAACTCAAGATATATTTTTCATAATATTGTAGCGCGTTCTATCAACATGCACCAAGTTGGGTATGGGCTTTGACAGGAATATTCGGAACCTGTCTTGTTTAGAATCAGTGGTTACCCGACCCTGCCTAAACTTGTCTAAAGTACGAGCAAAATTTTATTTTTGTGAATAACAAATTAAGCACCATGCATAAAAATCATACAAAGAAAGGAGAAAAATATGAGCTGACTTGAAACCTACACCTCCATATCCTCTACAGAATATGAACCGGTGCACCAACAACAAAATCCTTAAAACGAAAGAGGAAAAAAAGAAAAAAAAAAGAACAGATGACACATAAAAAACCGCCAGAAGGAGCCGAACAATTTCAACGAGCAAATCGCGATGACGAGTCAAAACACTTGAATTTTTTGAAACATGCAAATGTTGACATGCACATTCTTACATGAAATTTTTGTAATTTATCGAAATTTGGATAATATTTTAAATTTTGTCAGGCATACTTTTTTACTTTTCAAAAATGCACAAACAAATTGGCCCATGTAAGACTACTAAATGATTCAAGATCTTAAATGATATCATGGTATTTTATTTAATTTAGATATGTCCAGTAGGTTTCCCATCTATTATTAGAATGTATGTGTGAGTTGTGTTAAAAAAATCCCATGTTCGGAGAATTAATGTGCTATAAAGTAGTTAATATATTATAATTGAATTATAACATAAGTTTTTGAGTGAATGTGAGTTCAATTGATATATTAAAAGGCTTTTGAGTGAATATAGATAAGATATATTAACAGACTTTTGAGTGAAAGTGGATTTAACTAAATATTAATAAGCTCGGACACACGCAAGCTATTGAGCTTCTAGTGCGTGTTCTCAGCATCTATAAATTTCCAAACTCATCCCAAACTATATGCCCTTGTATATATTTCGTGCATAACAGCTATACACGTGAATACTTAATGTCGACAACAACGTAAGCAGTATGATTGCTTTTTAGTGTGAACTTCCATGCATCTCGGGGACCATGCTCTTCGGAGGTTCTGGTTTTTTTTTTTTTTATATTTAAATTAATTAATTAATTTATATTTTTTCACCTACTTATTTTTATCTATTTTTGGTGCTAACGTTCTGATGATTCCCCGTCTACTTTCCGGTCGAATGTATGGTGTGCACTGTGCAGCGCATGTGATTGGGAGACACGAGGGCCCGGGCCACGTCCGGTTTTTTTTCGTTCTTTTCTTCGCCGTCCGCATTCGCCTATCCTCCGTTCGCATGTTTCGTTCGACCTGTGCTTCTCACGGTTCAACGCCAGCCTTCGTCAACTGGTGCTTCGTGCAGTCAACGTGAGCATTTGGAATTCCTTTA
Source organism: Eucalyptus cladocalyx (assembly GCA_017140615.1). Taxonomy (NCBI): domain Eukaryota; kingdom Viridiplantae; phylum Streptophyta; class Magnoliopsida; order Myrtales; family Myrtaceae; genus Eucalyptus; species Eucalyptus cladocalyx. The sequence continues at coordinate 37,050,424 of CM029521.1, forward strand.
TTAAAAAAAAATAAAATAAAATAAAATAGGCACATTCTATGCGCGAGGACCAAGGCGGGATGCGGGATGCGGGTTTTGGGAGAAATGTCCCGAACCCATCTTGACTAGAACCAGTGGGTAACCCGAACCTGCCCAGATCCTATGAAAGGTCTAAATATTAATTTTCGTGAACAAAAGATTAAGCATCATACACAAAAAGCCCTACAAATTGAATTATCCAACCCGATAATACGGGTAATAATCATGTATTAGATAATTTATTAATAGATTTGCTTCTTATGTTGTTAGGAGATCATATTAAATCATGTTTTATTAGAAGAATAATGATGTAATTTCAAATTTTTTCCTTTTTTTTAACAAAAAAGAAAAGAAAAATATGAACTAACTTAAAACTTACACCTCCATATGGTAAACACAACATGAACTAGTGCAAGATAATATTCAATGCTTTCAAAATGCCATGTCAATTGTTGATGTGGCGTGCATATAATAAGATAACACGTGTCTGTTGAGTTTTAATAAAAAAGAATTATCCCTTGTTCCTCCTCCATCCTTTGTGAGATGATTATCAATAGCAAGAAGGTGACCTTTGACGACCATGGCCATCGTCACCTTTGTTGGCGTCCCTCGTGCATGATTGAACAAGCCATTCTCGCCCACGGCCATGGCTCTATCCAACCAAAAATCCAGATCGAGCCACCCATTCTAGTGTTGCTCAACACCAATGACGGCCATGGACAAGCGACACAATGCTTGAACGCATTCGGCAATCGATGGCTAGTTCTGGAGACTTGGAGAGCGAAGCTGATGAAGGTGACAATGGCCATGGACGAGGGACGCAATGCTAGATCTGGAGGTTAAAAAGAAAAATAGAAAAAGACGAGGTTGGAGGGGAGGCTCAAGCCGATCACAAGCGATGTCGGAAGGAGCTGCAAGCTTTGCTTGTCTATGGCTTGCGAGGAGCCTCATCCACGGATCTTGCAACCATGGATTGTCCATGACCATGAGTTTACACGGGGAGCTCCAAATCTCATCCATAGATGAACGTTTTGATAACAGAAGCTTCTTTGCTTCATTGGAGCTACAGACCTCCCCTCGACGTCTGAGTTTTCACTGTGGTCAAGTTGGGACGGAGAGAACGAAGGATGGAGGAGGAAGAAGGGGGAATTTTGTCTTTTAATTTTTTATGTCAATTCAACACACATATAATTTTATTAATTAACGTGACACTTTAAAATCACTTAATATTTTGTTGAAATGCATAGAGAAACTCAATTTCGCGGCCAACAACAAAGCCCTTAAAACGAAAAGAGAAAAGAGTCAGATATCATGGCACAGATCGCACTAAGGAGCAGAACAATCGAGCAAGCAAATCACGATTACGACAATGAAGAGAATCATTTCTGAAGCCACACAATTCGGAATTTCTGACATTGAAGTACACACCTTTCTTTTTTTCCTTTTTCAGAAATAATAAACCAACCACGTTTCTAAAACGTGCATGTAAGGTAATTTGTATGCATGCGTTTTGGTCTTGCCCTCACATGCAATGGGATCTCTTCTTGTACATTCTCAAGTAGATTATTAGGTTGTGGTCTCGCATCTGATTTATATATAGTTTAGTATTACCTTTTTTTTTTTAAAAATTATCAAAAAATTCTTAAATTTATTATACGAATATTAATTCAATATTTTAATTTGACTAATTTAAGATATTAAATAAAGCAATTTGGGCCTAGGCTTTCAGTACATTCTTGTCATCAGTTAGATTTGATATAGTCCACTGATTTTAGGAACTTCACGAGTCGTACGAGTGCATAAGCTCGTCCTTTCATTTAAATACTGTTCAGTGTCCCACGTTCTGTTCTGGGTTTTGGCAGAATAGTAAAGAGCTGCATGTTTTCATTTCTAAAAAATGTTCCTGGAATCAAGCTCCTTTGTGCATGTCCTTTGTTGACCTGCAGAGAAAGAAGACAAGAACTCTCTCCATGTTTTCTTTTACCGAAAGATTGTGTGCCCTTCTCTTGCCCTGGATTTTTCCTTCAAACAAAACAAGCAATATTAGACAATATATGTGAGAAAATTTGTGCTCGTCAATATTGCTCCATGCGGTGGTGTTTGCTTGCGATGACTCAGGGCCAAGAAACTCCGGGATTCGCTTGGGATGTTGAATCGTAATAGTGGGCAAAGTGGCAACGCGTGGCAGCAAAATCCAAACATGAACAAGGGCGTGCGTGCGTGCAAGGCATGAATTTTGATGGATGCCTAAAGTTTCAAGAGATGGGGTTGGTTCAGGAAGACTCCTGGACTCCAAACTGACGTGGTGCTTTTGACCAAGTTCACGTGTTCTTCCTTTGCCAAGAATTCTTCAATTTGTAGCCGTAAAAATGTGAATTTTGTGGCTTGCAGCATGGAGATCGACAGGTGAGACTAGGGCAGCAGCATCGTCTAGGTCGAGGACAGCGATGCTCGGCATAACAAGGACTATGAAGCGCTGGGGATCACTAGAAACCTGCAAATAAGGAACAAACGACTGGACGGCAACGTGATTGGACCGAGGCTTGTCTTTTAGCTATTCGTGTGTGGTTCCCGCAATGCTTTTGACGCTGGGCAGAATTTGGAACGATGAAAGACGACGAACGGCGGCCAGATCCAAGGTCGCGGCCACCTCCAATGACCAACGCAGATTATTTTCCTTCAAGCCAATTCCTTTTTTTTCGAAGCACCCTCACGTCGCTGGCTTTTCTTCTTGCCGATCCCCCCTAAAAAAGTGACAACCCCTCTTGTGCGGCCGTATATTCGATGTGTGGCCTCCTTGAAACCCTACGCAGAAAAAATTTTTATATGCCGAAGATTAGGGTTCTAATTTCCTTTTCAAATCAACATCCGCGAAGATTTCTTTCTTGCACATAATATCACTTTTTTTATTTTTATTTTTCACATCTCTTGATTTTATCGCCTAAAGATAAGATTGCAACCTAATTTTCTTAAATTCCAAAAATCCACTGTAATATCATTTCAAATCTTCATTTAAGTAATTTTTGTCATTAAAAGAAAATGGGCTCATGCCAATTTACTTGCTTTGTGGGCTTAGTCCGGCTTGCCAAATTAAAGCTTAGAACCACTAATCCGAATCCATTCATCACCAATCCAATAAAATGCAAAAAGTGTAAATGCACCTGAATCTATATGTAATGCAATTAACTTTTTTTAGGATAAAATTAACCCTTAATTTTCTATATACTAAATAAATAAACGGGCCGCCAAAATTTAGGTGTCAACATTACTCCGAAGATCTCATTTCAAAATTAGATCATAAAGGGGTGAGGACATGATGCAAGGATGGCGTTGATGTCCGATTTGTATGGCTAGAAAGATTATGACATGACACCAACCTAGCATGGCTCGCAGGGACAGCATTTCCCGGATGACGACAATGGAACCACACGGAAATTGTTGACTTCATTTAATCAGATTTATGCAACATAGAAACCTCTCGTGACGGTCGAATTTAAGTCTTAAGCTACTTCATGGCTTCTACGTGGCGTTAGGGTTTCACCGCACAGACGTGGGCTCAATGTTCAGAACGACAAATGCCCCGGTCCCGCCATATTTCAAATAAAAACATTGTAATTAATCGTCTTTAAAATTTCTGAAATTTTAGTTTTTTCCTAACTCAGGCGTCGGCTGATCCTTGCTTGGTCAAGGCTAGGGCGTCGCGGTTCTAGCCGGCCATGGGTAAGGGTTGCAACGCCCTCACTAGCCTAGGATTAGAAAAATAGAAAAGAGAAAAAAGACAAATAATAAAAAATACATAAAATTTTAAGATTTTAAAGATTATTGACATATGCGTCGAATGTATCATGTGAGATGATCGACGGTAACTAGACTACTATTTCTATGGTTTTCGATAAAAATTAGTTGGAAATTTTTAATTGACAAATCGTTAAAGGGTTTAAAATTAAATTTATATCGTCAAAATGACTAAAACTAAGTTGTAACATCATCAAAAGTTTTAGGTTGAATTGGCACATCATCAAAAAATTTATGATTATATTGCTTAAATTGAAATGTTTATAACTGAATTAACACAAATATAAAAAGCATATGATTTTTTGGTAATTTTCCCAAATAAGAGATTTGATGTATCCATGCGGCTTGTTGTGCCTAAATCATCTTGATTCAAGGAGGCCTTGAGGTAGCGCAACTTAGTGTGGCCTCAGAAGGGCACCCTAGGTTGTACAACCCTCAATGCCACCTAACCTGGCCCACTTGAGGCTCGGCAACTTAGCATGCCCTTGGGTTCACTAGTTTCGATTTTCTTCCGGTTTGCTTCCTTTCAATGTTCATCCTTGTCCTTTTATTTATTTATTTATTTATTTATTTATTTATTTAATCATATTAAAATTTCTTTACATAAACCTAAAGTGAATGGTGCATTTTATGAAAATCCTTTAACTTAAAATCCTTTATAGTTATGCTGAAGGCAATTAGGAAAAGCTGAATCAAACATAGCTCTACACCTCCATCTGAGCTAGTGCATACCAACAACAATATCTAAAAACAAAAGAGAAAAGAAAAACGGATAGCACGAAAAGATCGCGAGAGGAAGAAGAACAAATACACGAGCAGATCACAATGACGACAGTAAAGAGGCAATCGGTTGCATAGACGAGCAGGTAATGATTAGCAGCAGAGGTCAGAAATGGACTTAACAGCCTAAATTTTATATTTTGCGCAATGCACAGGACGAATTTTGACTTTTTCTTAACTTAGAACATCTGAAAATTTCAAAATATACAAATGCTGACATGTAGATTCATATACAATAATCCCCCCCCCTCCCTTTTTTTTAAAAAAAAAATTATACAGTATCTTAAATTTTGAGAGAAATGCATTTTATCTTTTAAAAAAGGAAAAAGTCACTAAAAATCCCCAACTTTGCCTGGAAGTGACATATTTATTCCGAACTTTATTTTGTGACGTGAAAACCCCGAAGTATGCTAACTGTGACACATTTATCCCAAACTTTTATTTGTGACACAAAAAACCATGAACTTTCATTTGTGTGACATATTTATCCTAAATCATATGGGCATTTTGGTCTTTTTACTTTTAAAAACTTTTTTTCTTTTTTTTCTTCTTCTTCTTTCTTCCCTCTGCCGGCCATGGCGGAGCCGACGGAGGGAAGCCGGCGTTCGGCGAGGGTCTCCCTCGCCGACGTAGGCGAGGGCAGCCCTTATCAACGTCGGCGAGGGCCGCCCTCGCCCGGATCCGTTGAGGGCACCCTTCGCTCGGCGCAAGTGAGGGCGGCCCTCGTCGACGAGGGCACCCCTTGCCGAGCCCTCGTCGATGTCGAACGAGGGCCTCCCTCGCCAGATTTGGCGAGGGCACCCTCGCCCGACGCCAGCGAGGGCACCCTTCACCGGTGTCAAGTGGCCCTAGCCAGCCCAAGCGAGGGTGACCCTCGCCCAATGCCAGCGAGGGCAGTCCTCGCCGGACGCCAGCTTTCCTCCGCCGGCTCCGCCATGGCCGGCGGAGGGAAGAGAGAAGAAGAAAAAAAAAAAAAAATAAAAGAGAAAAAGAAAAATAGAAAGAATAAGACGAAAATACCCTTAATGGGGTAAATGTGTCACAGTTAGCAAATCTCGGGGTTTTTCACGTCGCAAAAGGTCTAGTGTTCGAATCACAGCCGCGTCGTGTTGATTTACCTGGGGAGCAAGGGTGGTGGTGACTCTACTCCCTCTTAGGGTTTACTCCTCTGCGAAACAGCGCACGGGGGTTCCTTGGGTCACCAAAAAATAATAATAATAAATAAAGTTTTGGGTAAATCTGTCACTCCATGCAAAGTTGGGGGTTTTTGATGGCTTTTTCCCTTTAAAAAACACAAACAATCATGCACATATAACTCACCGGTAGGCAACTGTGTGGTTAAGAGTCTCTCATTCATCGCTGAGGTTGAGGGTTCAAAACCCGCAGTTGCTAACGTTGTAAGTGGAGAGCCATAGAAAAAGAAAAGAGCAGTTATATTGAGAGGACCATTAGCTAAGCTCGTAGAGGCTATAGCGATGGAAGAAACTCTGTTCTTTTTTTTTGGGTCGAAGAAACTCTATTCAGCCAATCCAATTTAACTGCATAAGGTGCATTTGTTTATGTTTCTATTCAAAAATTGTTTTTAAAACAAAACTAGAAAAAATTATTTTTTGGAGAAACAATTTTTGACTAGAAAGACGTGTTTGGTAAACTTGTTCTGGGAATAAAAAATGAATAAAACATGTTTGGTAAATTTGTATCATTTTTTTGTTTTTTTTTTTAATTTTTTAATATTTTTATTTTATCTTTCCTTTTTTTTTCTTTTTTTTTTTTTTTTTTTTTTTTTCTTCTTTTGGCCGGTTGCCGGCCATGGCCATATGGCGATCGGCCGACGAGGGCCGACGGCCTCACCCGGCCACGGCGAGGCTCGCCGACCCCGGCGAGGCCGAGCTCGCTTGCCGAGCCTCGCCCCGCGCCGGCGAGGCTCGGCCTCGCCTTGGCTAGGCGAGATCGGGCTCGCCGGGGGCAACGACCCTTCGGCAAGGTGAGGCTCGTCGGTCGGCGGCCATGGTTGAGGCCGAATCAACCAAAGAAAAAAGTTTCAAACAAAAAAATAACTTTTTTTTGCTTCTTATTTTTGTTCTAATTTTGTTCCCGGAACAAAAAAACAGAAAATCTGTTCATAAACAGAAAAAAAGAACACAAACATACACGATCCCATACCTGACGTCGTCACGTGATAGGCACCGTCCCCCACAATCCCTGATGCATCGTCGCATCGTCGCATCGACTCGTCCACTGAACGCCCCACCGCTTGTTTCATCCCTATTTCAGACAATGAACAAATCAACACAATTCCGAAACGAGCGTCTCAGGCACCTTGTCGGCAAGCACCTTTAGGTCTGGCCCCTCATATGCGAAAGGAACCTCAAAATAAAAGTCCTTTGCCTTCTTCCCGTCCGCTAGTCCACGCCACGAGATCTCTTTCTGCACGTTCTCCGGGGATGATGATGAGGGCGCGGGTCTCGCATCGATCGGTTTCTAGTTTAGCACGGCCTCTCTTTTGAATCCGCGCCTGTGTCAGTATAAAACAAAGGGGGTCAGCGTCTCTCTCTTCAGCAGCAATATTATTTTAAGATGGAAATGCCGATGGTTGTCTATTATAATAAAATATCAATACAATACCACCTACTTCAATACTGTAATCTCTCATTTGGCCGGGTCGCACGATTGATACTTCACAGGACACGTTAAATAACGCAACTAGGCTACTCGTTTCTCTAGTCTTTCCTATCATGCCAGTTCGATTTGATATGCTCAAACTGATTCTCTTTTTCCCCATCAGGCAAGGCAGAATTTCACTTTTGCTTATATAATCAGGAATCTCATAGAAAGATACCAAATAAGTATGTTCATGTAGCCGGTTCCAACTCAAGTGCTCTTCTCCCTTCAACTACTCTTCAGTGTCCCACCTTCTGTTCCGAGGGCCGGTGAGAATAGTAAATACGCCTTTCGAAGTGGGAGAGTGGGGAGTGGCTTTCATGAACAACCTCGCTACGTGCGCAGCTTCTCAGCCAATCGCTCTGTTTGCAGAGCGGGCCCCCGAATTAGTATTGCCTTTTCACTGTGGCCCCCGCTTTATATTTTTCTAAACTTCGTACATTTCCTCTTTTCCCAGAAATTTCAATTTCCGACTGCTGAAGCGTTTGGCTCGTGCCTCACCCGTCCTGCATATTCTGTTGGCACGATTTTGAGGCTTTTTTTTTTTCTTTTTATCGACATGACACCAACAATATGTCTCGGAAGGGAGACATTTGCGCCGTTCTTGCGGCATGACCGGATGACAACAATCGAACCATGCGGAAAATGTTGACTTGTTTTTTTTCCCTTCTTCGGCTTATTTTCCGTTTACCAACAAGCCTTACGAAACGCCGCAATCGCTCCGTTCTGTAATCCATATTCGTGCCGCGTAGAAATCTCTCGCGACGGTCGAGTTAAGTCCCGGGCCATTTCATGGCTTCTACGTGGCGCTAGGGCTCGCCGCACCTACTCCTCCAGCGTTTGGTCAAATGTCTAGAACGACGACTTCATCAGTCCCTAATTCTTTCTCTTGCTATTCTCTATTCCATGCTCGGGCGACCGTTTCAATGACCCACAAAAATAACAAATTAAAGCACGTTTAGAACCCAGAGCATCAGCGTGGATTTGTATCTCGATTTGGTAAAGGATCTAATGGGCTAATGATATGTCATCAGATGAGTGGCGTTGATATCCCGTGACAGCGGCCCTAGAGATACGCATGGCCCTTTGAATAATGCGTCGCCCAAACCCTCACGAGAAGACATCAGATGTTCGAGGAGCTGGCGGCATGTGTTCAACGTGCTCCCGTGCTGGTCCTCATCCTCCATGCGTTTCTCGCCGAGAGGTCAGTTTACCGGGTCGTCTCGAATTTCAATGGGGGAAATGCTCATCGAACGTTCTCGGCGTCGTCCGCTTTCGTCGCCTGTACCTGTAGGTAAAATCGTCTGGGGGTTTGAATGTATGGTGTGCGCACGTGACCGTGATATTATGGCAATTCGCTCTCTCATTATAAAATAAAGAGAGGGAGTGTGTGTTGTCACCTCGAGTCAAGAAGACACAAAAAGGGCAAACTTCATCCGGCGTGTTTGAATTGCAGAAGATGGCGATGCGATCGCCGTCCGTCTCTTTCTTCCCCACGCTCGTTTTCCTTCTCGCAAACGCTCTCCTCGTTGCCGAAGCCACCAATGTCCACTACTATGACTTCGTGGTAAGTTGCAACGCATCCTTGGTACCCTTTTGTGCTAATTTGATGACCCCCGAAGCGCCTGTTAGTCTTGTGGGAATGGAAGGCGGGATTTCATTAGAGTCAGTGTCGTCGTCGTCTGGGAAATATGTTCTGTCCACACGCGATGCTCGCTAGCTCGCCTGTCACTTGCACTAATAAGACACTGGACTAGAGAAATTTGATCGATTAACAAGTTTCGTTAGCCATGCTCGCCTTAATAGGACTTCATAACTTACCAAGTTTTTCAATCACCGTGTTAGCTGCTGTGAACTAAATTTACTTTTTGCAGAACAAACTGAAAGTTGCTTTCGAAACTTTGAACGCAAAACACGAGGAGTCACTAGTTTATCTTTCGGTCAGCGCGAGAAGCGAATAATAATAATAATAATAATAATAATAATAATAATAATAATAATAATAATAATAATAATCTGTTCTTTTGGGCTAACTAGTGGCCGACAGAATGACAGGCCAAATAGAAAAACCTTTCCTTCCATCGCTGACCTTAGGAAGGTAAGCCCTCAAAGTCCAAGCACTTTGTCTCTCTCGTCCCAACTGTACGCAAACCCCATGAGATGAAGAGAACTATGGCCAGAACAAGATGTGATTTTTACAGGCAAAGATTTCATTAGCGATAAACGTAGCTCTTTCTTGTTTTGGAAAATACACGTGCCTCCGCTCTGAGTCTGTCACTGTATTTACCTGTGACAACATTCTTTCTCGCTCTTATTACAGCTGAGGGAGACGAACATCACCAGGAATTGCACTTCGTGGAGTCTGTTATTAGTGAACGACAGCTTGCCGGGGCCGACGATCCAAGTTCACAAAGGCGATCTCGTGTTCGTCAACGTCCATAATCAAGGAGATTACGGAGTCACACTTCACTGGTATTTATCAAGCCCCTTCTCTTTCTGTTTTCTTCCTTTCTCTTTTGACTTACACGGAAAACGATAAGAAAACGACCATCTTACGACGCGCCTAAACAATCAGTGGTCAAACGAAATTAGGTTAAAACAACAATGGCAACGCCGCTACTTTATACGAGATAAGGTCATTTGAGGTATACGTGTACCAAGTTTCTGCTGCCCAAGTTTCTAGTTTCCCGTTAGCTCTGTCTGGCGTATGCTCAACTAAAATCCAAGACACAGCATTTAAGAGGCCTCCTCTGTCCTGTCCCCTTCCTTCTCTCTCCCTTCTCTTTCCTCTTTTCATATTTGTGAAATTAGCTGGACAAAGGGCCGAAAACAATTGGTTAGGCTTAAGAGGTAAACCGAACCTAAGTTTACAGAGAGAGATATTTCGCGGTGTAAGAAAAATATTATACCAGCATAGTTCAATGTACCGACACTCAATACCTAGAGATCACCGTTAATTTTGATTAGGGCGTTGCTAAGAGAACGGCACCGTTATTCTCTGAGAATGACGGTGCTTTTTGGCCCATATATTCTCATTCGATGGGAATGGCAACCGGCAAAACAAATTTGAAAAATACATCAAGATAGAAAATTCTCATATATTGAATAATAATTATTTTTTCCATAAAGAAAATTAAAATTCCTGTTTGGCCCATTTATTACTTTGCATAACTACTTAAATATAAAATTCAATTCTTTAGCGAATCACTCACGAAAACATTTTCACTAATTCTAAATATAATAGAAGTCAAATTAGTAATCCACACATGCACTTTTACCTAATTAAAGCGATTTCTAAGAATTACTGAATAAGAGAAAAATTTGAAAGTTGGCTAGCATGTAATAAAGTGGGGTTGCATAAAAGGAAAAAGTATCGAGGTAAAAAATTTAATCAAAAAAATTTAATCAAAAAAATAATATACTTAAATTTTTTATATAAAATTTGTTTAGAGTTAGTCCTGAGATGATTATAATTTCGATTATTGAGTTAACTTGGACCGCGATTGCTCGAGCAAGATTTATTAATGCTTTAAGTTATGTAAATTGTGTATTCAACTCTTTATTTTGACAATTGTATTCATTTTGCTCATTGATTAATATTTTCATTCAGATTGCTAGTGTAAAAAATGTTTAATAATAGAATTGTTGTTAATAGAAATCCAACATTTATTTCACTTATAATAAAGATGTTTAAACCCTTCTTTCTAAATTCTAGGTAAAGATATCTTACGTCGATGATGTTTTTAATGAGTACCTTTTTCTAGTTTTTTTATTTGATTTATTGTTTTTTTATTAATTGAATTCCACTTGGTGGGACCCACCAACGGATCCACAGTTCTCTCAAGGAATCGTTTCCTTGAGAAAACTAGGGGTTGGAGGCAGCACCGTTACTCTCAAGGAGTGACGGTGCTGTCACCTGCTCATTTCCCTTTTGATTATTATATGCATTCAATGATCAATAAGAGTTTTCATTGTATAAAGAAAAGGAGACCTACAGAGGAGGCGGAGCCGCTCTATTTTGTGGGCGGTTCGTATGTGACGAAACCCTATCACAATATCATCTAGCAATAATACAGCCACCCTTATATAAAGTCCATGTGGGAAGCATCTTTTACCTTTCCTGACGTTGTCCTTTTCACTTCGACGAATTCAACTATCAAACAGCTAACAATGTACGAAATGTCTCTGCAACATTTATGCACGTTGCCATGGCCCGCACTCATCAAGAACTTAGGCTTCTCACTTCCATCAATTGATGAAGGTGCAACCACACCAAATGGTCACCATTGAAAAGCCAGGGAAAATTTCCGTCGTCACCAGGAAGGGTGCCATAAAGGGAAAGAAAAGCTTCCCCATAAAAAAATGTGTGGGTGCATTTCAATTAGCGCATATCAGGGTAGGTACGGTCCACGAGTTTGCACAACTTGCCGTATGATTGCCTAGAATTGTCCCTCAAGCAGGGCCGAATGTCGTCATGAAATTGACAATTGCACACATTCCATCACTCAGCAGATTTAACATTTTCATTTTTTTTTATTTGCTTGAGTAAATAATGTTTTCATCGAGCGATATTTTTGGTAGAAACACGAAATATGACGTCGTCCGGTGGAAAATTTCTCATACTGTCGGCTGATGTACTGTTAGATATTATTTGTGATAACTCAAATTCGATAGACCAAAGCTCCAGAAAAGAGTATTGAAATGATGACATTTAAAAGTTGAGTCACTGCTGAAGTACCCCTCAACGAACCTTCTCCCGCTATATGAGTTGAGAGTTACCACAGTTGAGTCGGTCCTTTCCCTCATGAGCAAGGTGAACGACAAAATAGACTTTGAAGATGTAATAGGGCTATCGAGTGATGAATATCACGAAAGTTTAATTTCTGACAATTGATGGAGCTTGCGCATAGCAACCGCTTTCGAAGTACAGGTTTAACATAAGCATTGTTTACATAAAAAAAGAGGAATGTTTTATGATTGAAAAAATTTGTATTTGTGCAGGCATGGCGTAAAGCAACCTCGCAACCCATGGTCAGATGGTCCGGAATACATTACTCAATGTCCGATTCCACCGGGCACAAATTTCACGTATGAAGTAAATTTTACAACTGAGGAAGGAACCCTTTTGTGGCACGCCCATAGTGATTGGACAAGAGCCACGGTGCATGGTGCAATAGTCATTCTACCAGAAGAAGGAAATACTTACCCTTTTCCTAAGCCAGATGGTGAAGAAATTATTGTGCTTGGTACGTGTTTATAAGATTATCATAAGAACTTTGAGGCAGGATGAGAAATTTAGGGTCACAGCTAAAAAGAAAAGTTTTTAGATAAGCTCATGAAAAAATTCATAGAAATAAAGCTGCACTGTAGTGCATTGATGCTTATGAAATTTAACGTGACCTTTTTATCTTTTATAATGTGTAGGTTCTTGGTATTCGCAAGGAGATGAACTGAATGCTGACTTAGCCGAAGCCCTAGATGAAGGCGCTGATGTACCTCGTTCAGTTGGTTATATGATCAATGGAGAATTTGGAGATTTTGTTGCCTGCTCACAAGGTACATTTTTACTCTAGACTTATATGACTTCACATTTTTTAATTCATCGCAGATCTGTACTTGGTTTTTCTTTCATATTAGGGTCACATACGGCTATGTAACATAATTACCACAATGACATTGATATGACAGATTCGACATACCACATGTATGTCGATTATGGCAAGACCTACCACCTCCGGATAATCAATGCAGCCGTTAGTGCTGAACTCTTCTTCGCCATTGCCGACCACAACTTGACGGTAGTCGGAATGGATGCAGCATACACAAAACCATTAGTGAGTCCATACTTAATGTTGAGCCCTGGTTCAACCATCGACGTGCTATTCACTGCCAATCAGACCCCGGGAAGGTATTACATGGCGGCTCGCCGCTACTCGAGCGAGAGCACAGATGTCACGAACTTCGACCACACCGTCACCACTGCCATAATCCAATACAGCGGAAACTATAGTCTGGACTCATCGCCAATATTCCCAAATCGGTATCTTCCGAGTTATTTCGACTATGATGCGGCAGATAGCTTCATATTCATGCTCCGAAGTTTGGCAAATGGAGATCATGCGTCGGATGTGCCTCTCAACATAACGAGGAGGATGTTCATAGTAGCTTCGATCAGTGAGATATTGTGTCCACATCACGGTTGTGTCATTGCTCCGACCACGATCGGTTCTAGTCTCAATAATCAAAGTTGGGAGAACCCATCAACGGATGTGCTTCAAGCATATTACAAGTAAGATTTTTTTTTCTTATGCTCACTTTGTTATGCCAAGAAGTAATGACTTATCAGTTCTCCATCCTTGGACAAGTTTAATATAGAGTCTCGTGTGTGTATGCAGGAACATCAGTGGAGTATATACGGCAGATTTTCCAGATTTCCCTCCGGTTTTCTATAACTGGACGGGAGACGATATGCCGGAAGAATCGGGAGTGTCAGACAAGGTGACCAAAGTGAAGATGTTGGAGTACAACGAATCCGTGGAGATTGTCTTCCAAGGGAGCGACATCTTGCGAGGTGCGGAGAGTCATCCGATGCATATGCATGGATACAGTTTCTATGTCGTGGGACATGGCCTGGGCAACTTCGACAATGAGACGGATCCCTTGAACTACAACCTGGTCGACCCGGTCCTAGTCAATACGTTTGCAGTTCCCCGGAAAGGATGGATCGCCATCAGATTCGTGGCAAATAATCCAGGTATGTTCTTCCAATCCACACTACTTTCCTATTCAATCAACATATTTAACATCTAAACTTACAAACATAGATATGACATTGATTATGTGATCTATTGCAGGTGTATGGTTTTGGCATTGCCACATAGATCGACACATGAGTTGGGGCATGGAGACAGTTTTCATAATAAAAGATGGAGGCACTGAGGAAACGAGTATGCGAGGGCCTCCTTCGTACATGCCTCCTTGTGAAGATTCCTACAATATTGCCAGGATGAAATATCGCCGTCTCCCCCGTCAAATCTCTCGCACCTGAGAACACATGCAGCAATTCAGAGCTCAGCAGGGGTTGCATGGCAATTATTTGTAGCCATATAATTAGTAGCCTCGTACGTCAAACGAGTTTTCCCCTTCAAGATTTCCCGTGGGTTGTCGATGTTAGAAGTTGTACCAATAATGGACACTCAATTTAATAAATTCATTAATCGAGAGAATTGTAGTATAGATCAACCCATGTATTTGTTAGTACCTAATTCATGAATGCCCTACATGCATCTAGAATGTTCATGTATGTTTAGATTCACGTTTCTATGTCTAGTTCAATGTTTTCTAAATTTAAGGAATGTATCTCCTTGAAAGGCAAGATAAAAATATGAATTGTATCGGATTAAGAGTCATTTAATAAGCCTATAGGAAAGTATGTCTTGACCATTTCTTAAGATAAAGAAAAAGAGAAAAAGCATATTTGTCTCATTCTTTTTCTTGGGGAGAATTACCAAAAAAGTCATAAAGCTATTGCAATTGTGCCAATTCAGTCATAAACTTTTTTTTTTTTAGCCAATTTAGTCCTAAACTTTTTATAATTGTGCCAATTCAGTCCATCCGGCCAAAATTGGCCGGTTGGCGCCGACGTGGAAGCCGGCCGGCCGGCGAATGATTTTTTAATAATTTTTAATTTTTTTCTTCTTTTTTTTCTCCTATTTTCTTCTTCCTCTGGCCGGCGCCGGCCCGCTGGCCAGAGGCGAGGGCCGGCGAGGTCAACTTCACCCCCGCCGGCCACTGGCGAAGCCGAGCCTCGCCCAGCAACGGCGAGGCTGCCGTCGCCACATCTGGCGAGGCTCGGCCTCGCCTAGCCATGGCAAGGTCGAGCCTTGCCATCCTTGGGCGAGGAGCCTCACCGACCACCGGCGAGGTCGACCCTTGCCTTGGCTGGGCGAGGCGTTCCCCTCCGTCTCCTCCGCTCTGTCCGCTTGCATATAAAGGCGCGCGCATCGGGCTGCCGGATTCGATTGAATCGGAGAGAAAACCCTAATCGCGAACCAATAGAGAGAGACACAGAGAGAGAGAGAGAGAGAGAGAGAGAGAGAGAGAGAGAGAGAGAGAGAGAGAGAGAGAGAGAGAGAGAGAGAGAGAGAGAGAGAGAGAGAGAGAGAGAGAGAGAGAGAGAGAGAATGTCTGCGACGAGCGGCGGCAGCAGCGGTTAGGAGGAGGACAAGAAGCCCTCGCACAACTAAGGCGAGGGTCGACCTCGTCGGTGGCCGGTGAGGCTCCTCGCCCAGGGACGGCGAGGCCGAGCCTCACTAGATGTGGCGACGGCGGCCTCACTGTTGCTGAGCGAGGCTCGCCTTCGCCAGTTGCCGGCGAGGGCGAGCCTCGCCAGTGGCCGGTGAGGCTGACCTCGCCAGCCCTCACCTCTGGCCGGCCGGCGTCCACGTCAGTGCCAACCGGCCAATTTTGGCCGGATGGATTGAGTTGGCACAATTATAAAAGGTTTAGGACTAAATTAGCTAAAAAAAAGTTTATGACTGAATTGGCACAATTGCAATAGGTTTAGGACTTTTTTGGTAATTCTCCCCTTTTTTCTTGATTAGAGTCGAGTTAAGTAAATTGTGAGTGTTTCCACCTTCATATTGTTCTATCAAATTGGTATCAGAGCCTATGGTTTGTAATTATGGCCTTAGCAAACAATCAGCTTCCGCTTCAATACCCTTGTCTTACTAAAGAGAAATTTGATAATTGGGCTATTAGATTGAAAGGCCTACTCGGTGCCTATGGCGTATGGGGACTTGTCAACAAAGCATATGATGAGCTAATGGCTGAAGTAGAGGAGATATTGCTCAAAATGACAATAGAAACAAGAATAAAAAAGGTGTTTGTGGAGCAGAATTCACTTCGAGAACATTCAATATATTATGTAAGGATTATGGTATTTGGCGTTTTTTGACAACTCCATATTTTTCTTAACAAAATGATTGACTGAGTGAAAAAATGGAACCATTCTTGACATGATTTGAAGCATGTTTAGAAGCAAAAATTTGCCCGAAAAGCTTTTGGGGGTGAAGCTATCGCGTGTGCAGTCTATCTACAAAATAGATATCTTACATATAAACTTAAAGCATAACTCCACAAGAAGCATGGAGCAAGAGAACACTCGATGTTTCGCATTTGAGAATTTTCAAAGCATTGCTTATACTCACGTCTCGAACTAGAAAAGATCAAAGTTGGAAGACGAACAAAAATCTCATTTTGATCTAATAGGACTATTCACATAGAGCTTATAAATAATTTGGTCCAAACACTTTGAAAGTGTATGTAAGTAGAATTGTCAAGTTTGATCAAGAAGCTATGTTGGAAGATAATCCAAAAGTTGATGCGAATGTTCGCGGGGACTCCAACCAAATGGAGTTGAAGGATCACTCACCACCTTCTTCTCCAATAACTTCTTCATATCCATCACCAACAACTTCTTCAAGTGGAGGTGATGAACCAATAGTACCAAGATCAAGGAGATTGTCTAAGCTTTATGAAGCCCCTAATGGGCTTAACCTTATATGCCTTCTTGCAAATTTTAAGCCACCTATCTACCATGATGCTATTAAAGAAAAAAAAATGAAGGAAAGCCATGAATGAAGAAATTGAAACTATTGAGAAGAATCAAACATGGGAGTTAACTGATCTTCTAAAGGACAAGGAAGTGATTAGTGTCAAATTGGTACACAAGGCCAAAAGAACGAGAAAGGGGCGATGACTAATTATAAGGTCTAATGATTCGCGAAATGATACAAGCACCAAGATATGAAATTCCGGAATTGGTGCCTCTTTCCAGACAAATCCTTTCTCAATGTTTTTATAAAGATGCACTTTATTTGAAGCACGGAAAATGTGATGTTCTATTTGGCTTGTTTATTTGTTGATGACCTTTTTCAAGAAAATAATCCAGCAATGATTCATACATTTAAGGCATCCATGGTGGAGGAATTTGAAATGACCAATGATGGTTTCATGAATGAGTTCCTTAGCATAGAAGTGAATCAAAGTGTAGATGGGAGTTTTATTTCCCAAAAGGAATATCCATTAAACATACTTGAAAAATTCAGTATGAAGAACTATAAACTAATCATTACGCTAACGGAGTGTGGAGCCAAGCTTTCAAAGTTTGATGATGGTATTGATGTTGATTCAATATACCATAAAACCTTCATAGGAAGATTAAGATATTTGACATGTACTAGACCAAATATTATGTACATTGTTGGAATTTTAGAGTCAATATATAGAGAAATCAAAGTCATCTCATTCTAAAGTTGCAAAATGATACTTTGCTATATTAGAGGAATTGTTGCCCATGGCTTACATTATTATTAGTCTAAGTTCTTTCAGCTTAGAGCCTATTCAAACAATGATTATGCTAGACATATTGATGATTGAAAAAGTGCAACAAGCTTTGTTTTTTTCTTGTGCGTCATTGCTTTCACATAGTCATTAAAGAAGTAACTTGACCTTCCTCTTTTGACATGTGAAGCTGAATATGTGGCAATATCTTCATGTATTTGTAATGCAATATGGAAATTCATATGGAGTAGAAGAAAGCAATAGAGATTTTTTTAAATAATATTTTTGCTATTACTTTGGCAAAAAATCGACTTTTTCATGAACAAAGCAAAAATATAGGTGTTCCATATAATTACATTTGAGAATAAGTGAGAGAGAAGGAAACTGAAGTTTCACATGTGAAGATGGGAGATCAAGTTGCAAATATTTTTAATGAACCTCATAAGATTGATGTCTTTCGAAAGTTCAAAAGTTTGCTTGAAATGATCGATGGAAGAAAATTTGGTTTAAGGGGAGTGCTAATAACTAGACCAAATTCATGAATGTCCTACATGCAACTAAAATGTGTTAGGGCTAGCATTATCACCTAGAAGGGGGTGAATAGGTAATTATAAACAATTAAAGCGGAATTTAAAACAACCAAGTTCAATATCACAAAAGAACAAAGTTTGATAAAAAACTTTGCAATGATCATATCTTCGGCAACGTCTAATGAAGAATTACACAACCATCAGACGTTATAGTGTGCAATGAACAAAATAAATGAGAGATTAAATGATAGAAAAAATTGCACACAAAAGATTATAATGATTTGGTTTTGGCAACTCTACGTCCACTCTCCTGCGTTGACAACTAATCAGGTAGATTCTACTACGAAAAACCAATCAGATGTTACAAGATCTGAGTTTTGAACACTCAAGCTTGTGTATATAACTTCTCACACTCTCAACCTCTAAATAATTACAAAATTATGCTCACAGAAACGAATGTATTTGATCGCAAAACATTCTTTAGACTTTAGAATTATAAGCTTTGATTCTCTCGTGTTATGATTTTTCTTTCAGTTTCGAGACCTCCTTTTATACGACTCCCTATCCAAGTGAACAGTTAGATATATCTCTTGGAGGATTACCTAGCCAATATACCCATTGGTCTAGATCTTGCTCAGAAGATCATATCGCTTTAAGGACGCCGAGAATAAAACTTCCCGTAGATTTTGCCACTTATATAGTACTTTAGGTTTTTATAAGTCGAGTGCTTTAACTTGAAAAGAATATTTCACCTCAAGTATATTGTTCCAGAAAATCCAAATCTTCGAGAGATATTTTGGAAAACTTTCCTTTGGAACTCCTTAAATATAAGGTAAGAAATTCAATCAATCGCCACTAGCCGTTGCATGAGAATATTATCTCATTCCTAGCCATTTGACAGAGCACATAAGGAAAGAAATGATTAAGCCAAGTCTCCTATTTTGATAGCTATCATCTAACTATATCCCATCACACTTTTCACCTGAAAAAAATACTTATAATCATAATCAAAGTCTATACTTCGAATAAGTTTTGTCAATCTTGAAAATCAATTTGAGGAATTTCCTCAACAAAATGGTCATGTATTTTACCTAAAACAAAAAACAAAAAATGTTCATGTATCTTTAGATTCTTGTTTCTATGTCTAGTTCAATGTTTTGTGAATTCAAGGAATATATCGCCTTGAAAAGATAGATACATTTATGAGTTATTTAAGAGTAAAGGTCATATAACAAGTCATATAAGTGCAAGTCTTATAATAATTTTTTTAGGAAAAAATGAAGAAGAAAAAGCCTATTTTACCACTGGCCGCGGTGGCTCCACTGGATAAGACTCTGTTGATCATCAACGAAGAGGTGAAGGGTTCAAAACCCAGGAGAAGCGCTAGGTATATTAAGTGTGACTCAGGGGTGGTGGGTAGGGGTGTCAATTCTCGAACCGAAAACCGAACCGAACCGAAAACCGAACCGAACCGAACCGAAAAATTCGGTTTTTTTCGGTTCGGTTTTCATTCGGTTCGGTTTTCATTAAAAACCGAAAATTTTCGGTTCGGTTCGGTTCGGTTCGGTTTTTATCGGTTAACCGAACCGAACCGAACCAACAAATAAAAATGGAGAAATAAAAGTGGAGAAATCTAAGTTTAATAGAAATAAAAATAAAAACCGAAAACCAAAGGCTAAAAACCGAAAACCGAAAAACAGAACGAACACCGAACCGAACCGAAATTTCGGTTCGGTTCGGTTCGGTTCGGAAGATTTTTCTAATGGTTCGGTTCGGTTCGGTTTTTCAAAAAAACCGAACCGAACCGAACCGTTTACACCCCTAGTGGTGGGTCCTCCTGCTTAAGTGTCACTTGGGGGGTTTACGGCGCAGCTGTCGGCTGCAAGCCGGTTCCTCCAATACCAAAAAAAAAAAAAGAAAGCCTATTTGTTTTTCTTAATTAGAGTCGAGTTGAGTGAATTGTGAGTGGTCACACCTTCAAATTATTCTATCAGTATCTTTCATTGTAACATATGGTTTTTTCTTTTTCAAACTACAGTAATCTTAGATATGTTTTAATGCTTTTATCCCGGTTTTTGCATGATAAATTTTATTTTTACTATCATGGAATTCAACAACTTCTTGGTGGGCATAGGACAGTGTAGGTATATATATATGAGATCCTGAAGAGTAATTGGGCCCTAAAGTATTTTGTTGGGGGCAACCATATAACAATGACATAATCGAGCTTCGTTGACTAACTCTACTTTGACTCTGGAAATTGAAAATCTGATGTTCAACTTTTAATCGGTTAATTTGATTTCTAACGTCGGAACTAAGTCGATATTGTAATATTTATATGCTCATGTTTGCATTTGCTTCTCCCATTGCCACGAGCCTGCCGCCGTGCCTCCATTTCCACCGCTTCAAACCACCATCATAGTCTCAATGTTGTTCGCCTGGGTGCTCTCTCTCTCTCTCTCTCTCTCTCTCTCTCTCTAACGTTGGAACTAAGTCGATATTGTAATATTCATGTGGTCAAGTTTGCATTTGCTTCTCCCATTGCCACAAGCCAACCGCCGTGCCTCCACCTCCACCGCTTCCCAACACCGTCATAGTCTCGATGTTTTCCGGCATTTGTGTATTATGTAATACAAAGAAATGACGCTTGTTTCTTTTTGGGTCTATCCTACGCCAATTTTCAACTCACTCTCATATTTTTGTCCTACCTCTTTGCAGATCATTATCTAAGCAAAAATCACATTATTTTCATTGAAATTTTCTACATGATGCTATTATGACACATAAGACGGTCAAAGATGATTAGACCGATGTCGCTTAAATCGAGTGTTATTATACAAGTTTTTTTGAAGCAACTGACTTTCTTTGACACAATTTAAAAACATACCACATTATTTCGTATACAAATTTGTATAATAACATATATTGAATAATATAGCATAATCATATTAAGTCCACTATCGGTGTAAATAAATTTTACATATTCATTATTGAATTAATGACCCATAAGCTTAGAGATAATTGTGTAATAGAATTTATTCATGCATCATCCGTCCAATGATGAGTGTGCAAAAAAGCTTTAAGACTAACAATCAACCAAGTAACTATCCTACTTTCACTAAAGAGCTGGATAGATCTAAGTCCAATCCGGATGCTTCCTTTTATTCTCTCACTGATTTATTTCTACAAGTTTGTTCAACCAGCTGATTCTGTAGTTATCAGTTTCTAATTATAATTCTCGAGCGTCTGCCATTAGCATAATTTCATGCGCGTGACAACAGGGGACGAATTTAGGGTTGCACATACATCAATTCTATATTTTATATTCTAGTTACAATACGTGCCACTTGAAATTCTCTATATTCCTTCTAATGTATCCACCATTCACTTGAAATTTATGTCTTGCAACTTATCGATTATGTAATTTGTTGTGAGTGAATAGTCAGATTAAATTAACATTTGATAATCTAGCACGATCTAGTTTTGCGCCCACAATGAACTTGACACTTGCAATCAGATTGTGTTTAACATTCAATTTTTATGGATAGCGGAACTCAATGATCTAATCTCCGATTTTAATATTTATGCAATGACTAATTCCTGATGCACCTATTAAAATTAATATAGTGAAGATTTTCTCTATTGTATATCAACTTTTAACTAATTTTTGTATACAAAAATTTTGGCATATAAGATTGTTGACACATAAATTTTGGTAATCTCATTCATTGCATAGAAAAATTAAGGATCGGCTCTAACCCTTAAACAAAAGTACTGTTAAATTACATCCGCAAATTAGAAGTATTGTCATTTAGCAATAATAAGTATACATAAACTTAATCATAATTAGACTGAGCTAAGCAAAAAAGCTCTAAGTTTAATTGGATTATCTAAACTACGTCCACAAGAATACAAAATTTGGCCAAACCATCGTAGACGAAATTTCCCATATGAGATGCACATAAGAGAAGTCAAATTACGAAAGATTATGTTTGTTTAATTGAATTAAAGAGCAATAAAGTATATTGAGCTCCAAATTCAATTATTGGATATGAAAAAGATATCTTATTTCCTATCTTGAATATACTACACCATTTCCTTGTTTCAATCTAGTAAAGAAATATCTTAAAAAAAGAAAAGAAAAAAAAAGCCGCAATCTTTGCCTATAGAGGCACAATGTTATCTTTAAAAGAAAATTGTTTGCAAAGGGGCTGGCAATATAAAATAGAAAAGACAAAAGACAAAAGAGAGCACAAAAATGATATACACACACAAGGCCTCTGTACGCGGCCCCCAAGAAAAATTCTAGGACCCAGTTGTCACGAAATCAATGAGCATTCATTAACCGTCGGATTAAACTCAGATTTTACGGGGAGTACAGTGAAGGCGATTGAAACAATATTTGAGAATATCAATTTAAAGGAGAAAATTAGACTGATCAAACTACTAGAGAATTCTATATGTGCGGTCACGCGAAAAAGGAATCGAGCATCAAAGATCCATTGATTGATGACTTTGTGATGTGCACAGTCCCTGACGTTTTTGTTTGGACCACCTGCTGGGGTCCATCACTTTCTGGCGCCTGTCCTCACCTTTTGATTTCTCGGATCAACAACCCCTCTCTCTCTCTCTCTCTCTCTCTAGCTGGTCTCCCTTATCAACGTCTCAGATTAAGGTCACCACGCAATAGATAGCCTGGATCCGAAGCTGTATCGTCTAGGCACCACAATCTGCATGGTTTTTGTTTCTAAAGAATCTCTCTCAAGTCAGCATGGGACAGGACAGCGGAGCAAGCGACTCGCATGGCCTTGCAATAAAGCTTTTCCTAAATTACCATGAGAAAACACCAGATATTGAAGGAGCTAGCGCACGTGTTCGACATGTCGCCCTCGTCATCACACAGCCTTTTTCACCGAGGGCGTGTTTTGGGAGTCGTATCCTAGTGTGAATGTATGGTATGCTCACGAAAATACGCTCGCATGTGAAGTTGGATCACACAAAAATGACATTTTCCCCGCAGTCGGGTGTATTTTAGTCTCCATATTGGTTTGACGATGAAGTTACCATCACTTCATTGAAAAGTGAATTCTCAGAATCTTGTTAATCCCAAAGTTAGATATCAGATCGCAAAGCTTCTATCTAAAATATTTGCCAGTTACACTTACACAGTACAATAGAGTTTTCTAATTATGCGGTTGTAAATCATTGATTAAAATGATCACATGGATCAAAATTATCTCAATCGTTAAATATGCAAATCTTATTGCAGCCCAAACATAGTTAATAGTTGATATGAACTTAGTCTACATAATATATATTGTACAAATGCCAATACGGATGCCAATTCAATCCAAATTTGCTAATGTAGTATTTCCAGCCAATTTTGATTGAAACTCTTCAAGGGGAACGTCAGTTGTCTTGCAAGACATGACACATAGGGACAATTTTTATATATTTTTTCTAAAAGGTGATTTTTTTTCTTTCTTTTACCCTTTTTGTCAACTAAATTTAGCTAGGGCCCTCGCCAGCCACTAGGCAAGGGCTTTGAGCAAGGCTGCGATCCTCCCTAGCAATTGGCGAGGGCTTGGCGCCCTTCACCCGGTGGTTGGCGATCCTCACTTGACTTAGTAAAAAAAGGAAAATAAAGAAAGAAAAAAATTACAAAAATTGTTCACATCACAGCCAGACGTGTCATGGAGGATGTCCACATCAATAATTTCCATTCAAAATTAACTGAAATGACTATATTGACAAATCGCCAATATGTTTTAACTAAATTAGTTAAATTAAAAAGTTTAAAACCGAATTGGTACATTACATTTAAGACTTTTTTTCATCATGATTTTTCTGGTGTCAAAATCAACGGTATACTTTGCTTTACCGGAAAGGCTAACCTGACATTCTGCTTTGTAGCAAGTGCCGGTTGACTTCTAGTTGGGTGGCAGAAAAGATGGTAGCATTTTAGCACTGGTTAGTGGCCACTAAAGTGTGGAGTGATATGGGCATAGCGACATATTCGTCGACCACAACCTTACGCCGCTCCAATTCGTCCTCGGCTAATGTTGCTCTTGACGCTCGAGCCAGTGTCCATTTCTACGACTTCGTGGTCAGTAACCTTTCCGTGCCGTTTGCTTACAATTAATGCTGTTTTAATTGAATCTGTTTATAAACACTTGGCAGACAGAATGACAGACCAGATAGAAAAAGCTTCTTCTTCCATCTCCGATCCTGGGAAAGTAAACCATATGTGATGAAGCAAACTATGGTCAAAATAAAATGTGTTTTCTTTCGTTCTTCTTACAGCTGAGAGAGACGAACATTACGAGGAATTGCAACTCGTGCAGTCTATTATTAGTGAGTGAAAGCTTACCGGGCCCACAATTCGGACGCACAAAGGCAATGTCGTGTTCGTGAATGTTCATAATCAAGGAGATCATGGAGTCACACTTCACTGGTCTTTTATCTTCCTCTGTCTCTCTATTGATCCTCTTTTTCTAACTTCAACAAAAAAATAAAATAAAATGACTGAAAATAAGCATCTTACGATGCATTGAAACTATCAATAGGTTGTGGGTTGTTAGAATTATCTCATCAAATTACGATGAATTCAGAAGATAAATCCAATGAAAACTGATTTTTTTCATGAAAGCATTCTAGAAAATAAACACGTCATTTGTTCAATTTGGAAGATCTCTAATCTATTTACTTAATCTTGTGATATAGATGGAATTATGTTATTCTTAAACTTACTTTATATTAAATGTGGCATCGGTGATTAGTTTTGGAGTTTCTGTGATACAGAATTTAGTTTGGGATAATATATGAGCAGTAAGCTGATATACACAGGAACATGTTTTATCACTTTTTGCAGTGTGATTCTATCAGACAATAATAGAAATAAGTAAAGAGATAGAGAATGATGTACTTGGAGCTTTATATTGGATAGGCTTGGCATAAGTCTATGTCCACAGTCCTAAACTAACAATCTATTAGTCAAATTCCATTAGCAATCTTTGGGGGTAGGCATACCATCTGTGACGGCCCAAGCGGCGGTGCGCGGGGAGGAGGGATGGCGGTGCATCTGCGCCTCAGTCCCGGGACGTGCGCAAGGAAGGGGTCCCTATCCCACATCGCCTAGGGAGGGAATCTTGAGCCAGTTTATAATGGCTTGGGCCCTTCTAATCTATATAACGCGTTTTAAAGCCGTGAGAACTCAGTGTCCAAAGCGGACAATATTATACAGTGGGGCCCGGGTTATTACAAATGGTATCAGAGCCGACTCCCGACCGCGTGTAGGGTCACAGCGAGGGCGATGTGCTCCCAAGGGGGGGAGAGTGTGACGGCCCAAGCGGTGGTGCGCAGGAAGAAGGGATGGCGGTGCGTTCGCGCCTCAGTCCCCGAACGTGCGTAAGGAAGGGGTCCCTGTCCCACATCACCTAGGGAGGGAGTCTTGAGCCAGTTTATAATGGTTTGGGCCCCTTTAACCTGTATAACGCGTTTTAAAGCCGTGAGAACTCAGTATCCAAATTGGTGCCACTAACGAGACATTCCGACCAGAGTAATTACATGGCTTTTATATTTATTTTTTTAAAAAAAGTTGTTGTGGCTTTAAAATGACGTCGTTTTCTATCCTCCTCAAGAAACAACGTCATTTTGCCATCATATGTGGACATCCTCATAAAAACGACGCCATATAGCTCAAATGGGGATTGAAATTAGGGTTTCCGCCGCTTAGCCACCATCGTTCGCTCGCCATCGCTCGGCCACCATTGTAGTTGCTCGACTAGGTGAGCGAGGAGAGACTAAGATTATTGCTCAAACAAGAAGTGGCAGGAAGAATAGGAGGCGAGGGCGGAGGAGGAGGAGGAAGAAGAGGGGTCGAAGGTGCCACTGGTGCGCAACGAGGGTGGAGGAGGAGGAGGAGGAAAAAGAGGGGTCGAAGGTTCCACTGGTGCGTTGCTACTAGTGTGGGTCTTCGAGGAAAAAGAATAAGACTACATGCCTTCTCTCTCTCTCTCTCTCTCTCTCTCTAAGTTGGGGGAAAGACGCCAAACGGCGATGTTTTGTTATTTTGATGGTGACTATACCTTCCGACGAGCCACATCGGCTTCAAAAATTAATACAAAAGCAACACATCGGATTTTCGGCCAATTTCATCAGTGTTGATACTAAAATGATCGTTTTTCAAATTTATTGGCATTTAAATGATCCAAAATAAACTTTTAGTACTAAAGTGAGCGCCGTACACAAGTTTTGACACTGATAGTGTACTTATCCTCAATCTTTGAATAATTACAATAGTGTGTACCGCTTATACTTAAGCGCTTCTTTTGGAAATTGATGTTGCTTGTACCCAAGCAGGTAAATACAACTATCTCACACCTAAGAACAAACAGTATTGATACATGTGCCTTTTTAAATTCATCTCATGAGGCAAATAGACTCACTCAAGTCCTATCAATCGCAACTTGGTACTACATCTAACATTCAATTTACTTACCTTTTGGAGCCATCACTAATCGGTTATAGGTCGATTAGAAACCTAAGTAAAATGCAAGAACATATTTTACTATTGCAAACTAGCGATTCAATGGATTCGGGCAGTTGATTATGCTATATTAACCAAACAACCTTGTGGTACCTTTTTCTCCTTATTTTGAAAACGTTTTACACTTCGTCTTTATCAATTTTTATCACATGCTACTAAAATACATGTAAGGGGTGATTAGGTGGGTGCGCAATCAAGAAAGTAACACCCAATAGTTAAAGTTGCAAATAAATTGTAGAGTATTTAAATAACCCAAATGCACAAGGCATAAGCAAAGGGTATCATTGTCCATCACCATGAGATTTCTGCAAACTATAGCTCAAAAATATATGTAGATATCTTGCATGAAGGTTATGCATGGTTATGCATGAACTAATTATTAAATAATATGCAATTAACTAATTTTTTTAGGGAAAAAGTGTTAAAAAAAAAGGTTATAAATCTATTGCATTTGTGCCAATTTAGTTCTAAATCTGTTGACTTAGTGCCAGCCCTTATGGCTATTTTTGGCCAGATATAATTGACGTGGACGCTAGCCAGCTTAGGTAGCATTGCTAGTGCTAAGTGAACAAATTTTAATAATTTTTAATAATTTTATGATTTTTATGATTTTTATATTTTTCTAATTTTTTCATCATTTTCATGGGTGGTCACTGGCAAAAGCAAGAAGAAAGGAAGGAGAGAAGAAAAGAAATATAAAAAGATAAAAATTAAAAAAAAATTAAAAAATCGAAAAATATTAAAATATTATTAAAAATTATCAACGTTAGTACCGGTGATACTACATAAGCTAGCCAATGTCCACATCAATAATATTCAGCCAAAATTAATTGGAATGACTGACACAAAGTCGAAAAGTTTAGGACTAAACTAGTATTAAGTCAAAAAGTTTAGGACTAAATTAACATTAGGTCAAATTGTTTATGACTAAATTCATACCATTAAAAGCTTTAAAACTAAACTAACACCAAACAATATATTTGAGACCCTTTTGACATTTTTCCCATTTTTTAGTATTTTCCTCATTAAATAAACATGCATAATTAACATATTAAGTGCCATGAGTGATATGATTGTATGTTCCAACTTACATGTTATGGAACTAATCTTAAGTATTAACCATGTGTGGACACTCGGACCCTTAGAATGCCAAAAGTTGGTACAAAGGGACATTTAAGTGTTAAAAGTTACGAAAGTGACACTTAAGTGTCAAAATCGGATCAAAATGGATTACTTAAGTATCAATTCGGCCAAAATGCTGACGTGTCAATTTTTTAGCGGAGCAAGTGCAAAACGGTGTCGTTTTGGTGCTGACGTGGTAAAAAATTAATATAAAAATTAATTAAATTTATTTAAAATTTTATAAATAAATATAAATATTAAAAATACTTTTAAAAAAGAGGTAGTTGAGGATGTCGCCACTGGCAAGGGCTAGCGACGAAGGGGGAGGGTCAGCCGGGCCCTAGCTAGGGCCCGGCGACCTCAGCTAACCCTCCCCCCTCCGTCCCTTGCTGGTGGTGGCAGGGAGGCAGCGGCGGCTCAGGGCTCAACCCTCAGCCTCCTCCCTTTCTTTTAAAAAATTTTCCCAGCGGGTGAAAGAAAACCAAATAAGCTTCCAATTCAATGAATTACTTTCACACGGCCAGGTGTTCCAATCACTATATCAACTCGTCTCCTCAATCGGCTCTCTTGAGCATGATAGGGAGCTCCACCATACAAACAACATGATGTTAAGCCCACTCCTCCACCATAAACTTCAAAATCAGGAAACACCTAAATAATAGGGTAAACGATGTCAGACATCTATCTCCGTAAAAAGATGAGATTATTTCTATAAGCTTGATTCCAATACCTGCTTGGCCAATTCCCTAGTAGGTAAAAGCTCCAAAACACTTGGTGGCCTACCACATCCTGTCTTCCTTGAGGTTTTTGCAGGCCCATTCGTCAGAGGTTCCAAAATGGGCAAGACAAAAGCCAGAGTTTTGCCTTAGTACAATTCACACATGAACAAGGTGATGATCAGTGCTAAAAAATAAAAACCCATCAACTACAGAAATGAGGAAGCAGTTCGAAAACTCATGTTCCTAGCAGCCAATCATCTTTAAAAAACTTGAAATGCAACTGCAGCCAAACAGTCTTCACGCCGCTTTTGGTTTTTATATGTCAAATAACACCAATGAACTAATGTACGGATGACTGCCACAAACCAGAAGATTTATTTAGCCATAGGTTTTTTGGTCGAATTATCAGCTGTAGGTTTGAATGCCTTCCGCAGTACGGTACCTTCAATGAATCTGTTTTCCCTCCCCTGTTGACTATGAAGAATTAATGACCTAAAAATCTGTTCAGGCCAATGTCCTAAAATTGTCAAAATGAAAAATGCCCTTGCATACTTGGGCCTTGCAATTCTTCTGCATGGTTGCCATAGATTTTCGGCAATCGAAGCAACAAAAA
The DNA here is from genome assembly GCA_017140615.1 of Eucalyptus cladocalyx. Taxonomy (NCBI): domain Eukaryota; kingdom Viridiplantae; phylum Streptophyta; class Magnoliopsida; order Myrtales; family Myrtaceae; genus Eucalyptus; species Eucalyptus cladocalyx. Next base: position 37,079,554 of record CM029521.1, read on the forward strand.
CAAACCGACACAGACACAACATCAATGGGCAATGCACGGCAAGATCTCCATGACCGAAGTTATGGAGAAGTTGGACCACCATCACCATCGAAAGCGGGAAGAACAGAGGTCTTAGTAGTAGCTATAAAACTGAATTAGCAGCATTACACCCTTTCGCATGAGGATTTTTACTCGATCCTTGATTTTTCTTAATTGGACCGCCATTACCAACACCTTCATAGACTAATTTCACTACTCTTTCCCGCTTCTTTGCTTGGACCAGAAAAATTGCAAAGTTCAATAAATAATTTATCGCTCAATTGGGTGTACCACGCCTTCCGTGGCCATTGAAGAATACTGATCTTCCCTATGCTACTACCATTAACCTCTCCCTCGAGAGAAATAAAAGCCAATCTCAGCCAATTCTCTCGTTTCACTAAGACAGGATCATGAATTCGAGCCGGACCAGCGAAGAATCGAGAAACAATGCAGAAAACATGCAAAGCTTCGAACCGCTTGTCAATTGTAACTCGCAATGAAAATGAGAATGCGTATGTCACTAAGTGAACTGAACTGTAACATCAAATTCGACAAAAGCGGACGAAAAGAAAAGAGGAATTGGTTCCATTTACTTTTGCCCGCGGTAGCAATCTTGGCCTAAACATCCTCTCATATCGAGACGGGGCAAGTCGTCGGTCTATATATAAACAGAGTCATGAGGTGACAACTTTGCCGAGAGAAGGACGAAGGTTGCTGTAAAATTGACAACTCCATGCAATTGGGTGGCATAGCAAGTAAGACACACTCAAATACCAGTAGGGACCAGATTCTTATTGATAAGCTAGAGCCTAGCGCAACTTAATACTCAGTGCTAAGACGAGTTCAAGGAAAACAACCTTGCCAAACAACATTTCATCTAAATAAGCACAAGAAGTGGGAAAAAAAATTATATAATTTCTCCTCTCATAGTATATACAGTCGATTTCCAATAAAGCGAATATAAACAAAGCAAACTGAATACAAGAGAAACATAGGCGCTACCTACCCATCAAGCAAATGAAGGTTTCAAGGATTTCCTTGTACCTTGTCTTGGAATGCTCAAGTGGTGCTGTGACAACCGAAAACATCATTTTGCTCCTTCAAATGGATGGATTGCCTTTGATCCTCCACACGTTGAAGTTGTGATGATAATTGAAGCAAGTTCATTGTAGTACCACCACCTTCAGGAGAAAGGTTGTCTTTGGAGTTTACAAAACCTGATCCCCCGTAATCCCATCGTAGATCTCCAAATCGAAACCGGGGATGACACGGGAGGTTTCTTCTGCGAGTCCATCACCGATGAAGACAATTTTTTCAACTCCACCCCCACGGAAGCATGCGAACTCATATCCACTAGCTTGTCAGTTGCTCCGCACAGAGAGGAATGGTAGTCGGTGCCTGCCATGACCAAAGACTGAGCCATGGGAATTCGGGGGTGGCTTGTAGAATGTTGCTCTACACCACAATTGCTTTATTGTGCTGTTAATTAAAACAAGCTCATACATCAACCATTCACTACTCACAGAGCCAATAAAACCTGCTTCTCGTTTCATATATGTCAGCTTCGTGACCCTTTTCCACATCACATGCTGTCATTACTGCAACGTCCCGGACCATTCACTTCTCTAATTTGCCGCTTAATTAGCAGATTTCAGCCAAGCGCACGCGACCATCGACATGTCAATCGTGCGGAATTCAAATAAAAAGTCTTCATACCTGGCCAGTGCGGGCACGGCCGACCAAATCAGTCCCATCGAGGACGATGTCAAACCTCATGGCATAATGGGAAAAAGCGCATCGATCCCATTGTCCTTCAACGTCAACCTTAAGCCGTCCGAGATCCTGAAATTCGACAAAGCGTTGCGGTTCTCCTGAGCCACGTCACCATCCCCGTCGCTCAACCTCGCCTTTTTCTTCTTCTTCTTCTTCTTCCCCTTCAAGTTCTCAGGGTCGACCAACTCGGAGCCGGTCTCGCTCGTCTTCCTCGTCGTCCTCACGCAACTCCAGCGCCTTCCTCTTCTTCTCCTTCTTCGCATCCCCTTGATGCTCCAGAGCTTCGGCCGCTTGGATTCGGAGCCCGAGCCGCCGCTCCTCTTTTCCTTCCTGCGCTTCTTGTCCGACGTCGGAGACTCAAAGCCGCCGTCGGCCTCGAAGGCATCGATGAAGCCGTCGAAAACGGCGAGAGGAGTTTAGGGGACGGGAGGGGAGGGAGTGGTTTCGTCCCTTCTTCTCTTCTCCTTTTGTCACTCGTGCTCCATCTCCGCGTTGGAAACTTGATCGACGGCGGAGGCGGAGGCGAGAGGAGGCTCGGGACCCGGCTGCGATCGGCGGGGCTCTCGGGGGCGACGTGCCCGGCGACGGACCGGCGATGCTTTTGGGGAGGCGGAGAAGGAGAAGAAGCATGAGGCCCTCGGGTCCCGACCATCGAGCTCGAGGACATAGAGTCCAAAGACCTCACGGTGGCTCGGAGTCGGAGTTCGTCGGAGGGAATCGAGGTCCGAAGTTGCCCGAGATCAACGCGAGTGCAAACCTTGTGCTCCATCTCCGTGGGAACAGTCAAAGGCGGAGGGGGTCGGGACCGACGGCGGCGGCGAGGCTCTCGGAGGAGGCGACGTGCGACGTAGATGACCGGCGAGGCTTTTGAGGAGGCGGAGCCGGAAGCGGAGGGGCTGGAATGCGCGGAGAAACAGGTCTCGTCGTTCTCTGTTCGTTCGTTCTCTTAAGAGGAGAGAGAAAACCCCTTAAAATTCAATTGAGGAGAGAGAAACTTTTCGGGCGGGAGCTTACGAATTTCTTGACCCATTGACCTGTCTTTTTCTCTGTCAGCGAGCCGAGCCGAGCCAAGCCGAGCCAAGCCGAGCGAGTCCTTTCATTTTCCAGCGGGTCCCCCAGGACAGGTGTCGATAGCTGAGTGGAACGTACGCGCCACGTCAGCAGATGACGTGGCGCGCACGAACCACTGAATATTTTCTCCATTTGTTGATAGGAGAGAGAGGATCGGTTTATATATCTTCACTTATTTTTCCGGTACATCCATTAAAGTTATATATGCTATCTCCATAAACTTCGGGACCACTTAATGACATGATCTGATCAATCCATAGAGCCAATCTTTCTGGGATTTACCCTGTATTTTCAGAACCTTGCTAAGCTAACGGCACCGTTATTCCCAAGGAGTAACGGTGCCTTTTTTTTTTTTTTTTTACCACAAAGTGCCATTGACTTGTAATTGGCAACCGGCACAGAAAGACAACTTCTTTCTTTCAAAAAGGAAATGAAACACATAAGAACTAATCAGTGCGGGTGAACGTTTTTTAAACTTTGAATAACTACTTAAAAATTTAACTCATTTGGGGAAAGAATAGAAACTTTACTAGATTTTTTTTCCTTGATTAAGTTTGTCATGTTTTTTGTTTGGTCTTATTTAGAATTTATTTAGAATTAGGCTAAATCTAAGTGATTTTCTTTTATTTTTCCATTTGTAGATGACTTATTTTTTACCGAAGGCAAATTTGTATTCTGCTATGTGAATTCATTTTTGTTGCAAATTAAACATTAATGTAAGTGCTTCAAACTAATGGTGTATTTTGAGCCTTTAGTATCACTTTAAAAACAACATGCTACCAAGCATTTGATTAATCAATAATGCAGTTTAATTAGTAAAAGATTGCAGGCATCTTATGGAGGAGAGAAATGAACAATTTTGTTTAATTTAATAACTTAATATGGATGGAGACAACTTCAAAACAACTTGATAAATTTGAAAAAGAATTTTAATTCCCATAGAAAAAAATTGAATTCCAGGTGGTGGGATTCAACAAATCCCACTAAGGGCGTGCATAGAAACGTTTCTTAAAAATGTTTCTGGATCACTTTCGTATGGATTTTGTTCCCGGAACAAAAAAAGAACAAACGCGTTTGGTTGCGTTTCTGTTCTTTTTTTTTTTTTGTTTCCGGAACAAAATAAGAAAAAAAAAAAGAAACAACAAATTGTTGTTTCTTGTTCCAAAACAAAACTGAAGAAACGTTTCTTCTCTCTCTTCTTCTTTTCTTCTTCTTTTCTTCTTCTTTTTTTCTTCTTTTTTTTCTTCTTTTTTCTTTCGCCGGTCGCCGGCCTCGGCCATGGCCGGCGACTTCGCCGTCGAGGCTCGGCCTTGCCCAGATCCGACGAGGCTGCCGCCGAAAAAAAATAAAAAATAAAAAAGAAAGGAAAAAATAAAAAATAAAATAAAAATGTTTAAAAAATTAAAAGAAACAAAAAAAGAATAAAATTTGCCAAACGTGTTTCTATTCATTTTTTATTCCCGGACCAAACATTACCAAACGCGTTCTTTTGTTCAAAAATTGTTCCCCGGAACAGAAACACTTTTTTTTTATTTCTGTTTCCGGAACAAAAAAAGAACATAAACATTACCATTCGCACCCTAAAAATCCCTGATTTTCCAAGGAAACTGGACAAACAAGTTATCCGGTTTCCTTGGGAAAATATGGGGTCAAGACTGCACCGTTACCCTTGGCAAAGTAACGGTGCGGTCATCTAAGCCTTTTTCCATATTTTTATAATATTTTCCTACATGGGCCTCATGAAATTAGGTCATCAAACATGTGCAAGAAATAAAATAACCGGAGAAAACAGCAATGGCGATACTGTTATTTTTTTCGTGAGATAAGGTCGTTTAGGACATCTGCGTGCTAGCCAAAAAAGTACAGATATAATAATAACCAAATTAAGTTGATGAAAATTTACAGATAATAACTGCACCACTCCATTTATTAGGCAGATAGAAAGTTTTCATGTTCTATTTGCCTGGGTAAATAACATTTTGCTCGAGCGATATTAATAGTAAAGACGCAATAGTATTGAAGTGGTGACGTTTAAAAGGTGTGTTCCTACTTAAGTGGCACTTGACAATCCTTCTCTCCCTTGACAAAAGTAGATTCGGTTCTTTCCCTTATGCATACAGAGTGGACCACAAAAATAGCTTCCTAAGGTGCAATAGGGCAGCCGACTAATGAGCATCATGAAAGTCTAATTTCTGAGAATTTATGGAGCTTGTCGATAGCAACCACTTTCGAAGTACTGGTTTGAAATAAGCATCGGAATAATTATCGGAAAAATCATAAATACATTGTACGGCGGTTAATTTAATCCTAAACTTTTTAATTATACTAATTTAGTTTTAAACATATTATATGCAGCCAATTTAGTTCTAAACTTTTTAATTATGCTAATTTAGTCCTAAACATTTTTACAATTTGTCAATATAATCCTTCCGAGTAATTTTGATCAAAAATCGCTTGAAGGACTATAATGGCAAATTATTAAAAGGTTTAGAATTAAATTGACGCAATTTAAATGTTTATGATTGAATTGGCCATTGTATAATAGGTTTATGACTGGATTAACACTATTGAAAGGTTTAATACTAAATTAAAACGTCGCACAATAGTTTTAAGGCTTTTTCGACAATTTTCCCAATGAGCATTGTTAAATCAAAAGAGGAATGTTATGCGATCGAGAAAAGTTGTGCTCTTGCAGGCATGGCGTAAAGCAACCTCGTAATCCATGGTCAGATGGTCCAGAATACATTACTCAATGTCCAATCCCACCAGGCACGAATTTCACGTATGAGGTGAATTTTACTGCTGAAGAAGGAACTCTTTGGTGGCATGCCCATAGTGTCTGGACAAGAGCCACTGTGCATGGTGCAATAGTCATTCTACCAGAAGAAGGAACAACCTACCCTTTTCCTAAGCCAGATGGCGAAGAAATCATTGTGCTTGGTATGTGTTTTAAGTTTATTCAGAGAAATTTGGGTTTTGATGAAAATTTGTCGCAATTGAAAAGATAAAGCCTTTAGAAAAGCTCACGAAAAACTTCACAGAAATATAACTGCATTAAAGTGCATTAAAGCTCATGAAATTTTGCGTTTTGCTTTTATCTTATACGGATCTTGCTCATCCGGCGAAACGGGATTAAAGAAGAGCATTAACATGAAATTGTGGAAAAAGTTGGATAAAGTCGACTTGTTTGGATCATAACTTTGCATGGTCATATTTACACATTTTGATCGGTTACGCTCCCATTTTCTTTTTCGATTTGTAGGTTCTTGGTATTCGGAAGGAGATGATCTGAATTCCGGCGTAGCCGTGAGCCTGGATACGGGTGAGGCTATGCCTGAATCGATTGGTTATATGATAAATGGAGAGTTTGGAGATTTTGTTGCCTGCTCACAAGGTGCTTTTCTTCTCTAGACTTCTATGCTTTTACATTTTTTAAATTCATTGTAAATGTATACTTGTTCTTTTACTTTCTTATTAGTGTGACTATAGTTAGGTGATGTAATTGGTACGATGGTCTTGATACGACAGATTCGACATATCACATGTACGTCGAGTATGGCAAGACCTACCTTCTTCGTATAATCAATGCCGTTGTCGGCGCTGAGCTCTTCTTTGCCATCGCTGACCACAACTTGACGGTCGTCGGTATGGATGCATCGTACACTAGACCGCTAGTGAGTCCGTACTTGACAACGAGCCCTGGATCAACCCTCGACGTAATTTTCACTGCCAATAAGACGCCGGGAAGGTATTACATGGCTGTCCGCCGCTACACGAGCCAGGACACGGACGTAACGGATTTCAACCGCATGGTCGCCACTGCCATACTCCAGTATAGCGGGAACTATAGTCTCGATACATCACCGAAATTCCCCAATCGCTCTCTCCCGGGATATTATGACTATAGTGGGGCAGATACCTTCACATTCAAGCTCCGAAGTTTGGCAAGTAAAGAACATCCTTCGGATGTGCCTCTCAACATAACGAGGAGGATGTTCATAACGCTTTCGATGAACGAGATTTTGTGCCCGCATCATGATTGTATCGTTGCTCCGACCACGCTCGGTTCAAGTCTAAATAACCAAAGTTGGGATAACCCATCTACGGATGTGCTCCAAGCATACTACAAGTAAGCTATGTTTCTTACACTTACTTTGTTATGCCGAATGATTTATTAGCTCTCTATCCTTGGATAAGTTAAATATGTGGCTAGGCATTTCCCGACATAAGAGTTTTCTTGGGCGAGTGCAGGAACATCAGTGGAGTATATACGACAGATTTTCCGGATTTTCCACCGTTTGTCTATAACTGGACGGGAGTCGATAATCCAGACGCATGGGGAGTGTCGAACAAGGTGACCGTAGTGAAGATGTTGGAGTACAATGAATCCGTGGAGGTGGTGTTCCAAGACAGCGGCATCTTGCAAGGCGCGCAGCGTCATCCGATGCATATGCACGGATACACTTTATATGTCGTGGGACACGGCCTTGGCAACTTCGACAATGAGACAGATCCCCTGGAGTACAATCTGCTCGACCCACCCCTAGTCAATACGTTCTCCGTTCCTAGGGACGGATGGATCGCCATCAGATTTGTGGCCAATAATCCAGGTACAAGCTTCTAATTCGCGCTGCTTTCCCATTTCATCACCGAATTCAACATCTGAAATTGCAGACGTTAATGCGGGCGTCGATCTTGTGATCTACTGCAGGCGTATGGTTTTGGCATTGCCACATAGATAAACACATGAGCTGGGGCATGGACACGGTCTTCATAGTAAAAGATGGAGGCACTGAGGAAACGAGCATGCGAGGGCCTCCTTCGTACATGCCTCCTTGTGAAGATTCCTACAACATTGCCAGGATGAAATCCCGTCGTCTCCCCCGTCAAATCTCTCGCATATGAGACCACATGCAGCCTCTCGAAGCTGAGCAGGGTTTCAAAGTCATATAACGAATAGCCTTGTACGTCGCAATAAGTTCTATCCCCCTCAGTTTTTTCTTGTGGGAGTCGTTGATCTAAGAATTTGTAGCAATTGTGAACGTTGGATTATGTAGACTAATAACCTATAGATAATAGTACGAATCAACCCATGAATTATCCATCGTCGCCCGTGGTTTTTTCAGAGTACAATAGTTTTATCTTCATTGGGCTCGGCCAGCACCCTCCAGCCAATCCATAAAACCCCACCACTTCAGCTTCATTGGTCTCGGCCTGACAACCCATTCACAAAAGAGGCTCGGGTTAATCGTTGGGGGCTAGAGGTGATTGGTTCCCTACGCAGTCCAGCTCCCCCTGAAACTAAGAACCAGACCGACTGGTCCTAGGAGTGGACAGGACCGATTCCCAGGTGGTTCAATAGAACTAGTGATTCGACCAAAAAAAAATAAAAATAGAACTAGTGAATCAAAATAAAAATCCAAAAAAAAAAAAATTGTGTGAAACATGCTCCTATCCATTGATACTCCGATGCTAGTTGTGATAGTTGGTTAGACGAAAGAAAAAAGATATTTGGTTTCTGATTCTGTCTTCATCTTCTCTTCGAGTTATGATGAATTTATTTTTTAGGTGAGTTTCCAATTTAATTTTGATACTTGAAGGAAAGTGGCAAATATCTTCACAATAATGATTTGAGTGGAATATGATTTCTTTCTTTTCTCAGTTGTAGACATTAAAGTCTCACAATTTAGGAAAATGACTTCAACCTCAAATTTCTTCCGATAAACTTCGTGAAATACCCATGGTGAATTGTGAGGATAGATTACCATGATGAGTGTTAACACCTAATTTAAACTCATATTTTAGAAATAGAAGATAATCTTTGATTATAGAGGGAAATTTTGAAAAAAGTTTGAATTCAAAGAAATTCAACAATTATGTGATTTTGGAGCCACTTTTTTTTTGAGAAGTCGAGTAAATATTAGGAAATATTCACTTGTTTGTTGAATTTTCTCTCTATAAATAGAGAGTGCGAAGCTTCGAAAAGGAGGGGTTCTTTTCTCGAAATTGAAGTCATGAAATTGAAGAAAATAAATTTCTCTTCCGATTGAAGAAAAGTCAAAAGGTCTTCTGCAGAAAGTGTGTCAGAGTGAAAACTGCAGAGAGAGAGGAGGCGAGAGAGAAAGGAGAACTGTTCATCGTCTTCTTCGAGTCCCTCCTCGCTGCTCCGCCTACCAGCTCCTGCTGCGCCGGTCTCAGCCACGCCCCCGCACTCCTGTGCTGTCGCCGCCGCCTGCAGGCACCGACGGCCTGACGTTGTTCTGCTCCGCCCCCGTCAGCCCAGGAGCCGCGAAGCGCAGACCATCGCTGCACGCTACCCTGCTGCAACTGAGCCGAAGCCCTCCACTCCGGCGCCCAGTAGCCCTCGTTGGTCTCTGCTCGTCCGCCGGTCTCTGCCGCTGCTGCAGCCTCGCTGATCTGCTCCACTAGCCCGACGAAGCCGTCGCTGTGCCGATCCGAGTCTCCCCGAGCGACTCCCCTGCTCCGCCGGTTCTTGTTGCCCGAGCGTCTCACCGTCTGCCGCGTCTCCGAGTGGCCCTCTGCTCGCTCGTCCGAAACTCCGATCGTGACCCTTTGTTCCACGACACTCGCCGCGCTGCCATGCCCGACCACCCGAAGCCCACGACCTGCAACTCGCGCCCAGCAACACGGTGGTCTGCCTCCACTCAGCTGACGCCACTGCACCAGCACCTCTGCCCAGTCGCCGTTGCTGCTCTGCTTGCTGACCCACGACGCCGGAACTGAACGCCGAGCCGCCACACACCCGTGGGACACTACCGCCACGACTCGCAACCCCGCTGTTCGCCGGTCACCGACGCCGCGCCTCCCTGTTGCTGCTGCCGCCCAGTCCGCGCCGAAACTCCGACGCCGGCTGTCTCCCTCGCCCGTTCCGACGCCGACCAGCCTTCATCCGAAGTTGTCCAGCAAGTTCAGTACCGTTGGTACCATTTTCCTTGTGCAGGTCACTTGAGGCTTGAGAAGGGTGAACTTGGCATCGTTCCTTTTATCTTGGAGATAATTTTCCAAGCTAGGTAAGCTCTTTAGGCTAAATTCAGCTTGAGTATTCGAGTTCTTAGCTTTTGATCCGATTTGTCATATATATAATTGTTATCCGATCAGGAAATTTGTCATAGTAAGTCATAATAATAAAAAACATTGAACTGTGAGACTGCGGATTAGATTTTTGATTATTTCAACTTTTCATGGCAAATTTATGTATTGCTTTGCGTAATTGAGTCGCATTAAGATAATATGTCATTGATTTACATTGATAAATTTTCAATAAGACATATTTTGGTCTGTTATCGTTATTTGCTTATCGCATATCGTGCATCACATGTCATATCTAGAATTTAGGTATTTAGGTCCATAAACATTTCATGTTTAAATCAACGCATTTTAATTTTTAAGATTCATATAGAATTAGGATAATTTTCCTTTAATAAAATCAAAACAAAAAAGAACAAAAAATGTTATTTAGGTTATATAGATTTCATAATGTGCACACCATATGTTGCGCTTTAATTAGTGGGTCGTGGTTTAATGCTTTAATATTCCCATCATGTAGTTGTTTTTTTTAATAAAAAAAAAAGCCAAAGATTAGTATTGGATCATTATGTTATTTTTTTAAATAAGAATTATCAAGTAATTTTAAAAAAAGAAAAGAAAAGAAAACAGAAAGGTCATTTATTTGGTTAGTTAATAGGTTAGTTCATAATTAATCCCATTTTATGTCATCATTGTTTAGTGTAGGTTGCATACATTAAAAAAAGAATCATAAAAAAATCATAAAAAGAACATGCATATAGAATTATTATGTCATTCATCCCATATCATGAAACGCATGCATCTTTAGGATTATATAAACTAGATTGCATACATATAGTGATAGTTCAAGTTATGCCATATGAATCGCATTTCACATATCATTAAAGTAAAATCCATGCATATTAAGTTTAGATTAAGATTGCATAATAATAAAAATTAGGTGTCATGTCATTTAGGAAGTCATGTTTAGGGTATGCATTTTTATTGACACTTTTGAGAAGTTTTCTTTTTAGAGGATAGACCTTAATAAGGTTGTAGTTTATGATTTCTTATAATTTGTTATTTTGGTTTATTGAATGTTATTTCATTGATTGTGCACCCGCATAAACACAATTTGCATGTTAGTATCTCAGGTTAAAATTGATCATACTGCCTACAAAATATTTTTTGAAATTAAAATAAAAAGGTACCGAGAGGGCGTTAGACTAATCTAGCGTAACCATGTCACCGGACTTATTAAATCTCTGGTTTGCGGAAATAAAGTATTCTCCCATACTTTCTTTGGGTTTCTAATCAAACCCTAATTGATTAGTGGCGGCTCCAAATTGAGTATAATTGCATGATTAAATGGGTTAATTCATTAGTATTAAGTCATGATTGGTAGGACTTGGGAGGGTCTGCGCCAAGTCTTCGGACTTAGTAATTCATTAGCCTTCTTTAAATAATTCACCCTCGGGAAGGTCACGACAATGAGAAATAAAATCGCAATTGACAAGTTAATTGAATCTCTAATCCTTCAAATTATATTTTTTAAAATTTGTTGTACTTTCCAATTTTAAATTAGAAATAAAATCGCAATTCACTATTAAGGAAATGGAAAGAATCTTCAAATTATATTTTCTTAGATTTATTTTTAAAATAAAAATCTTCAATCCGGTCCGAATAGTCTGCTTCTCCCTCGAAATCGGGGATCGGACCGAAAATCACCAATTCCATTTTTATAGAATCAGGAATCAGATCGATGCCCTCGAAAGGTTCACAATTTGGTCGTGCCATATTGCTCATCTCTATCAAGGCTCCTAAAGTATTGAAGTCAAAGGGAGAAGTAATCCACAAGGTCAAAACCATAATCATGGTAAATCAAAGTCAAGAAGGAGAAGCAAACGGAGATCTCATGGTGAAATATTTTGCTGGAATAGCAAAAAGAAGGGCCATCTAAAACGAAATTACGAAACCCCAAAGGAGAAGAAAATCATAATTAAGAAGATGGATTTGTAAACGCCACCATTGAAAGAGATGTTTGTCCAAGAGGCCTTAATTTTGAGCGTTTATAGTCCAATTGAGTCTTGAATTCTAGACTCGAGTTGTTGTTTCAATCAACTTAACGCATAGAATTAATGCACAATTTTGTTCTTAGAAAGTTTGAAAAGGTTTATCTCACTATATAAAACTTTGGATATTGTGTAGAAGGATTATGTTCACTTACGATTGCCAATAAAACTCAAAAAAGTTGCATGATGTCAAATATGTTCCTAGTTTGAAAAGAAATCTTGTATCTATAGGTCCATTAGATGGCATATGATATAGGATCATTATTGGGGTTGACTTGTTAAAGATTATTATAGGTGCTATGATTATAGCATAAGGAACAATGTTGGGAATACTGTACATGACTGAATGCAATAGAAAAATTATAATAATTGCTAACCCAAAAGCTGATTTCAAATTATGGCACCACAGACTTGGACACGTGAGCAAGGGGATGAAGATGTTAGCGTCCAAGGGAAAGTGCATGTTTTGAAGACCGAATGTTGGTCTAAGTGAGGATTGTTATCAAGAAAATTGGAAATGTGTCAATTTTTTTGAAGAATAGAAGAAAACCCAAAAAAGGATAACTAGTATCGATTCATATAGATGTTTTGGGGATAGCCAATGCAAAGTAGACTTCACAAGGAACGTATGAGTTAATTTTCTGAGAAATAAATTTGATGAGATTGCTACTTATTGGTGGAAATTTGTAGCAGACAACGAGATTGGTCTAAAGATTTTTTTTTTTTTTTGGTCGAAAACGGAGAAATATTATATAATCTAACCAAGAGTGCCACCGTTTACCAAAATATTTGTACAAAGAAGGTCCAAAAGAGGTTGTGGAGGGGAAACGACCTAGTTCGTGGGGAGAATTTGGAGCCCATGGGCTATAGTGGCCTAGTCAGCAATGTGATTTGCTTCTCTCCTGCAATGCTCGATTCGGAAGTTAGGGAAACAAGGGAGTAACACCTCCGCCTCTGAGAATAGCGCTCAGATCTCCCATGGCGTCAAACAAGGAAGATGCACGACTTCTATGAGTACCAAGCGGTCAGATTCCAAGATAAGTGGTTCCTTTTCCATCCCTTTCTATAACAGGTTTTGGAGTTGTCGCGACCTAATTTTTGAGTGCACCATCTAAAATTAGGCTAATGGATTACTAAGTTAGACTTAGCTTGAGCTCTCTCAAGCCCATACCAATTCGCAACTTAGGTTCAAATTTTTTAACATGCAAATGCATTTTATCTAAAAGTTGCTTCTAATTAGTTTATGGTAAGTCGATTAGACACCTAACTAAAATAATGGGATAATTATTTTACTTCTACGAATAAGAGATTTTGGGTACGGGGGACTTGGTTACACTAGATTTTTCTAATGCCATTTTGGTACCATTTCTTTTTATTTTCGAAAATATTTTTGCAAGCAGTTTAGATTGATTTTAAATCTATTTCCCTAACATATGAAGTGATCATACGGGTACGCAAACCACCAATTTAACACCTAAGAAAGCAATGAATAAATTTCGGGACTTACTTTGTAGCAACGAAAACACCTACATTGTTAGATTAGAATTCGCATAATCAATCTTAAATATGATTTCTAATTAACATGCAATTTCTTTTTGTTTTTATTTAATTAATGAGAATCATGTTTTATACCATGCAATATAGGTCATTCTAAAGATAGGCAATTTCTAATTAAATAGACCTAGCTAATTAAATAGACCTAGCAACAATCACTAAATGACATGCATTTCATGATCTTAATTCTATATGACATGCACATAACATTTTTTGTGTTTTCTTAATAGGTATGCAATCTATCCTAGGAATTGAAACTAATTTATCCCAAGTCTTTTTTTTTTTTTTTTTCATTTTTTATATGAAATTCGAAATTAGAAAAATATGAAAATTATCTAGCTAAATTAAGATTATATCCAACTTATATTAAGGATTAGGTCAGGCTAAACCATAATTTAAACTAGGATATTATCTTAACCTAGTAATCTCTAACCTAAGATGCAATCTATCTAAATTAATCTAAATTTAAAATGAAATATGCAATTTATCCTAATGTGCAATGACATACAAAATGATGCCCTAATTTTACTTGACATATGCATGATGATTTTTGTTTTGTTTTTTTTAATTAATTTCGAAATTAAAAAAAAGTCAAATAATTAAACATGCAATTTAAGCTAATGAAACGAAAATCTAACATCCTAAATTTATTTACTTTTTATTTCGAAAATTCATGATAAATAAAATGCTTAATCTAAATATGCAAATAATCCTAAAGCATGCAACATTCTAATGTAAACCTAATCTAGGTCAAACATATTTAAAGATAAATAAAGCAATCAAGGCGAGATAGATAATTCAAAATCATCAAATATATCATACATCGTTCTGATTAAAGAATAATATCTCGTTAGTAAAATCGATAAATTGATCTTAATCTTTATAGATCAAAATATCAATTTTATTCCCGCTTGATTAATTATTTCATCTAAAGCCTTATAAATAGAATAAAAAACCAAGCGCGGTTGCGAATCAAATGGTAAGTTGGAATTTCCAATTAGGCGTAGAGAAATATTTCAAATGAGAAAACAAGAAATAAAATAACAAAAAAAAAAAAAAAGAAGATAAACTTGCCTCATAAAATAAAGTAAATATACCTAATTTGTTTTTTTTTTTTTTTAAAAAAAAGGAAAAACCAGTTCGGAGATCCGGATCCAGTGGTTGGTGGATACTGCAGCAGCGGCTGGTCGCGGGTCAGGGAGGCAGCCGGAGTCCACTAGTGCCGCAACAGGGTGACCGGCGTGGAGGACGGTAGGAGCTACGGTGGCACGGTGAGGTTGAGCGACACGGTGCAGGGGGTCAGCCATAGCGGTGGAGCAGAGCAGGCAGTGGCGGAGCAGCTCGGGTCACGAACTAGTGTTCGGACAACAACCTGAGACACTGGTGCTCGCGAGCAAAGGCGGCCAACGAAGGTACAACAGCAGCAGCGGAGCTTCAGGTCGTCGCGGATTCGGCACGGCTGGGCGAGCAGATCATGGACAGAGTGGGGGCAGCAGTAGCTTCGCTGGGATCTCGCGGTTTGCAGGTGAGGCGGAACTCCGGTGTCGCGGGCAGAATGGCGATGCGGCGGAGCAGCGGTGCGAGCTCCTGTGGCGTCGAGGCAAAGGTCGCAAGCGAGATGGGCTCGCGGACGGGTGAGCAGAGGCGACGAGTCTTCGCGGCCACAGGAGGGGCAACGAGCGGGGGTGCGAGCTCGCCAGTGGTGCTTGCCCGGGTGTGGCTGGCGGTGCGGTGGCCTCGCACGAGGAGATCGAGCGGCGGGGAGAGCGTCACGTAGCGAGAAGATGAACAGTGCACGTTTATTTTTATTTTTTGTTTTGTTTTGTTTTGTTTTTTTTTCTATTTTCCTACTAGCCTGATGCACGTGTAAGAAAAAATAATTCATATGCGGAAACCAGGATTGTTAATAGACGAACCTCCAGCCATTGTTCGTATTCACGTTCGTCGAATGTCTTGAAAAATCAAGAAAATAATAGGCACACTCTACTAACCAAATTTCATCATGTACTTATGGTGTATTCTAAATGTGATGATTTTGTGTTAGACCTGTGATCATCCCTCAAAAATGAACATACATTCCTATTTATATACCATCTTCCATCAAAACGGTAACCAATGGGTGGTTGTCACGAAAGGGTACGAAGCGTGGAAAACTTCATGTCTAATAGTCGCAACTTTAAGAGAAAATGTGGGTCTAAAAAATGTGGGATCACAAAAATAAATAACATTCTCCCACTTGATCCCATCATTTTCATCATACGGACCATTCGACTAATTCCACGAAAACTTTATGCTTAAAGAAAAGAAACAAAACACATGGATCATGGCGACATGTCCTCTAAGAGTGAGTAATACCATCCATGTATCACAATGCACTTTATTTCTTTAATGTCAGCCTATATGTGACAACATATCTTAATGAATAAACCTCATGTTTATTCCAGAACCAAGGATAAATGTTATTATCATAAACAACAAAATGTGTACACAAAAATTGAGAATCAACATTACAATTGAATAAGAGTTTCATACAACAAAACTCGTTCATATGACGACAAATTACATGATGGGACCTATTCCCATATTAATTACATGATCCTTATACTTCATTGGTGGCATGCCTTTAGTTAAAGGATCGGCTATCATCAATTCAGTGCTAACATGTTCAATGACCACTTTATTCTCCTTAACATGTTCCCTTATGGCTAAATACTTAATGCCGATATGCTTACTTTGACTGCCACTTTTGGCATTTTTAGCCATAAAAACCGCAGCTGAATTGTCACAATATATTCTTAATGGCCTAGAAATAGAATCAACAATTCTAAGCCTAGCAATGAAACTCTTCAACCATACACCATGCGAGGTAGCCTCGAAACAAGAAACGAACTCAGCCTCCATAGTGGAAGTAGTAGTCAAAGTCTGCTTGACACTTCTCCATGACACGGCTCCGCCAGCCTAACATGAAAATGTATCCGATGTTGATTTTCGTGAATCAACGCAACCGCGAAGTCCGCATCGAATAACCGACCACTTCCAGGTTGTCAGTCCGTCTATACATAAGCATGTAGTCTTTGGTACCTTGAAGGTATCTCATCACTTTCTTTGCAGCTCTCCAATGGTCTAAACCTGAATTACTCTTATATCTTCCCAACATTCCCACAGCAAAAGCGATGTCGGGTCGAGTGCAAACCTGAGTATACATTAAGCTCCCAACAGCAGAAGCATATGGAATGTTGTACATTTATTCCCTTTCTAGATCGTTCTTCAGGCATTAGTTCAAATTGAACTTGTCACCCTTCACAATGGGTGCTATACTTGGTGAACAATATTTCATCAAAAATCTCTCTAAGACCTTATTGATATAGGTTTCTTGAGATAGTCCTAAAATACCTCGAGGTTTATCTCTATGGATCTTAATGCCAATGACATAAGATGCATCACCCATATCCTTCATGTCAAAACTCTTAGAGAGAAATTGTTTCACCTCATGTAACAACCCCTTATCATTGGTTGCAAGTAGTATATCATCCACATACAGTACAAGGAAACAAATTTTGCTCCCACTAACCTTTTGGTATATACATTGATCTATGACATTCTCTACAAAACCAAATGAAAAGATGACATCATGAAATCTTAAGTACCATTGGCGGGATGCTTGTTTCAAGCCATATATAGATTTCTTAAGCTTGCATACCAAATGCTCACCTTTACTAGAGGAGAATCCTTCAGGTTTTTTCATGTAAACCTCCTCCTCTAGTTCTCCATTGAGGAACACCGTTTTCACATCCATCTGATGTAATTCCATATCAAAATGGGCAACCAAAGCCAAAACAATATGAAGAGAATCTTTCTTAGATACATGAGAAAAAGTCTCTGTGTAATCGATTCTTTCTTTTTGAGTGAATCCTTTGGCAACAAGTCTAACTTTATATCTTTCAATATTACCCAATGAATATTTCTTAGTTTTGAAAACCCATTTACAACCAATGCCCTTCGCACCATTAGGTAACTCAACCAAATCCCAAACTTTGTTAGATGCCATAGAACTCATCTCTTCCTTCATGGCATTGTACCACAAATTGGATTTATCACTATCCATGGCTTGTGAAAACGTTTCGAGATCATTCTCAGCTCCAATATTGTAGTTAGACTATTGTAAATACACAATATAATCACTAGGAATAGCCGATTTCTTTATTCTAGCAGATCTTCTCAATGTTGCATTAACATTCTCTTGAGGAGCGTGTTGCTCAACCGGTTGTTCAATAGTTTTTGGTAATTGCTGAACAATTGAATCCACTAGATCAATATCAGCAGGTTGTGGAACTTCAACGATTGGTTGTTCAATAGTCGGCTGAACTGAAGGGGCATTATGAGCAACAACCAACCTTAAACTTGAGGTAGAAGGTTGAGTATCTGAATGATCTTCCTTAGGAACAAGGTCCCTCGGTCGATCGCTCTCACTGATCAAGTCATTTTCAAGAAATTTAGCATTTCTTGATTCCACAATTCTAGTGGTATGAGATGGACAATAAAACCTGTATCCCTTAGACCTTTCGGCATATCCAATGAAATACCCACTTATGGTCCTTGGGTCCAACTTCTTTTCTTGTGAATTATAAACTCTCACTTTAGACAAGCATCCCCAAACGCGCACATGATGCAAACTCGGTTTCCAACCTTTAAATAACTCAAAAATGTGTCTTTGGGACAGCCTTGGTCGGAACTCGATTTAATATGTACACTGCTGTCTTAAGTGCTTCAATCCACAAGGATTTAGGAAATTTAGAGCTGCTAAGCATACTACGCACCATGTCCAATAAGGTCTGATTTCTTCTTTCCGCTACGCCATTTTGGTCCAGAGAACCAATCATAGTATATTGAGCAACTATCCCATACTCTTGAAGAAATCTTGCAAATGGACTAGGTGCTTGTCCATCTTCAGTGTATCTACCATAGAATTCTCCACATCTATCTGATCTCACGATCTTAATTTGTTTATTGCATTATTTTTCTACTTCCGCCTTAAATACCTTAAAGGCATCTAATGCTTCATACTTATTATGAATCAAATAGAGATACATGTAACGTGAGTAATCATCTATGAAAGAGATAAAGTATTTTTGACCACATGAGTCCATATCCGAACTACATATATCTGTATGTATGATTTCTAATATTTCTGTACTCCTCTTGGCACATTTCTTTGTTTTGTTAGTCTGCTTTCCCTTTATACAGTCCACACAAGTATCACAATTAGTAAAATCTAAAGTACCGAGTACTCCATCATTTATTAATCGCTTAATTCTTTCTATGGAGATATGTCCCAATCTCCGGTGCCACAACATAGATGAATGTTCTTTCACAACACATCGTTTCATACTAGCTTTATCATGAACATGCATCGCATCATAATAGGTGTTGTCTTGTAAATTAATTCGAAAAAGACCGTCAGACAAAATACCACTTCCGACAATTTCAGATTTAAATGATAAACATAAGTTTGAATCTGAAAAGTTAAAAGAGTATCCCAAAGGTACAAGTCTTGAAACTGAAATTAAGTTTCTAGAAAAACTAGGAACATAAAAGGTCTTTTTCAAATTTAAAACAAAACCACTATTGAAAACTAGTCTATATGTCCCAATAGCTTTCACATGCGAACGCATCTTGTTTCCTGAATAGATGCTTTGTTCACTTCCCACTCGGCTTCCGTGGTTTTGAAAACCCCGCAAGGAATTCAAAATATGGATTGTAGATCCAGAATCAATCCACCAAGTGTTATGACTTACATCAGTCATATTAGATTCATAACAAACACAAGAGATTGGATTACCTTTCTCTCAAGCCAGGCCTTAAATTTGACACAATCCTTCCTTATATGCCCCTTCTGTTTACAAAAGAAGCATTTGGATTCTTTCTTAATGTCAGCTTGGGGAGGTATTTTACCTTTTCCCTTATGCTTGCCATAGTCCTTATTCTTTCCTTGTGTTGCCAAATGAGCACTTTCTCCCAATTCCATAACCAGTCTTTCTTCCTCTTGAACACACATGGTCATGAGTTTATTAATAGACCATTTATTCTTATGTGTGTTATAAGAGATCTTGAAAGGTGCATACTGTTGTAGGAGAGTGTTCAGAATATAATACACAAGGAATGATTCAGATATCTCAACCTCAAGATTCTTAAGCTAAGCTGCAATGTTCCTCATTTGCATGATGTGCTCACGCACACCTCTAACACTAGTGAGCTTCAATGATGAAAACTTCATAATCAGGGTCATAGCATGCGCCTTCTTAGAACTTTCAAACTGCGCATCTATGCCCTCCAATAAAGCCTTAGCATTGCCATGCTGAGCAACCGAATCACGAATACTATGAGATATCTTAGCTCTTATAAACATGGCACAAACACAGTTGGACCGCTCCCATTAGTTATAAAGAGTTATCTCAGCTGGAGTGCTCGAATCAGTAGGAGCATGTGGTTCGTCTTTCCTTATAGCATAGTCAATGTCCATCCACCCCAATTGAAGAAGAACTGACTCCTTCCAAACTTTATAGTTCTCACCATTCAGTATAGGAACATCAAACTTAAATTCAGAGAAATTCACAGGTTGCAAAACTGCATATCAAATAATCATGCTTATGTCACAAAATTTGAGGCAAATATAAATAAATCATGTTTCACCAATGTAAACATGTCACAATATGAGTCACATAACATAAAAACTACATGTGGGCTAAGTTTTTAATTTAAATAAATTCATAATTACTTTATGAAGAAACTACCATATTATATGCCTTTTCTTAATCCCCGTGGGTAAATTAAGAAAAATAATATGATATTTCATCCTAATTAATCATATTAATATAATGAAAATTCCTGTGGGATAAAATTCATCATATTAATATAATTAATTACAATCAATGTCCATTTCTAAATATGATCCAGAGGCTTGTAATATATAATTTAATTAATTAAAGATGCTGTGGCCACTCTCTAATTAATTAAATATATATGGACCATTGGACATTTAATTTCATGCATAAAATACTCATAAAAATGCATGAAATGACATAATAAATAAATACATCAAGGGCAGAACAGTAAATAAATAAATTGGCGAAGGGCAAGATTGTAAAAAACATGAAAAATTTTGGGCAAAAGTATAAAAGCAGCTGCGGGTGGGAGACGACGGGTGCGTGCCGAGCATGCGCCGAGAATCCGTGCGGGCGCGTGCAATGCAAGCGCCCGGCAACCGCGCGCGTGGTGCGTGGATTCCATGCGCCTACAACCACAGCGTGCGCGTGGGCTCCACGTGCCTTCTTCCTCGCGAACAGAAGCCTTTCCGTCGGTTTTTCGCCGTTTTTCGCCGCGCTTTCGCCACTTTTTCTTCTCCGGTAGCCCATCCTAGACAGAAATAAATAATGGGTTTTGAAAAGCATGCCGGCACGACTACATGGGTTCAAGTTTCGGCGAAAATGAGCAAAAATTGGCCCCAAAATCAGACGAAAATTTCCCAAAACACAATTCCTTCAACCACCGCGACTTCAGCCGCTGATTAGCCTCCGGCGAACACCGATATACCGGAAAAACTCATGGCTAATGTTCCTTATGGTGGTGCGACTGTGCGGGTCCGAAATCAAGGGGTGGGTCGCCGGAATTTGCCCGGAATTTGGGAGTTTCTCTGTTGGCCTCAAAATCCGAATTACTGTTTATCTCTAAAATGCCCGAAAAACACACCAAAAATCCGAGAAAAACAAGGCAGAGGCACTAAACCTGGCTCTGATACCAAATGTAAGACAAAATAATTCATATGCGGAAACCAGGATTGTTAATAGACAAACCTCCAGCCATTGTTCGTATTCACGTTCGTCGAATGTCCTGAAAAATCAAGAAAATAATAGGCACACTCTACTAACCAAATTTCCTCACGTACTGATGGTGTATTCTAAATGTGAGGATTTTGTGTTAGACCTTGTGATCACCCCTCAGAAATGAACATACGTTCCTATTTATATACCATCTTCCATCAAAACGGTAACCAATGGGCGGTTGTCACGAAAGGGTACAAAGCGTGGAAAACTTCATGTTGAATAGTCGCAACTTTAAGAGAAAATATGGGTCTAAAAAATGTGGGATCATAGAAATAAATAACGTCCACTCCTATCTCTCTCCCCCTGCTGTACTTTCAGCAGAAGGGAAAAAGCTTCTGCTCACTTTTCTCCTTCCCCAAAGAATGAATTCCCATCCTCTTTCTTAGTTCTTGACATAGGAAACCGAAGGAAAAAGCCTCAAAACAAATAAAAACCCCCTTCGACGTGACTTAAAAAACCCTATCGTGTGGCCGTATGTATCAATGTGTGGCCTCCCGAACCCTATGCATTATAACTTATTTATAGTCCGCGAATTAGGGTTTTTAATCTTTTCAAATTGGTATCTACATATATTCTTTTTCCAAATATAATTTTCATTTTGCCGAACGCAATATTTATTTTTTCACTTGTCCTATCCAAAAAATTCCATCATATCTCATAAAATTTCAAATTATTATTTTCACAAAATAATTTCTGATCATAAAAAAATGGCCTGGACCAATTTGCTCGCTTCGTAGACTTGGTTCAGCTTGTCAATTTAAAGCTCAGAAACACTAATTCAAATCTATCCGCCACTAGTCCAATAAATGCAAAAAATGCAAATGCACATAAATCTATATTCTATGCAATTAATTATTATTTTTTTCAGGAATAAAATTATTTCCCGATTTTCTAATGTGATAAATGACTAAATGGGTCGAAAAAATTATAGGTGTCAACAGTTGTCTCTCTTTGAAGGTGAGCTCATAAAGGTTACCTTCAAAAACAAATTAAGACCTAAATTTTGACCATACACATGCAAAGAATGATTTTTTTGTCAGAAAATGAATCTCATTTTAAGATGCAATTTATATGATGCATGGAAATGCTAATGCAAATGATAAAAGAACATACTTAGAATAACTTATTTTTAAGGAGGGTAGAGTAATTTAAGATAGTTGATGTTACATGTTCAAGACCCATACATTTTTATGGTTGCCCATAATAGTAACATGACTTTGTAAAGAGACCGCTTTCCTAGGACCCGTACCTTTCTACAGTCGCCCAGTATGGCAATGTTTGGTTGTATCCAAAACCCGTACCATTCTTCGGTTACTTAAACGGGATTCGCCTTCCAGGGCCCATACCATTTTACGGTCGCCTAAATAGAGAAATAAATGTTGTCTAGGACCCGTACCATTCTACGGTTGCCTTGACAAAAAAAAGTGAATTTCCAAGACTCGTACCATTCTATGATCGCTTGAATTGGGAAATAGATATTGTTTAGGACCCGTACCATTCTACGGTCACCTGAATTGGGAAATTGCTTTTCCATGACCCGTACCTTTCTACGGTCACTTGTTAGAGCAATAAGGTCGCCTAGTCTTGCAATAGAGATCATCTAACAAGAATCCGAACCTTTCTTCGGTCGCCTTAATTAGACTAAATCTAGAGAAAAACCTTTGGGGGACAGCTCAATCGAGTATTGATAAAAAGGACTTTGGACTATGAAAGCACGTCGGGTCGATAAAAGAAATCCGAGCTACGGAAGCACGCCGGTTCGATAAAATGGACTATGGGCTACGAAAGCATGCCAAGTCAAGAACTTCGGGTTACGGAAGCACGCTGGGTCTATTAAAAGAGATTTTGGACTACGAAAGCACGCTAAGTCAGGAACTCCGGGCTACGAAAGCACACCGAGTCTATTAAAAAGACTCTGGGTTACGAAAGCACATCAATTCAATATGAATGACACTAGACTACGAAAGCATACCAAGTCTATTAAAAAGACTCTAGGCTACGAAAGCACGTCATGTCAATATGAAGGACACCAGGCTACGGAAGCATGCTAGGTCTATTAAAAAAACTTTGGGTTATGAAAGCACACCAAGTCAATATGAAGGACATTGGACTACGGAAGCACGCCGGGTCTATTAAAAAGACTCTTGGCTATGAAAGCACGCCAAGTCGATGAAAAGGACTCGGGGCTACGAAAACACTCCAAGTCAATATAAAGGACACCGGGCTACAGAAGCACGTCGGGTCGATGAAAGAGATTCTAGGCTATGAAAGCATGTCGGGTCAATATAAAGGACACCGAGTTACGGAAGCATGTCGGGTCTATTAAAAAGACTCTAGGCTACAAAAGCACGCCGGATCAATATGAAGGACACTGGGCTACAGAAGCACGCCGGGTCTATTAAAAAGAACTCTGGGCTATGAAAGCACACTATGTCAATATAGAAGACAGCTTGACCGAGTCAAGTGTCAATGTACTTGAGAGAGAATAATGAGAACATGTAAGCATGAGGTGTAAATAGAGAGTCAATCCATGACAATGATCTAATTGATTTTTTTTTTTTTTTTTTTTTTTTTCATTTATTCATGAAAAGTTCGTACAAGAAAGGAATTTCCTAAAAAAATAAAAAGGCTAGAAAAATAGAAACCCTAGCAAGATCAAATTTCCTAGACATGAATTGAAAATAATTCTCCAAAGTTTTTTTTTTTTTTTTTTTCAAACTGATTCATTGCATGACAATTTCCTTATTTCATCTCTAATTGACAAAGAAGTTAAATCAATGCTTAACCTAAATTTTCATGAATAGATTAAAAGCACGACAAAATAAATTGTATGGTATAGGAATAGAAGACTTGCTTCACCAAGAAAAATTGACAGCAACCACATAGACAAGCACATGAAATGTGGGATTCAATTTCTACTTTAGATAGGCTTAGCAAAGCGAAGTTAGCAGTGGGATGACTAGTTACAACCTCGCATACTAAGTCAAGTCCTCCTAACTCTAGCTTAGTCAAGAATGATACCCCAATGTGACATTGTCTCACAGGCAGAGATAAACATTCTTGACATCAAGAAAAATCTTTCGGGATTGAGTTGGGCAATCTCTACTACACGGCCTTGCGGTCGAAGTCGTATCCAACTCAAAGTGTTTAAACGTCTACATATTAAACGTCTAATTCTAACAATGGATGTGTGCATGATAGCATGGAGTTCAAGGATTTTGTGCAGATAATGGAACTAGAATAATAAGACCAGCTCCCAACAGACTACAATAAAACACGGTTCCCAAGAGGATGAACTAGAGCTGAATCAATGTGTAAGAAGTATGATGAGAAAACAAATAAAAATTGGTAAACGATAAGAAAAGTGAAAAATAAAACAAATTAGTAAAAAGAATCAGTAACTTCATTAAAGTACTTATTACTGATACCAACAAATTACTAGAAAATCAAGTGATTAACAGTTTTCTCAACAAAACGTTTCTTTGTATGTTCACCAACTCTTTCAAAAATTTACCAGCACGGACGATCCCTTTTCTCGAACACGGACCAGTGGAATCGTCCTCAATTCAGTCCATTTTATAAGACCCTACATAGGTGCTCTTTATTTCTATCCTTCTAGATTGTTTGCCACTTTCAATTTCACTAGATCGATGTGCTCCTTTTTATGACTAGTGTGAAAAAGAAAATGTTTTGAAGGGTTCAAATTTCATCTTCCTCTAATGTATTATCTTAGTACTCAGTATGGAACCAGCAAACTAGTACATAAACATTTTAATAGTGCTAATTTAATATAAATCTTTTGACTTAGAGTCAATTTAGCCATTCCAGTTAATTTTAGCTAGATATTGCTAACTTGAATGTCAACTAGCCTACGTGGCACGACTGATGTTGATGTGAATAACTTTTAATAATATTTTAATAATTTTTCTTTCATTTTTAAATTTTTTTCCTTCACCTTCCTCTACTTGGTCGCTAGACCTCGGTGACTAGCTAGAGACGAGGGTCGTGAAGGTAGTACCTCGCCCAACTCCTAGTTAGGCTCAAGCCTTCACAAGAGGCTGCCTCGCGTTGGGTAGCAAGGCTCAAGCCTCATCGGCCCTTGCCTCTAGGCAATAAATAAGGTTCAAAGATTAGCTAAAGAAAGGGGAAGGAAAAAAAAAAAGGAAGAGAAAGAAAAGAAAAATAAATAAATAAAATTTGAAAAATTATTAGAATATTATTAAAAAATTTCCATGTTAGCATCGGCCGTACCATGTAGACCAGTTGATGTCTACATTAGTAATATCCAATTAAAATTATCTGGAAGAATTGAATTGACTCTAGATTAAAAGATTTAGGATTAAATTGGTATCATTAAAAAGTTTAGGACTAAATTGGCACAAATTCAATAGATTTAGAAGTTTTATGATACTTTTCCTCTTAGGACTAATTTGATATCAGTACAATAAGTTTAATGTTGACTAGGTAATTTTTCTTTTCAAATTGTCTCGATTTGAGATGATAATTTCCTTTCTTTTATTTTTTATTTTTCAATTAAGAATTACTAAGCCTGTTAGTCGTTTTTCTTGAATAATTTTAGAAAGAATTACCAAATAAAATCCATGATTAGGTCAAAACAAAGATATTGATTACACGGATGAGAGGGAGTCCATTACCGCTGCGACATTGACCCCATGATGGCGCCATTATCATTCCCACAAATAATTGGCAGCGCACATGCCAATATTGCCGGCCTTTGCTTTTCTTCTTGCGATGCAGATGTGATTATTCAAAGCAACAAATATTCGACCAAACAAACAAAGCAAGAATAAATATATATATTGGTGGATCAAAAGCCAGTCGATTTTGTCTTTTATGATACCTGCAATGTACTTATCCAACTACTCAGCATCATATTACATTCTCGATGTAAGACTTTCACCTAATATTTTCAAATGTGCACCTACTATAGTTATCTCTTCGAATCAATATTATCTTAACTCGAGAATCTCTAACTTGGCCCATTGATTCATTTTGATTCATATTCAATTCCCATCAAAAGGCAAGTCGATTGACTTCTATACCAAGCTACTGGCAGCGTAGAGCATGAAGAGGCGAAATATGGCCCGGCAATATACGAGGAAAGAGTAAAGTTTTAAGAGATGATATGGTATTGTTGTCGAGAAATGTTAGTCAGGAAATAGCTAGTTGTCTCAGAAATCATCAGCCGTATTATAGCCAGGGTAGCTATGAAGGTTAATTAACAGGTAACAATTCTGGAAGCAGCTCTCTTCTCATTAGGAATCCACAAAAGGAAAAAAAAAAAAAAAAGACATCGAAACCGTATTGCCATTATAATTGTTGACTCGACAGTTTCATCCGCGTCCCCAGCTTCTACCTTCCCCGGTCAGTCCAACCTCTCTCAAGCCTTATTAATGCCTCTCATGCGCGGCTTAATCTCCAAGTAATCGAGCCGCACCCTCCGTCTCATTTCCAAGTTAATCTCCATGAGGGCTTCAAAAACTCAATGCTTAGGGTTTCTACTCTTCCTCATCAGCATTCTCCAATGTGAAGCTTGGGCTCGTTACACTTTCGTGGTAAGTTGGAATGAGTGCTCTATCGACATTTCCACATTGTCCTATGCGTGCAAACAATGATTGGAACTGCTTTGCTGAAGTGTGTGAGATATTACAGGTCGAAGAAACGCCATACAAGAGATTATGCAACACGAAGAACATCCTGACGGTGAATGGGCAATTTCCTGGGCCAACTCTATACGTGCACAAAGGCGATACCATTATTGTTGATGTCTATAACAAGGCTAAATACAACATTACCATTCATTGGTATAAATAGTGTTTCTTGGATTTCACATTATGAAGCGTCGTCTTGAATTATGATTCTATAATTAGCATCTGAGTATATTAGTTGTAGTTGTTAGATGGAAGTGATCTTTTATATGTGAAAGTAATTTATGTGTCTTCTTTGTCATGGTGGACAATTCACGAATTCAGAGTACATAGGCACTCAAAAGTCATCAGGCATATATCATCATGCCCACCCCATTTCAAACCCTATAAAGAGGATGCCCTTTTATAGTAGATCTCTATGTACATTGATAGCTTTTTCCAACAACGTTTTCGTTACCTTGTTCTAATAAATATGGTTCTTGAGAACAATTTCTCAGCATCATCCCATGACTATTTGAAAATTTGTCCTAATTGGATAGTGGATGATTTTACTGTAGGCACGGCGTGAAACAACCAAGATTTCCATGGTCCGATGGACCAGAATATATAACCCAATGCCCAATACAACCAAGAGCTAAGTTTAGTCATAAGGTGATATTTTCTACCGAAGAAGGGACCTTATGGTGGCATGCTCATAGTGACTGGTCAAGAGCCACTGTGCATGGAGCCATTGTTATTTACCCCAAAAAGGATTCAACCTATCCTTTTTCAAAACCGGATGCTGAAGTGCCAATTATATTAGGTTATTCACAAATCCGGTTGAGTAATTAATATGTGCTTGTTGGCTACTACATTTTTATAAAAAGTATAGTGTAAATAAACATAATTGATTCCAGATCATTCAAAATTAACCATATATATGCAGGAGAATGGTGGAAGAAACCGATGGTGTCACAAATTCTAAGCATATCATAAATAAAAGCCGTGAATGAAAGTATATAATCAATCAAATTCCACAAAAAATCATCCAATACCTTCTCCTTGACAAACTTAACTTTATCTTGATTAACATTTCGATAAATATTCCATTTGTCACAAATCACCATGCTTTGAAGACCACTTTTTATCAACTTGAATCTCCTAAGCATCACAATCATCGAAGCAAAACGTGTATCCGCTACAGAAAGCAACTTCAAGCTAACAAACTCATGATATATTACTAATCTTATAGAATGGTTCATGATAAAATGTTTGATTTGCATAACTTCCTTAACAATATATGAAATCCAACTACATTCCTCATAACTATTTGATTGCTCTCCATATTTTTCACAGCACAAATGTTCTTCAAAGCTAGATTAAGAGTGTGCACCACACAAGGCGTTCACATAATGGATGAAAATTCTTGCTCAATGAGTTGTCCCGCACCCTTACAATTTGAAACATTATCCGTAATTACTTGGACCACATTCTCATGCCCAATTTCATTGATAACTCCTTTCAGTAAGTTAAAAATGAAATGCATATCTTTTGTTTCTCCCGAGCAATCAACCGATTTTATAAACATCGGTTCTCCATCCGATACCGCAATGAAATTAATAAACGGTCTTCTTTGTGAGTCGCTCCATCTATCACTCACAATACTTACACCCTTCTCCTTCCACATGATTTTGATAGGTGTATACAACCTATCAATATTTGCCTTCTCTTTTTGCAACAAAGTGGCCATCAACAAATTATATTTCGGTGGTACATAACCCGCAATATTATGATTAGCGGCATAAGTGAAAGCGGATTGAAAATAAGGATTCCTTGCTAAATTAAACGGCAAGCCCGTCGAATAAAACATCCTAGCAATCTCACAATCTAGATGTTCCCGTTGAGTCATATTAAATGCATTTTCAAGTGATTTTCCACTCCCACTTCCACCTTTCCTTTTTTGGAGTTCAATGATAAATCCATTCCGTCACCACCACCACCACCACTAAGTGAATAACTAGCAAGAGGCAAAGGTACATTTCTAGTTGCTATACTCATTAATTGAGTATTAACCTCTTCCTCTAATTTTTCCATCTCCAAAAGATCTTTTTTTTTTTTCTACTTTTGTGCACTTTCCAATTCATTTTCCACTTATCATCATCAAATGGCCCCTCACTCTCGTATATGAACTCTTATAATCTTTTTGACAAAAGTTGCATCTCCAAGACAAATTTCCCCCCGCATCAGTATGATTAATTAACTTAGTAACATACCTCCATAATGGTTGTTTTATAACTTCATTGCTAGAGGTAGGTTGTTGTGTGCTTGAAGTACTACTAGTCATGTTTGAACTTAAAGACATTCTGCAAAAAATAATAATAATAAATAAACATGTTATTATCAATTGCTATAAGGTTTTTTAGTTAAAGTTAGCTAAGGAAGATTGAATACCAACCGGAAGCACATTGCGGGAAGTGGTAAGTAGCAGTAGACAGCAGCAAAATAGTGACGACAACAATGAACAATAATAAATGACAGCAAGCAACGGTAGACAGCAGCGAGCTGCTATGAATAACAGTAATATAGCAGCGAACAGCAGCAATACATCAATATGGCAGCGAACAGCAGCATCCAACCCCACAATACAGTAGCGAACAGCAGCAAACAGCAACAGTCAACCTCACAATACAGCAGCAAATAGCATCGAATAGTAGCAAACAATAGCAACCAACCCCACAATACGGCAGCGAACAGCAACAAATAGCAGTGAACAGCAGCAGCCAACCCCAACAGCAGTAAATAGCAGCGAACGGCAACAAATAACAGCAGCCAACCCCACAATATGGCAACAAACAACAGCACAATACGACAGCGAACAACAGCAAATAGCAGCAAACAGCAACAAACTTCCAGCCAAACTTCCATCATCAATTCCTGACCATCACATACACGACCAAAGTTATTATGAGTATTCACAATACAAAAGTGGAAAGGAAATACAAATAGAGAAAAATCATAGCAAAACCGATATGCCATTTTGGTTTTCAATTTCGATGCCACTTACTTCATAGATGACTTATTCAAAATAGCACGCTCAATACATAAAAATGCAAATAAGAACTCTTCTCCTATAAAATCATTTTTATAATGCCTAGCAAATCATTTTAATCTCTAGGATCATTGTTAGGTTTCAGAATTTCCCTTACTCTTGATTCTACTAAAAAATGTTTCCATAGTCCAACCGACTCTGCCCACCAGATAGCACTCAAAACATGAATCCTCTGGTGACTTCACGCAGTGGACTTAAAGGTGGTTATTAAGAATTACTTGGGATTACAACACACCATCCAATTTTTTAACTCAACGGATCACTCAGAAAAACAAACTCTAATGTAGTCCAAAATTGATCCCTTTTCAGCTAAGGCCAAAAGCCACGGAGTTCAAGAATCAAACTACATGGAATACACTACCCTCGTCATAAAAATTCCGAGTTCATACAAGAAATGGCGAAAATAGGAACAAGACAGTCACTCCAACTCCAATTGCACCAAACACAGTACCCAAAACCCATAAATCTCCAATCTTGATGAGCTCTCGAGTAGCCCAGTTCAAAAAAATGCCCTCTTTCCCAACAAGATGATCACCACACAAGCCGCATCTCAAGAATTCTACCACAAGATTTCGGATCTCCAAAGAAATCCCCCTTTCCCTGATCTAACTCTAGGGTTTGCTGAAAAATCCCAAATCGGATTATAAAGAAATCCAAAATGCTAACCTGAGATGAGCAAAAAGATGAAATCACAGATGAAGAAGAGCAACGCGGTAACGCTTGTGAGCAGCAGGGGCGACGGCTCACCGTTGGGGCAATGGCTCAATGCTTGCGAGAGACGAAGGTGAGGTCGGAGGCGACTGTGGCGATGGGTGGGGCTGAGGCGTGGGGGGCTACGACAAGTTGGCAACTGGTGGGGTGGGCCGCGCGGCCGGCAAAGCAACTCCGGCAACACTCACGGCGAAAGAAGAGAACCAAAGTGCTCTGCTCACTGCTCAGGCGTGTTCGACTAAAGACCGAAGAGATTCTAGAACCGTGCGTGCGTCGTGTGACTGGAGTCTGAACTTTTAACTTTTATTATTTTTTTCATACATTTATATTTAGTCCCCAAATTTTTGGAAATTTATAAAAATAACCCCGTGCATGTCAGAGTCATGTGTTGGAAATTCTGACTCGCGTGTCGGAGCGTGTCGGAAAAGGTTGACCGTGTCGGAGCATGTCGGACACGTGTCGGAGTGTCGGACACGACATAGAAGGTCTCGGAGAGTGTCCGTGCTTCCTAGGCTGGTGGCGATGAGCGGGCGGACGAAGGGGGCGGTCGGATGGGCTGGTTCTGTTTGGATCTCTCTCTCTCTCTCCTCCAAGCTCCAAGAAGCCAAAACCAAGGAAGAAGATGATGGAGAAATGTGAAGTGACATCCCACCTATTTTAGAGCACATCCTCACCCTCCACTTGTCAAGATCCTCTTCACTTTAGCCCCAACTACCATGACATCACATGAGGTCATCTTCCACTGTCTCCAATCTCCCACAACATTATTCCAATAGGTTCAATTTCTTTTTCCGCCGTGGCATAAAAATCTTGTACATTAATTTCTTCAATTCCATTCAATTCTCTTCCGATTGAACTAAATTGAAGTACATAAAATTAATCCAATGTCACCACACTTCAATTCACATCTTCACTTGTCCATAGAACCAACTTAAGTCTCAAAAGAACGACCAAAGTCGGGCCTACTAATTTCTCGAGCAAAATTAGCCATTCTTTGATTAATTTGCTGAAAAATTCTGATTGCAAGAAAAATCTTCAAAGATGAGTCAATGATTCTAAAATAATTTGTGACACACTAGGGCTTCCAATTTCTAAATTCGCTTTCAATTTCACAATTAATTTCACTCTAGCACGATATTAGTGCATCCTGATCTACCGGTAGCTTTTAGAAGTTTTCATGCATTTAACCTGTGATTGATCAATTCAAGCCACAATGTACATCTTTGACACATTGGCAACTCTCGGTTGTCGGGGGGTAATCTTAAGGTTTCAAATACAGACACTGGGTACCCAATCGATAGAAAAGTCGGTCTAGTGCTATCGACAAGAATTGTGCAATCCGGTGGAATCACCCACACTTGATCACATGCCTCTGTCGAGTCAACCTATCTCCGGTCTCTAATCAATTTTAATTATGCCGTAATGACCCTTACAAATTAACTCGGTCGAAAGGTCGTTTCCTGATCAAATTCTCGAGTTTAATACATTAGAATCTCTTAACGGCTTCACCGGATAGAATAGTTTTCACATGAGTGGCCGATTCAAGGAAAAGAACTATATGTGTGCCAATGAAATGCCCGTCTCAATTTATTGAAATAGAATTGGAAAATCGAGAGTTCACAGAACACACATTTTAACTCAGCAATGTAGTATATTGCCTTAGTTAAGGGTCAGTAATTTCACTTATAACTTGACAGAGTAGCGGCAAATGGCCAAGAAATAGCCAAGCAAGAAGGTGGCCGATGAGTGTAGCTGAGAAGGAGAGGGAGGTGTGTAAAAGGAGAGGAGAGGAAGAAGTTAGCCAAGGGTGGTAAAAATGAAGGGCGGTGCCTTATTTATAAACTTAACCTCATTAAATGTCCTAACAAGTGGTCCAATTGGCTTTCTTGGGATGGCATGGCTATCTTGGTTATGTGGCCCCTAAGCTCCTAGGAAATGATTAAAGTTCATTGGTGTATTCTTCTTATTCGTCCACCTATGCTATGAGTCACCATATAATGATGACTTAGCATTCTTGCTTTCCAAGGCATCTCCTAATCATTATCACCATATCTTTATCTTGTCACCTAAGTGGAGAAGTCTTGCCTTCATTAAATGCTCAAGATTTGGGGTTATCATTGGTTTTGAATTTGGTCACATGTTTCTCATGACTCGAGCTACTTGTTCTCCAAGTCAAATTTCTATCTTGCCAACTAAGTGTGTGACTCATCCTTCTCATTAAATGACTAACTACCAAAGAACTTGCAAGCATGAGAAGGAAACCGATATAAGTGCCATCATTATTGGATGAGAGTTTCTCGTATTCATCAACGATCGATTACCCTATATGGACTGAAGTTCGTGGCTAATTCACAACCAGGCAAGGCCAAACATAGCAAAGCCTGACTAGCATGGCTAGGTCGGTGACTTATCCTAGCCGACGCGTGGCTAAGACTGGTCAAGCTTAATGCCGAGCTCATGGCCTAGCACAAGGCCAAGCTCATGGCCTGGTTGACCAACATAGGATCGAAATCGTGGCCAGAACTGACTAGGCTCATGATTGGATCGGTGACCAATCCATGATCTCTCGCAAACAATTTATGGTCGTTTGCAGCTAATACATGATCATGTAGAATCACTTGCGACCGATGCATGATCGTGCAGGATCAATCCATGACCATCCACTAATTGATCTATGATGGTGCGTGATCGTCCCATAATCAACCCTCATGGTCTAGCGGCCAATCCAAGGTTGAATAACTCTGATTAATTTGCATGATCGATGAATCAATTTATTGTCGATCCCATGGCTGATCCTTTGATTGACCATGGTTGATCCTTAGTCGCTTTTCTTGATTGAGCTAATTGGTCCATGACCAATCCTTGGATTAGTCTATGTTCAATCCCCATTATCGGCATACCGATCCTTTGGCCATCTCTAATGATCGAGACAAGGGCCAGAACTGTGGATGTCATATCAACAACCAGCCAAAGGCAGGATTGAGGAGGTCGTACCTTGTCCAACCCCTAGTGAGGCTTGAGCCTTCACAAATGGCCGCCTCACATTGGGTTGGCAAGGCTCAAGCCTCACTAGCCTTGCCTCTAGCCAATCGCCAAGGTTTGACGACCGGCTGGAGGAAGGGGAAGGAAAAAAAAATTCAAAAAATTATTAATAAATTATTAAAAGTTATAAATGTCAGTACCGATTGTACCACGTAAGTCAACCAAGGTTCACGTTAGCAATGTCTAGTCAAAATTAGTTGGAAAGACTAAATCAGCTCTAGATTAAAAAAATTAGGACTAAATTGATATATTAAAATGTTTATGGGTGAAATTGGCACAAATACAATAAATTTAAAACTTTCTTAACATTTTTCCCCTTGAAACTGAATTGACATCATTATAATAAATGTAGTATTGGTCAAGTAATTTTTCTTTTCTGATTGTCCCGATTTGAGATGATAATTTCATTTCTTTCGGTTTTTTTTTTTTTCAGAATTACTAAGCCTGTTAGTCGTTTTTCTTGAATCATTAGGAAGAGTCCTCACTTCCGTATGGAAACTCCCTTTCGAGCCTCATTCAAGAAGAACTATGTATCGTGCTCTAAATAAAATCCATGTTTAGGCCAAAACAAAGATATTGATTGCACGGATGAGAGAGAGTCCATCGCTGCGCATTGACCCCCACGATGGCGTCATTATTATTCCCACAAATCATAGGCAGCCCACATGCCAATATTCATTGCTTTTCTTCTTGCGATAAAGATGTGCCTATCGAGGCACCGAATAAAAAATATATTACGGAGCCAAAAGCCAGCTGGTTATGTCTTTTATGGCACTTGCACTATACTTATCCCAACTACTCTGCGTTATATTACATTCATGATGAAAGACTTTCACCTAGCATTCTCAAATGTGCATCTTAACAAATCTATCTTTTACATATAAATCACATGCATCAGGCCTACTCCCCCTTAGTACAAATATCTTTTGGAATCGATATCATCTCAACTCAAGAATCTCCAACTTGGCCCATCGAGTTTTGCAAATGCCAATGAGGATGGCAGACTCAAACTCCACCTCCACTGCCTTATGGAAAGGGGTGGGGGAGACCATTCACCACCTCGATTAGAGTCACAACCAACATTTTCCTTCATTGAGATATTTACCAAACCATGATACACATAGTAGTGTGCCATCAACCATCGACTCTAATATCACTTATTTGGTTAATGTAATAGAAGCCCAATACTTTCCTTGTTAAATTCACCAAGACGGAATTGAAGTCTAAATCTATCAATATATCAAGTTGAACTCACATTTATTCAAAAACTAGAACAATGAGTTATTAGCCAATTAAGATATATTAATTACTCCACATTACACTACATCTCCATTTTATGATTTTTTTTTTTTTTTTGGTCATTCAATACCCTTACAAGAATTGTTTAACAAAATAGATAGAAGAAAGTAGGAAGAAACGCCATTAGAAAGAAAGAAAATCATTACTAGTTCAAAGATCAATCACGACAAAAGCTAATAACTATGAAGCTAAACTTCTTTTATATATTAATTTAAAGGAAGAGTCCTACTAAAATAAGGGGATTAAGTATATTAAGATACATCAGAAACACCTGTAGAGCTCATCCTTCATTCAAAAGCTAATCGGATAGAGATTCTAGAAGGATTTCCATTCTACGCCACGCCAAGTAATGAGAGGTCTCATTTTCGCTTGGTTTGCGTGTGGAATTCCGCTCCATGAATCACTTGTGGATTTACACAGAATAAGTAAGATAGATAGACGCCTGTGAGAAGGAGAACAAGGCAAACTCTGCCCGTCCATTTCTCTCTAATAGAGTTGGACTGATACTCTGCAAACATTTATTCGTCGAAGAACATCACAACAATATTCAAGCCGCGATGTCAAATTCTTGACATTGTGGGCCTGTGTTTTCTAAGGCGACTATTACACTTGTCTTGCGTGCATTTTAAGTTGTTTCATGGATTGAAATCTCATGTACTTGATCTGTGAGGACTACGACAAATATGAATCTCCTG
This sequence comes from Eucalyptus cladocalyx, assembly GCA_017140615.1. Lineage (NCBI taxonomy): Eukaryota > Viridiplantae > Streptophyta > Magnoliopsida > Myrtales > Myrtaceae > Eucalyptus > Eucalyptus cladocalyx. The sequence continues at coordinate 37,115,452 of CM029521.1, forward strand.
TTAGGTTTCGATGCAATGCTGCTCGCTCGTCTTGTAGCTGAGAAATCACTGGGCAGAGAGGCTTATGAAAGTGAATGCATGATATGAAGAAGAAGCAGATGGGCTAGCTACTAGCGTGTAATCTCCGTGACAAATGATATGAAGGCCTCATGCAAAATCAAGATCTAGAGATATAGATACCTTATTTCATGTGTTTTGATTTGTCTATCGGCATGATATGATAGACACCAAGTCTTGGCGTCCTGGGGGTCATTAGACAACACAATAGAGGGCGGACGTTTGAGTTTTCACAAATGTTTTGATACATACTAAGTGATACAGCGGACTGCTATTAAGGCGGCCACAGTTTTAGCCCGTTTATTCAATGATCATGCTCAGGAAACCCAAAAGGCCTAGTTGTTTTCAACAAGTAGAATAAGTAAGCTATGGGTTTCCTCACATGTTTGTCACCATAAAGACGTTGTTGTAAAGCAAGAGCTGCCACTCTTCCCACATAGGAAGAGGGAGGTGGGGAGTTTGAATCCCAATTTTTTCCATGGGAGTTTGGAATAGGGACGATTTAATTTCAGATATAGGTTTTGACTCCCACATTTTATAAGGAAGCAAGACAAAAATTTGAAAGTGAGTGTTAAAATAGGAATAAAGTAAGACTAATTAGAGAGAGAGAGAGAGAGAGAGAGAGAGAGAGAGAGAGAGCTACCGCTAAAGTATTAACAACAAAAGTAGATCAGGAGTGCCAAAATTTGGCATGAATAGACACTTAAGTGCTAAAATTTTTAAAATGTACACTTAAGTATCAACTCCGGTGAGATTAACTAGAAATCCAATGTGACTTATTTTCAATAATATAAGTGTGAAATAGCTAGTATAATCACCTAGAGGGGGGTGAATAGGTACACAAACAATTTATCGAGATACGGAAGCAATTCTAGGCAACCGATAGAAAAGAAATTCTCTATTGATTAACAAAATGAAGTACGATCGAAGTAAAGAGAGTAAGGAAGAGAAAATTAAACACAAGGTTTATAGTGGTTCGGCTTATTCCAAGCCTACGTCCACTCTTCCGTACTGACAGCCCACCGGCTGGATTTCACTATGAACAAAAGAGAAGTTACAGCACAGCTTTTCCTTGATTCCACAATGTAGATGATCTATCACACCTCCTCAAGGTTTCTCACAAATATAGACTCTCTTTCGTATACAAAGTTTCGCTCAAAAGAATAGTCTAAACAACAAGGAGCTTCAGACTTTGGAATTCTTCTATCGCGCACTCTATGAATAACTTAGAACGTCTTCCTTATATACTCCTTTACGCCATCATATCCGTTGGCACTTACCAAAGGAATTCCTCCAATCTACCCGTTGGACGGAATCAATTAGGAAGATTATTCGAGCTATTAAAGGAACGTGTCGATAGCCCATCAATCATGTTCGCCCATACAATTAGGATCTCGGTTTCCATAAGTAGAACATTCCAAGAATATTTAGGCAATCATCGGTTCCTTAATCTTCGAGTCAATCTCGATCAATCAAAGGATTCCGTTGTGTCTTTTCCAGCTAAGAGATCTTCTCCGGTTGATAAGGTCATATCCTTAATGAAACATCCAGTTATGGATAACCTTTCTTCAACAGATTAGAGACTGTCAATGAGGATAGACTTTGAGTCTTGAGTCTGGCTGTCCAGAGGTCTTCAGACTTTAAATAGCATAGTCTGCAAACCTTTAGACTAGACTGATGGAAACGTTTTGTCAGCTTCAAAACACTTTAAGAAGATTTCTCCAACAAAGTGGTCTATGTAGCTCACTAGAAAGCTTACTCAACAATGAAGGTGAAAAACGGCCTCATTTTAAGAAAAGTTAGCGACGTCAGCACCACGTGAATACTTAAAAAAAAAAAAAAAAAAAAAATAGTTGTCACCTTAGTAAAATAAATGTTGCTGAAAAATGCAACGTTAGCATTTTAGTCAGAATTTCTTGTTGTTGACACTTAAGTATCCAATCATGCCAAGTTTTGACATTTAGAATGTCTGGTACTCGAGTATCAACACACACGAAAATTAGGCCAAGACGCGCTAGAGATCCAAGGTCATTGTGAATAAAACGGAAAACTTAAAAAAGAACATGACCCGAGCCACAATAAGTAAATGAATTGAACTACGAGGGAGGCTACCTGCGTTTTTTCCCCCTAATAACTGATATTGATTAGATGACTCCGTATATTGTATTGAGACTGTAATACTTACATAAGTCACCTATTAATGTTTCGAAGACATGTTATAATATAATCCCAAGGAAGTGAATTGTGCTAATTATATATCCATTGTTTTGGGAGGCAAGCATGTGAGCTGATTTAATTTAAAAAGGAGGACGCCATCAATGACCGACTACACTCTCGAGCATCTTAGAGAGTTTGATTAATTTAATCATATTTGTTAGAATGTTTAAATATTAAACCATGTATAACATTTGAAATTCTTAAAATGATTGGTAGTTGTTCCACAATATTTTACATGATTTCAGAGTATAAGATCTTAAGTTCAAATCTTTCTAAAGTCTCCATTTTTTATTTTTTTTTTTGGTAAAGATCTAAAGTCTCCATTTTCCTCTCCAAAATCTAATAATTGGAATGTAGATTATTTCGTGAATGATGTCAAAGAAAGTTAAACTCAAAAGTTTAAATTAATAGGTTGAGAGAAACCACATCTATATAAAGCCATGGTCAAGTGATGTGAGATTTTTCAATATTCTCTCTCGTTTGCAATTCAGATTAGAATGATTAAGCTGCTTAAATTGTTGTATGAAGGATTAACTTAATATTCAAATATTCTAACACTCCCCCTTTTATATAGATTGGATTGTGATCTAAAACTACTGCATGAAAATAAAGAGCATATAGACCCATTATTAAGCAGCGTGAGATTTTTTCAACAGACGCGATAATCACGGCGTTGAAAACGGTTACCAAACATGTATCGGCCGCGTTTGGCGCATTTTGATTCCAGCCAATCTAGTTTTCCCTGAACCTGGCCTATCTAAGTGCTAGTCAGGGACGCGTGTTAGGTGTAGAGAAATGACATGTCAATTTTCCAGAGAGCCATTGCTGCACACCTCACCTTTTTGCCCCTCCTATAATGGCTCTGTACCGACATCTTATCCACATTGAAATTGACCGTAATTAATAAAATTAGGCGAAACGAATGTGAGGATTATCATGACCATATGAATCTCTGTCGATAAGGATAATCTAGCCAACCCTTCGGTTCAACCGGACTAGTGAACTAATTCCACTTTTCCAAGTTGATGAACGCGCTAAAACTTGGCAAGCAGTTGAGTTCATGAAAAAACACACTTTCCACATGAGATCTCAGGGAAAATATGTCAATAATGAGACGTAGATGTGCCTAATTCTATGATTTTGTTTACCTCATTTGACTTGCAAAGGCCCGAATTTAAAAAATAAATAAATTACTTAAGTAGAGACCAGAAAACGAAGACCTCGAACACCTACACCGTAGATGAACAGTATAGCTGATTCACAAGATTACCACTCCACGTCGCCAAACTGATTGAGTGCCTCTGTTTGTCGCATTGCTTGATTAAGAACGTAGGCCATGGTTTTTTTTTTTTTCAGATTACAATAATTTTAGCTTCATTGGGCTCGGCCCAGGACACTCCAGCCCATTAATTAAACCCCACCACTTCAGATTCATTGGGCTCGGCCTGACAACCCACTCACAAAAGAGGCTCGAGTTAATCGTCGAAGGCTCCTTGGAGTACTGAAGGCAAAGGGGGAAGAAATCGAAGAAATCAGCAAGGTCAAAACCAGAATCATGGTTAATCAAAGTCCTGAGAAAGAAGTAAATGTTGACCTCGTTATGAAATATTTTGCTGGAATAGCAAAAGGAAGGGCATCTAAAACGAAATAGCAAAACCTCAAAGGAGAAGAAAAATGATAATTAAGAGTCTTGAATTCTAGACTCGAATCTGCAATGCCACCACTGAAGAGACTTTTGTCCAAGGGGCCTTAATTTTGAGCATATATAGTCTAATTGAGTCTTGAATTCTAGACTCGAGTGTGATGTTTCCAATGCACCTTTATGTTCCTGAAGAGACTTTTTCGTCCAAAAACCCAAAAACACAAACGCTTTAGGGTTTAGACTTTAGCCCCAAAAACACGGCCTTAATTTTGGCTCCGCCTTCTTCTCGACATATATAGTCTAATTGAGTCTTGAATTCTTGCCGCCGCGTGCGGCCGACTTGGGAGTGTGATGTTTCTCTCAACCTAATTTAGATGTATATTTGCAAGACAATGCACCTTTTGTTCCTAGGAATTGTTCTTTCGAAAATGTTTATATCTTACTATATCTCCGAACATCCACGGGACATGATGGGTTCGGATCTTCCTTGGTCCATTTTGCCATTCTTGAAAGGTGCCATTCTGATTTTTTCTCCCGAATTTGTTTGTCATACTTGTTCTGTTCTCGTGGTGTGGAGGAGGAGTAGCGGGCATGAATAGTTTTGAAGCAAGCTTAGTTCCATTTGTGAATTTGCTGAAGAAAAAATTGTCATGGCGAGGAGGCTAAAGTATCTAAGGAGTTGCTCTTATCAGAAACTTCAAAGGGTCTTGTTCATGTATTTTTTGCCCAACGTACGACATCAAAGGTGCGTCTTAAGTAGACATCAAAGGGTCTTTTTTTTTGGCCTCTCCCTAAAAGTTCCTTTCTTTGAGCTGATTACTGGTTATGCAGGAAGACATAGATCTTATTGCAAAGCTTGGGTTTGATGCTTATCGATTCTCCATATCGTGGTCCCGCATATACCCTAGTATGCTGCAAGATTAATTATGACTTTTTATAGAAAACAAGTATCTTTACTGAAATTAAAGGAGATGGGTGTTGTTCTGTTCATACGGAATTGCTCACTCATCGAGTGTTTGTGTACCAACGAGCATGAGATCACATCCTCTTCATGTGCTGTGTTGTGCTAGAAATTGTGCTAGTTGTATTAAGTGGGTGCAAATGGAGTGCAGTAACTAGATGTTGAAGATGATCTATGGTTACAATAAGCTGTTGAAGTTCTCTCTCTGATACTGATTTTTCCACTTAGAATTGCAGAGAACTTAATAGATGTTGAACTTGTTCTCGGTTTCTGTATACTGTCATTTAGTGGCCTGATGTGGGGCTGAGTGCAGGTGGGGTCCATGTTTTGGTTTCTGCTTAGATATGCAGACAACTTAGCAGATATCGAACTTGTTCTCTATCACTGTATGCTATAGTTTATTGGGCTGATGGGGGTTGAGTGCAGGTGGGTTCCATGTTTTGGTTGCAACATGATTAGATGCCCAGACCCTTCCATTGTCAAATGATCCTCTAGGACATTGGCGGATGATAGAAAACCCCATACCATTAAATTTTAGTTATTTGGTTGCCAGGCTCCGCCTCATGGAATTGGAACTCTATGATTGTATTCTCAAATGACTCCTCTCTCCTTGAACTTTTAAACTTACACAATGCGGGATAAAACCCGACAAGATCAGCATCCTTTTAGTTATATCGCTTACAAATATACAAGTGCTCACTTAGCTTTTCAATTCACTGCTTCATGTTTTATGTATCGGATTTTGGTAATAACTATCTAAAGCCAATGAATGCAAGTCAAAACATGCGGTATATCTTTGCTAAGCTAGTTCGTGGATTTGGGTTTCCTTGTGATGTATTAGATTTGTCAGACTGTTCAAATAATTTGCTTCTTTTATACAAATTATGTGACCATAAGAAACTTTTTGAGGTGATGATAAGAGAGATCTGTTATCTATTTTGAACTGAAGATTTCTGCATACACCAAAGATGATTGTACTAAAGAGTATGATTTTGCCTTTAGCTTCTCATATCACCATCTCTTTTTCTTTTTCCTTTTTCTGCAGGGAAGTCTCAAGGACAAGGTGGGTCGTTTGATTTAGGAATGCCCTCTTTGTCATCCGTGTTTGAAAGCATACCTCAATTGGAGTGCAAGCTTCCTATCGTTCGAGTAAGAGTGCGTCCTTTGAAGCAATGCGCCGTTCGTGTGATTTTGCTAAGACGAGCAAAGTTGCAATCATCCATTTAGATTGCATTTTACATTGCTTCGGTTGTGTTCCTGCAATTTTAGGATATATAGTGTCTTCTTCTGATTATGCATAGAACTTGCTATTGGGGCAGGTTTACCATTCAAGTTTTTTGGATGAAGAATGGATTACTAGGGCATGTGGGTGTCCATTATTTGACATTCTACATCAATGTGGCACTAAATTATGCTTGTGCTGATTTGTAGAAGATACATTCATTTGCGGCCCGATGCCCGTTCGACTCTCACCCGAAAAAAAAAAAAAAAAAAAAAAAAAAAAAAAAAAAAAAAAAGACCCGGAAACCCGACCCGACCCGAATTTCCTATGAGTTTAACGTGTTTCGGGTCAGGTCTCACTACATGCGAAGACCACCAACAGAACTTGTTCCTAGGAAGTTTGAAAATGTTTATCTTACTATATGAACCTTTGGATATTTTAGGGAAGGGTCCCATCCACTTAAAGACCACCAACAGAACTTGATAGAAGTTACATGATATCAAACACGTTTCCAGTCTGAAAAGAAATCTTGTCTCTATAGGATAGTTAGACAGCATAGATGACTTGTTAAAGAGTATTAAAGGTGCTATGTTTGTAGCATAGGGAATACAATTGGGAATACTATACATGACTGAATGCAATAGAAAAAATACAGTAGTTGCTAAACCAAAAGCTGATTCTAAATTGTGGCACCATGGCTTGGACACATGAGCAAAGAGGGGATGGAGATGTTAGCATCAAAGGGAAATTGCATGATCTGAAGATTAGATATTGGTCTAAGTGACGATTGTTATCTAGGTAAAATAGAAATGTATCAATTTTTTTTTTTTTTTAAAAAAGAAGAAAACCTGAAAAGGAAAGTTAGTATGGACGCATATAGATGTTTGGGGCCTAGCCAATGTCCATTGCCTAGAAACTCACACTACTACATCACCCTCATTGATGACTTCACAAGGAAGGGATGAGTTTATTTTCTGAAAAATAAATTTGATGAGTTTGCTACTTTTAATTAGTGAAATCTCAAAGTGAAAACAAGACCATTCTAAAGATTAAATATCTAATTCCGCCAATGGTGGTATGCACAATAGCATAAAGTTCAAGGATTCTATGCATAGAATGGAACCTAGAATAACAAGAACAGCTCCCAATAAACCACAGCAAAGCACACTTGCTAAGAGGATGAACAAGATCTTAATGAGTATGCAAGAATTATAATTAGAAAGCAAACAGAAGTTGGTAGACAATAAGAAAAGTTGGCAATTACAACAAATTGGCAAAAGAATTAGTAATTATAAAAGTATTTATTATTCATACCGACGAATTACTAGAAAATCAAGTGACTAGCAGTTTTTCTCGATCAAAAGTCTTTTTTTTAAATGTTTGCCAATTCTTTGAAAAATTTACCAGCACGGATGGACAATCCCTTTTTCGAGAACGGACCAATGAAATCCTCGTCGATTAGGTCGATTTTATAGACCCTCGTAGGTGCTATTTATTTCTATCCTTCAAGATTGGTTGCCACTTTCTATTTTATTAGATCAATGTGCTTCTTTTTATGGCTAGTGTGAAAAAAATGTTTTGAAGAGTTCAAATTTAATCTTCCCCTGATTTATTATCCTAGTACTCAATATGGAACCAGCAAACTAGTACGGTCCAATGCTCGCGGTGACCAACGAATGGCGACAGTGGCCGCTAACGTGGTCAGATTGGCGATCGATGATTTTGGCCGTCGATCGCTAAATTGCAACAAGTTTTGCAAACTACCCTCCATATTTCTACGAGCCCGTGGATTCTCGTAAAGAGTTTACCGTTGACTAGGATGATGTTTCTTAATAATGAGTTCTCCTTGCCGTCTAACTTTGCCATTGATTTTCTGTTGCACCAGACATTTCAATCTTCTACTCAACTCCCAAACGTTGTTTTTTGTCGGACTTCCATAAATAAATTGTATCCGTGGATCGTGAACTGATATTTCTATTATCAAGTCGTGTCAAACACGACGCTGCCACTCATAGTTCAAGAGAATTTCCAAATTGTCTCTTCATTTGAAAGGACAATCTTCTTTACCAAGTTATTTAGTGATTTCCGATAAAAATATAGGACTAAATTGGTAAAATTTGAAAATCTAAGATTAGGGAAAAGTATCAGATTAGTCCAAACCTATTGTATTTGTACCAATTTAGTTATAAATCTTCTAACCTAGAATCAATTTAGTCATTCCGGCTAATTTTGGTCGGATATTGTTAACATGAATGCCAACCAGCTTATATGGTACTACCAGTATTGACGTAAACAACTTTTGATAATATTTAAGTATTTTTTTTAATGTTCTATTTATTTATTTTTTCTTTCTCCTTTTTTCCTTTCCCTTCCTCTAGCCAATTTCCTTTCCCTTCCTCTAGCCCTTTGGCCAGTCATTGAGGTCGTACCTCACCCAACCCCCAGGCGAGGCTTGAGCCTTCGCAAGAAGCCACGCTAGGCTAGCGAGGCCTAAGGGCCCTTGCCTCTAACCAGCCATCATGGTCCAATGACCGGCTGGAGGAAGGGGAAGAAAATAAAGAAATAAAAAATAAAAAAGGAAATGAAAAGGAAAATAAATCAATAAATTTGAAATTTTATTAAAATATTATTAAAAGTTGTTCATGTTAGCGGTGGCTGTGCCACGTAAATCGGTCGACGTCCACATCAATAATGTTCAATCAAAATTAGCTAAAATGACTGAATTGACTCAAGTTAAAAGATTTATGATTAAATTAGTATATCATTAAAATGTTTAAGATTAAATTGGTGCAAATGCAATAAGTTTATGACTTTTCTAACCATTTTCCTATTAGAATTCAATCGACATAAGTACAATAAGTTTAGCATTGAATGGGTAATTTTTCTTTTCAAATTGTCCCGATTTGAGATGATAATTTCCTTTCTTTTAGTTTCTTTTTCAAGGATTACTAAGCCTCTTAGTCGTTTTTTCTTGAATCATTCTAGAAAGAAGCCCCCGCTTCCGTATGGAAACTCCCTTTCAATGCCTCATTCAAGGTAAAGTTTGAATCGTGCTCTAATGATGACGTCAAAACAAAGACATTGATTGCACGGATGAAAGAATCCATATAGGCTGCGCATCGACCCACTTGATGGCGTCCTTATTATCATTTCCGCAAATCCTAGGCAGCCCACATGCCAAAAATCCCGGGCATTGCTTTTCTTCTTGCGATGTAGACGTGATTCTCCCAGCAACAAATATAAAACATATTGCGATGTGGAAAGCTAGCCGGTTGACAGTGATCACCTCTTTTTATGTAATTTGCGATATATTTATCCCAACTACTCTTTATAATATCACATTATCGAAGCGAGGCTTTTCCTTAACACTCCTAAATGTGCACCTTAACAAATTTACCTCTCATCTAAGGCATGCTCCCCATTAGTACAAATATCCTTTTGCACCAATATTATTCTAACTCGAGAATCTCCAACTTGGCCCACCGAGTTTGGTAGCTGACTGATGAGGATGGCATCTATACCTCAAACTCCACCTCAATTGCTTTGGCCTAACCTAGCTTAGCAAGAAGCAAGAGAGGCACTAGTCGCCGACTCAATTAAGGAGTCATATTCAACATTTTCTTTCTTGAAGATATTCACCAAACAATAATAGAAGTAGGGAGAAGGCTATCAATTAAATATTGACTTTAATGTCACCTTCCAGGTCAATGCAATAAAAACCCAATAACTTTAATCGTTAAATTCTCCAAGATGGAACCTAAATTTAAACTCGTGTTGGACTCACATTTATTCAAAAACTAGAATAATTAGTTATTGGTCAATTAAGAAATATTAACAAATCCATATTATATTATATTCCCATTGTTGGATTTTTTTCGTCCGACACCCTGACAAGAGTTGTTTAACAAAATAGATAGAAGAGAGTAGAAAGAAACGCCTTTAGAGGAAAGGACAATCATTACTAGTTCAATAATCGATCATGACAAAAGCTAACAACTGTGAAGCTTAACCTAATTTTTTATATTAATTAAAGGAAAAGTCCTACTAAAATAAGGGAATCGAATATTATATTAAGATATAGCAGACAAACCTGTAAAACTCATCCTTTATTTTTATTTTTTTTGGTGGAAAAAACTGATCCTTTATTCAAAAGCTAATCTGATAAAGATTCTAGATTTCCATTCTACGCCAAGGAATGAGGGGTCTCATTTTCGCTTGGTTTGCGTGTGGAATTCTGCTCAATGAATCACTAATGGATTTGCACAGAAGAAGTCGGATGGATCGATGCCTGTGTGAAGGAGAACAAGGCAAACTCTGCCCATCGTTTTCGCTTTAAGATTGTTGGACCGATCCTCCGCGAAACTGACATTTTTTTGTCGTTGAAGAACATTGCGACAATCTTCAAGCCGCAATGTTGAATTGTTGATTTGTTGATTTGGTGGTCCTGTGTTTTCTAAGGCGACTATTTCACTCGTCTTGCGTGCACTTTAAGTTGTTTCGTGGATCGAAATCTCATGTACTTGATCTGTAAGGACTCCGACAGATATGAATCTCCTGTTAGGTTTCGATGCAACGCTGCTCAATCGTCTTGTAGCTGAGAAATCACTGGGCAGAGGCTTATGAAAGTGAATGCAAGATACTGAAGAAGAAGAAGCAGATGGGCTAGCTACTAGCGTGTATTTTACATGACAGATCATATGAAGACCTCACGCAAAATCGAGATCTAGAGATATAAATTCCTTATTTCACGCGTTTTGACTTGTCTATCAGTGATACGATAGACACCAAGTCTTGGCGTGCTACGGCTCATTAGGCAACACCAACAGAGGGCGGACGTTCGAGTTTTTGCAAATGTCTCGACACATACTAAGTGATACAGCAGACTGCTATTAAGGCGGCCGCTATTTTAGCCCGTTAATTCAATGATCATGTCCAAGAAACCCCAAAAACTAAGCTGTTTTCAAAAAGTGCAGTGAGTAAGCTATGGGGTTTCCTCACGTGTTGTTGCCATAAAAACATCGTTGTAAAGCAAGAGAAAGGAGGCTGGTCGCTGTGGAGATCCAAGGTCATTGTGAATAAAGCAGAAAACTCGAAAAAGAATATGGCTCGAGCAAAACAAATTAAATGAATTGAATTACGAGGGAGGCTACCTGTTTTTTTTTCCCCTAATAACTAATATTGATTGGATGACTCCATTTATTGTATTGAGATTGTAATACTTACAAAATCACCTATTAATGTTTCCAAGATATGTTATAATAAAATCCTAAGGAAGTGAATTGTGCTAATTATATATCCATTGCTTTGGTAGGCAAGCAACTGAGCTGATTAAATTTAAAAGAAGGAGGCCATCAATGACCGATTATACGCTCGAGCATCTTAGAGAGTTTGATTAATTTAATCATATTTTTTCAGATATTTAAATATTAAACGATGCATTCATCTAACAGTTGAAATTCTTAAAACGATTGATGGTTGTCCAACAAAACTTTACATGATTTCAAAGAATGAGATCTTGAATTTAAATCTTTCTAATGTCTCTTTCTTCCTCCCAAAATCTAATAATTGGAAATTAATAGGTTTAGGTGAAGATTATTTCATGGATGATGCTAATAAGAAAGTCGAACTCAAAAGTTTAAGTTAATAACTGGAGAAATACCACATCTATAAAAAGCCATGGTCAAATGATGTGGGATTTTTCAACATTCCCTCTCATTTGCAAGCCATATTAGAATGATTAAGCTGTTAAAATTGTTGTATGAAGGATTGATTATGCTAGCACTCCCCCTTATATGTAGGCTAGATTGTGGTTTAAAATTATCCCGTGAAAATAAAGAGCGTGTAAACCCATAGTTAAAGCGATGTGAGATTTTTTCAACGGAAGCGGTAATCACGGCGTAGAAAAAGGTTATGGAACGCGTGTTCCTTCTGACTATCGTGTAACCAGCATGGATTTGGATTTTACTTCGTTCTCAAAAGCCATTAAGGAGTCTTCCTCGAAGGGTTGGCCGCGTTTGGCGCATTTTGATTCTAGCCAATGTAGTTTTCCATGAACGTGGCTCGTACAAGGTCAAGTCATGGACGCGTGTTAGGTGTAGAAAAATGACATGTCAATTTTCCAGACAGTGATTGCTGCCCGCCTCACCTTTTTTTTTTCCCCTCTTGTAGTGGATCTGTACCTACATCGTATCTACATTGAAATTGACCGTAATTAATGAAACTAGGCGAAACGAATGTAACTATTATCCTAATTATACGAATCTGTGTTGATAAGGATAGTCTAGCTAACCCTTCAGTTCAACTGGACCGGTGAGCTAATTCGACTTTCCACGTCGATGAACGCGCTAAAACTTGGAAGCAGTTGAGTTCATAAAAGTATGCCGATCTAAAAGGCCTGGAAAATTGCACTTGCCGCATGATATCTCAGGAAAAAATAGCGAGACGCAGATGTTCCTAATTCTATGTTTTTGTTCACCTCATTTGACTTGCAAAGGCACGTACTTAACAAAAATAAATAAATTACTTAACTAGAAACCAGAAAACGAAGACCTTGACTATCTACACCGTAGATGAACAGTATAGCTGATTTGCAAGATTAGACTCCACGTCGCCAAACTGATCGAGTGCTTCTGTTTGTCGCATTGCTTGATTAAGAAGGTAGTTAGGATGGTAATAAATGATAAAGTCATTAACATCAATCAAAAGTCAAGTTGATTTGACTTCTATACCAAGCTACTGGCTGCGTAGAGCGTGAAGAGGGAAAATATGGCCCGACAATATACGAGGACGGAGCGAGGTTTTAAGTGATGATAGGGTATTGTTGTCGAGAAACGTTATTTAGAAATAATTAGTTGTCTCAGAAAATCGTCAACCGTATTAAAGCCAGGGCTAATCAACAGACAACAATTGTGAAAGCAGCTCTCTTCTCATTAGTAATCCAGAAAAGGAAAAACAAAAGACATCGAAACCATATTGCTGATGGTTTTCCACGACTGGAGAACCTAATATAAATTGCAGAATTTTCCTGGATGTCCATAGCGTGCCGTTAAGATGTCCTGTCCAATGTTGACAATTTATCCGCGTCCCCAACTTCTACCTTCCCCGGCCAGTCCAGCCTTTCTCGAGCCTTATAAATAACTCCCATGCGCAGCTTAGTCTCCAAGTAATCGAGCCGCACCCACCGTCTCATTTCCAAGTTAATCCCCATGAGGGCGTCAAAAACTCTATGCTTAGGGTGTCTACTCTTCCTCATCGGCATTCTCCAGTGTAAAGCTTCGGCCCAGTACACTTTCGTGGTAAGTTCGAATGAGTGCTCTACCGACATTTCCACATTGTCATATGCATGCAAACAATGGTTGGACCACGTTGCTCAAGTGTGTGAGATATTACAGGTCGAAGAAACGCCATACAAGAGATTATGCAGCACGAAGAACATTCTCACTGTGAATGGGCAATTTCCTGGGCCAACTCTATACGTGCACAAAGGCGATACCATCATTGTTGATGTCTATAACAAGGCTAAATACAACATTACCATTCATTGGTATAAATAGTATTTCTCAGTTTTTACATTATGAAGTGTTGTCTTGAATATAATTCTATAATTAGCATATGAGTATATTAGTCGCGGTTGTTAGATAAAAGTGACATTTTTATATGTGAAAGTAATTTATGTGTCTTCCTTGTCATCGGAACAATCCCCCAATTTAGAGTATATAGGCACTCAAAAGTCATCAGGCATAGCCCACCTCTTTTCAAACCATATGAAGAGCATGTCCTTTTTAGTAGATTTCTCTGTACTTTACTAGCTTTTTTCAACTACTTTTTGTTACCTTGTTCTAATAGATATGGTTCTTGAGGACAAAATCTCAGCGTCATCCCATGGCAGCTTAAAAATTTGTCCTAATTGAATGGTGGATGATTTTACTATAGGCACGGTGTGAGACAACCAAGATATCCATGGTCCGATGGACCAGAGTTTATAACCCAATGCCCAATACAGCCAGGAGCTAAGTTTAGTCAGAAGGTGATATTCTCCAAAGAAGAAGGGACCTTATGGTGGCATGCTCATAGTGACTGGTCAAGAGTCACTGTGCATGGAGCCATCGTTATTTACCCAAAAAAAGATTCAAGCTATCCTTTTCCGAAACCTGATGCTGAAGTACCTATTATATTAGGTAATTCACAAATTTGGTTGAGTAATTAACATGTGCTTGTTGGCTAATACATTTTCATAAAAAGTATAGTGCAATCAAACATAATTGATCTTTGATCATTCAAAATTTTCAAACAAAACGATATATGTGCAGGAGAATGGTGGAAGAAACCGATAGTGGAGGTCTATAATGAAATGCTCAGAACCGGAGGAGATCCAAATGTTTCAGATGCTTATACTATCAATGGTCAACCTGGAGATCTTTACCCATGCTCAATGCAAGGTCCTTCTTCTTCTTCTTCTTCTCATTGTTCTTCCACTCCTTACATGGTTTGACAAATCATCAAGTAAAGGCAATAAGGTTGCCTAGTGTGATAGAAATTAATGGTTAAATTTAACTACACCTAATACACCTATTGTTTTTATTTTCACATATAATTGTCAAGATACTTGCTTGCTTTGTAAGAGATTCCCATAGTTTTTAATGCATGCGTACACCGACATGTAAGGATTTGACCCTGCATCTTCTTGCTTTCGGAAGCCATATAACATTACAGGAGCTATTGCCGTCCTCTTATTATCATTTTCTGTTCTTTAATATGAAAAATGTCGGTCTCATTTCTGATGCAGACCCAACTCCCACCAAAGGCTGTTGAACAATAAATTATAATAATTGTGCCATAAATTCAATCATTGTTGGTTTACCATGCTCAGATGGATTGTTCCCCAAATGGAATATTCTAACGGTGGGACTTTGTGCTTAAACTATTTTTGGCTTAGACATTAAGTATGGTATCTTCTCTACAGTTTTTCTTCCGTGCGTTTGTAATTAGGTAAGGTCTAATTTTGTTTCAGATACTTTCAAACTAAGGGTTGAGCAAGGCATGACATATTTGCTGCGAATAATCAACGTGGCCATGCAAGACCTCCTCTTCTTCTCCATTGCCAATCACAGCCTCACCGTCGTCGCAACGGACGCGAGCTACACTAAGCCCCTAACGAGAGATATCATCACAATATCTCCCGGTCAAACCATCGACGTCCTCCTTAAAGCCAACCAAAACCCCGACCACTACTATATGGCTGCTAGGGTATACTCTAGCGCTCTTGGTGTGGCTTACGATAACACAACCACCACGGCCGTGGTGGAATACTCTGGAAAGTACACTCCAACCTCGCCACCTCCTTTGCCGCAACTTCCTTATTACAATGACACCTCCGCGTCGGTCAATTTCACTGGCAGCCTCCGAAGCTTAGCAAACGAGGAGCACCCCATCGATGTCCCCAAGAATATAACCAACCCTTTCATCTTCACGATATCCGTTAACGCATTCCCGTGTCCAAACAATTCCTGCGCTGGCCCCAACGGGACCCGTCTCGCCGCAAGTGTGAACAACATAAGTTTCGTGAACCCCTCGATTGACATCCTCCAAGCTTATTATTACGGCATCAATGGCGTGTTCAACACCCGGCTTCCCAGCTTCCCACCATACGTCTTCAATTTCACAGCCGATGACTTGCCGCTGGACCTGGAGACGCCAAAGCGCGGGACGGAGGTGAAGGTATTGAAGTATAACTCGACCGTGGAACTCGTTTTCCAGGGGACGAACTTGGAGGCCGGGACCGATCACCCAATGCATCTGCATGGATATAGCTTTTATGTCGTTGGTTGGGGACTTGGGAACTTCGACGTCAAGAAGGATCCTTTAAACTATAATCTAGTGGATCCACCTTTGCAGAACACCATTGCGGTGCCGAAGAACGGATGGGCTGCGATCAGATTTAGGGCGGACAATCCTGGTGAGTTTGAACTAATGTTTGACTTAGACGCTGTAATTGTGTTAATATCTATTGGTATTATCTTGGCACTATATTCTTCTCCGTGTTTGTGTCTTTTAACCTGTGCTTAAATTTAATGTCATACAAAGTCATTTATACAAATATCTACTGCGTAGATAGAAAATTACTGATTCTGGTTGTGACAAAAATGGGCAGGAGTGTGGTTCATGCACTGTCACATAGAGCGGCACCTGACTTGGGGCATGGACACGGCGTTCATCGTGAGGAATGGAGTTCCCCTGAACACCCACTTGCTGTTGCCACCACCGGACATGCCACCTTGTTGAATTCCCTTCGCTTTCCGTCCATTTCGGGGGAGACCTGATGAATACACTTATCGTCGCCGGCGATTCACATTTGATTTTTTCGTGCTTCCATATAGTTTCGCTAATATGCCGTCACAATAACCTTCACGCGATGGTATCGATTTGGATGCCAATGCGCCCCGCGGTAGAACTAGTCTTTTCTTGCAATAAGATGGTCGTTTTTTTATCCATTTATTAGGATCCGGTCCCACCTCTCTGTCTCTTTCGATGTTATTACATGAAGTGTAAACCATCTGTACCAAAACTATCTCAACCGTTAATAAAATGGGTCGTCTGGCAAGGCAATACTCGCATGACTCATATTCCAAGTAGGCTTGATCGACACGATTTAAAGATGATGCAATATTTTATTGCCTCTCGTGTTCCAACCTCGCGGCCACCTTGACCGATGCCCGATGGCCAGTTTGTGATGAAACCGAGCTTATTTCTTCCCCCGTTGTTGCATTTTAAACCCATCCGCCGCCCTAGTTTCCTCTCCTCAGCCAATAGGGTTCGGTCATGCGTGTGCTTATTTATTACCACGAAGTCTAACTATTGAAAAGTACATACCTCATCTCCCTCTCCAAGTAAATTGCACCAAGGCTTATACTAAAGCGACTCTTCCGTTCTTCTTCTTGTAACTCATCAGAACAAAAATGCAAAAGTAAAAGCAGTTCTTATCTACAGGCATCATATTTTACTATTTCACCTTGATAAAAGAAAATTGGTTGGAAAATCTCAAAAGACATGTGAAAAAACGGAATAGAGAATTGTGAAATTTCTGTATATTTGATGTGTATAGAAGAGGAGTATATAAGCCTATTCATAAACTATAATAGATTACTTTATGAGATAATGTATCAATAGGAGATATGCAAGATCAAAGGGAAATATATGTACAATCCTAAGAAATATGGAAAATCAAGAGAAATATCCTAATTACCCCTAATATCCTATTCACCGGTTACTATAAATTGCAACTCGGAACCGGACCAGTCCCTATTAGAACTATTGGTTGTAAGCCAGTCTGGTCTGATTTAAAGTGATCTGGATATTTTTTTATATTTTTACACACTCTTAATAGCTACCGGTGTGAGCCTCAAAAGATGAAAGAAAGAAGACACAAGCATCATTTCTCTTCTAGTATTGAAATTTCAACGTGCCATCCAAATAAGTGGGCTGGGTGGTTTCGATATGGATTAGACTTTCAAGATGGATAGACCTGAACGTGTATTTTGGCCCCTTTGGCGTTTTTATTTCTTGCTTTCATCTGATTGTGGTCCATCGGAACTCCCACCAATCATGGCATGATCTTGCCCCAACCATTTGGAAAATTCAACTTCTTTGAAAGACAAGTTTGACACTCACTTATTGCTAGTGGCCAATTCCGGTTGTAACTGGGGCATTAAATGCTGAAAGGTAGGAGTGTCAAAATCCCGAAAACCGAACCGAAAAAATTCGGATTTTTCGGTTCGGTTCGGTTCGGTTTTCGGTTCTCATTAAAAACCGAAATTTTTTTATCGGTTCGGTTAACCGATATCGGTTAACCGAACCGAACCGAACCGATAAAATCCTAAAATCTTATTTCGGTTCGGTTACTTCTTCCTCGACGACTCCCCTCTCTCTCTTCACCGAACACTCGCCTGCAGCCCTCCTGCCCAAACCATCGCCACCGCTACAACGAGCCCCTCACCGGCCTTGAGTCCACGATGGACTCATCTCCCGAACAACAGCTTCTCTTCCACGCCCGAGTCTCCACCAAGCCCCACCGCCTAGACCAGCCGAGAAGCATTACCGCGCCCGACCTCCACGTCCGACCACACCGGTGCTCGGCGAGTCACGGCCGATAACCTCGGCCGTCGCCGAACCCCTTGCCCTCGCTGGCCTCCTCACGGTGGAAGCGAAACTTTGCCCGAACACCCAAATGGAGACCCAATCTAAGGTTTCGACACACCCCTACCATCCGAAAAACCACACCTCGGCGACGCTTGCCTCCATTTGCTCAATCAAAGAAAGGGGCAATGACGGCCACAAACGAAACAACACGACGAGAACGAATATTCCCCATGCAAACTTGCGGATCCGTTCGGGCATTATATCAAACAATTGGGGCGCGCTACTATGATGAGGGATTTTTGGGTCCACCGAAGCTCGACCCACAGTAGGACTCTTGACACGCGATGAGGAAGACATCGAAAACAAAACGCGAGGCGACGCCGGCCGGAGCTCGCGGGAGCCGGACGGCCGGGAGCTCCAGCCCGGCGCGCCCAAAACAGGGCAAGAGCAGGGGCGAGCTTACCTGTTTAGCTTACGGGCGTCGCCAAGAAGGTTGTCGTGTGGCTCGTCAACGGACAGAGTAACCAAAAAACCGAAAACCAAAAACCAAAAGCTAAAAACCGAAAAACCGGATCAACGAACCGAACCGAACCGAAATTTCGTTCGGTTTCGTCCTGGTTCGATCTTTTTCAGTTCGGTTCGAAGTTATTTCTAGCGGTTCGGTTGGTTCGGTTTTCAAAAACCGAACCGAACCGAACTGAACTGTTGACACCCCTACTGAAAGGTACGTGTGACTTTGTCTTCATCAGGCATTAATTGTTGAACTTTACAGGTGATATCGCCTTCATATCGTGGTGCCATAGTCGAGTCAAGATGTACACGTTTTCATCTCCATAACATCACGTTTTTTCTTCGGGCGGACCAATCAAAAGGGACATGACAAAAGGGTTAGGATCGATAGGACGCGAGAGTCAACGATTCTACGTGGAACGGAGGAGAAGCTATCGGTCGATTGTACTCTGTAAGCTTGAAAGCCTGAAGAGATTTTTCCCTAGCTACGCGAGGATTTTAAGTGCGGTCTTACTTTGAAAATTCAACACAAACGCGTGAACATTGATCATATGTTGCGGCTGGCCAAGTACTTTGCTCCTTGCGTTTTTTCGAAGCAAGCAAAGACTGAAGTGTACATAGTTAAGCATCGAATTTGTTATTTACAAAAGGAGCTTTAGAAGAAATTAATGCATGAGCAGGGGAGTCGAAATTGATGATGGCGAAGTTCACCTGAGAAGAGGGATTCGAGAAATTATCAGATAATCCATCAAAGCGTCAATTTGTTCGATGAAAAACCGATTTCAATAAATTAATTTCAGATTTTCCAACATTTCAATGACGGAAGATTATTCGATTGATAGGAAAAGGTTTTTATGGACGAAAGCAACAAGTTTACACTGGAAAGAAGGAAAAGAAATTTCATGATTTCATGCTTTGCATCCAATTATAAATAATAGGTCCGTCCCTCTACATCTATTTCCAATCTCTCATTATTATTTTTTTCTTTTTCAATTCTTATCCTGATAACTCTAATGTTTTTTCATTCATAAATTTTCTACCATCTCCCTTCGTGTTCATATTCTTCTACATTCCTAAAGAAAACCCGATCATGCATAATATTTCACAAATATGATTTCATAATTTCTTTCCTGATTTCTTTGTCATTCATGCAATTTTGATGGGCAAATAATAAAAAAGGAAGATGCTGATTCCAATTGTTAGCCATTTTTTACGATACAAGCCGTTTTTAGTAGATTTTGCTCACTCTCAAATATCATAAAACGAACTTTATCAATTTGCTTTCAGCGCAAACAAACGCCAGAAAATCGCTCCACATTCTCCCGAAATTAAATTCTCGGAAATCATCTTCCAAGCAGTAGCAAGTTCTTAGCGAAACTAACAAAATCCTAAGACTTCAATAAAAAAAATCCGAATGGGAAGGCGGAAACTCGAGATGATGTTGCATTCGGAATTATGTACTTGGATAGTTGGACGTATATGATCTTTCACTTCTATTAGATAATGGCAATGCTTCACCACGTGGCCAAATTATTCAATCCCGAGCATTTCGTCAAGCGTATAGGTTGGGGCACGGCTAGGAAAAATCATTGCCAATGCTATCTAATTCAATGGACCTAATTTGGGGATGCCGAGACGCTTCCTGATCTTAGCGTGGCCAAGGTCGGGTTCGATCATTGTCCCCAAATAATGTTTCAATTATTTCATATCTTTCATTAACTCCAGAATCCGATTCCCTTTTTTGTGTTATAAATCATTAGAGGGAGCCCCCACGAGATTTGCGCGTAGGCGAAGCAAGATAGTTATGTCAAAAAAAAAAAATTAATGATAGTTACTAAAGAAAGTTAATAAAGTGACCATTTGCAATTTTGTCAATTCAATTCTAAACTTTTCAATTTTATTAATAGGTTTTTTTTTTTTTGGTACCCAAATTTTATTAATAGGTTAATACTCTTAAAAACCCCAAACTAATACACATGTGATAAATTTACCCCAAACTAATTTTTTGACAACCAAGAACCCTAAACTGGTACATCTTCGACAAATTTACCATAAACCTGTACAACAAATTTACCATCACTTAATTTCCGTTAAATTTTATTGTCAAATTATTAAATTAAATTACACATTATAGTTGACTAGTATACCAATTTGGGATTTTACTCTCAATTTGTCACAGTTTAAAATTTTATGATTTTTTTGTGGTATTAATCCAATTTAACATAGGGTATATTTGTTATAAATATACTAGTTTGGGATTTTTAGTGGTCTAATAAATTAGTTTGGGGTAAATTTATCATACATATATCAATTTAGGGTTTTTTATGATAAGTTAAGGTAAATTTGTTACAGGTGTACCAGTTTGGGGTTTTTTATGATCAAAAAAATAGTTTTGAATAAATTTGTCACACGTGTATCAGTTTGGAGTTTTTCAGGATATTAACCCTTTATTAATTAAGTGTTAAATCTTTTTACATTTTGTTAATTGAGTTAATCCAACTAATTTTGGTTAGATATCACCGACGTGAACACCAACCATCTTACATGCCACGGCCTGTAGGTAATTTTTAATTATATATTCATATTCCTTTTCTTCTTCTTTTTTCTTCTTTTTCCTAATCGTAGGCCCGCAAGGTTGCCAATCGACCCTCACCTAGTCTGAGAGAGGGGGTGACCACCCTTGCTAGCCATGGGTGAGGGCCTCCCCACCCTCATTGGTCACAAGCAAGGGGATTAGCCCTTGCCCAAATCCAAATACAAGCTACAACCCTATCCCTTTGGCCAATAAGGGCAGCGACACCCCATAGCCAACTAGCAAAGGTTGCAACCCTTGCCTGCTTGTAGTCAAGGACCCATTGACCTTGCTTGTAGCTAACGAGGCGCGAAGGCCCTCACCTAGGCCAGGCAAGGGCATCACGGCCCTCACAAATCAAAAGGTGAGGATTGCGGTTGACGCTTGGATTTAGGCAAAGGCCGACACCCTCACCTATGGCGGGCAAGGGCGTGAAGGCCCTTGCTTATGGCCGGCAAGGACAGCAATGCCCTTGTTGACCTAGGGTTAGGGAAAAAAACAAGAGATGAAAGGAAAAGAAAGGGAAAAAAATTATTTAAAAAATATATAAATTATTCACGTCAGCGTTAGTTATGTTATGTAAAACGGCCGTAACGTTCACATCAATGATTTTTGGACAAAATTAGTCAGATTAATTTAATTGTCAAAATTGAAAGATTTATGAGTAAACTGGTAATCGTGTAATAGATAAAGGATTTTTTGGACAATTTTCTTAAATATAGTGCATTAACGGCAGAGAGTTTGACTTGGAATGGTATTCCGAAATGACTTTATAGGGCGGACCCCATAAGGCTCTTGTCCATTAAGCCCGAGAAGACTTTAGGAGTTTTTGTGCTCTTGCATGAAGAGTCAAAGGTCGGGGTCTCAAAGCGAATCACGCCACTTAAAATTTCGTACGCTTGTGGAACTATAGCACCGTTACCAAACCCCTTTGAGTTTTCCTCGTCTATTTTTTCTCAGACGTTTTCTTTTTCCGAGCCTTATTGACTCTGATTAATCGCTATGAATGCATCAAAGCGTCAATTTGTTCAATGAAAAACAGATTTCGAGAAATTAACTTCAGATTTTCCAACCTTTCAACGACGGAAGATTATTCGATTGATAGGAAAAGGTTTTTATGGACCGAAAGCAACAAGTTTACAATGGAAAGAAGGAAAAGAAAATTCGTGATTTCATGCTTTGCATCCAATTATAAAGAATAGGTCCGTCCCTCTACATCTATTTCCAATCTCTCGTTATTTTTTTTTTTTCAATTCTTATCCTGATAACTCTAATGATTTTTTCATTCATAAATTTTCTACCATCTCCCTTCGTGTTCATATTCTTCTACATTCCTAAAGAAAACCCGATCATGCATAATATTTCACAAATATGATTTCATAATTTCTTTCCTGATCTCTGTCTTTCATGCAATTTTGATGGGCAAATAATAAAAAAAGGAAGATGCCGATTCCAATTGGCAGCCATTTTTTACGATACAAGCCGTTTTTAGTAGATTTTGCTCACTATCAAATATCATAAAACCAACTTTATCAATTTGCTTTCAGCGCAAACAAACACCAGAAAATCGCTCCACATTCTCCCGAAATTGAATTCTCGGAATTCATCTTCCAAGCAGTAGCAAGTTCTTAGCGAAACTAACAAAATCCTAAGACTTCAATAAAAAAATCCGAATGGGAAGGCGGAAACTCGAGATGATGTTGCATTCGGAATTATGTACTTGGATGTATATGATCTGTCACTTCTATTAGATAATGGCAATGCTTCAACACGTGGCCAAATTATTCATTCCCGAGCATTTCGTCAAGCGTATAGGTTGGGACACGGCTAGGAAAAATCATTGCCAATGCTATCTAATTCAATGGACCCAATTTGGGGATGCCGAGACGCTTCCTGAAATTCGCGGACGTAGGGACGTTGCCAAGATCGGGTTCGATCATTGTCCCCAAATAATGTTTCAATTATTTCATATCTTTCATTAACTCCTGAATCCGATTCCCTTTTTCGTGTTACAAATCATTAGAGGGAGCCCCCACCAGATTTGCGGGTATGCAAAGCGAGATAGTTATGTCAGAAAAAAAATTAATGATAGTTACTAAAGAAAATAAATAAAGCGACCACCTGTAATTTTGTCAATTAAATTCTAAACTTTTTTAATTTTTTTAATTAAGTATTAAATATTTTCATGTTTTGCCAATTAAGTCCATCAAACTAATTTTGGTCAAAATTGCCAACATGGACATTGATCATCCTACATATCACAACCCGTAAATATTTTTAAATATATATTCATATATTTTTTTTTCTTTTCCTTTTTCTTTTTTTCTCTTTTTTTTTTTCTACTAATCCAAGGTTGGCAAGTTTGCCGATCGACCCTCACCTAGTTTGAAGAGAGGGTGTAGCCATCCTCGCTAGCCATGGACAAGGACCTACCTACCCTCACCAATCACAAGCAAGGGCATCAATCCTCGCCCAAATTCAAATACGAGCCACAACCCTCGCCCTTTGGCCAGCAAGGGCCGCAACACCCCCATAGCCAACTGGCGAGGGTTGCAACCCTTGCCTAGTTGTGGTCAAGGACCCACCAACCTTGCTTGTAGCCAACAAGGGCATGGAGGCCCTCACCTAGGCAAGGCAAGGGCATCATAGACCTCATCGATCAAAGAGCAAGGATTGCAGTTGATGCTTGATCTAGGCAAAGGCTAGCACCCTCACCTATGGCGGGCAACGGCATGAAGGCCCCTGCCTATGGCCGGCAAGGGCACAGCAATGCCCTTCCCGACCTAAGGTTAGGGAAAAAAAAAACAAGAAATAAAAGGAAAGAAAAGGAAAAATTTTATTAAAAAATATTTAAATTACTCAAGTCAATATTAGCCATGTCATGTAAAATGGTTAATTCACATTAATGATTTTGAGCCAAAATTAGTTAGATGGACTCAATTGGCAAAACGATAAAAGATTTATGACTCAATTGTTAAAATTAAAAGATGTAAAAGTGAATTGGTAATCGTGTAATAGATTAAGAATATTTTGGATAATTTTCTTAAATATACTGCGTTAACAGCAAGAGTTTGACTTGGAATGGTATTCCGAAATGACTTTATAGGGCGGACCCCATACAAAAGGCTCTTGTCCATTAAGCCCGAGAAGACTTGAGAAGTTTTTGTGCTCTTGTATGAAGAGTCAAAGGTCGAGTCTCAAAGCGAATCACGCCACTGAAAATTGCGTACGCTTGTGGAACTATAGCACCGTTCTCGTCTATTTCTTCTCAGACGTTTTCTTTTTCCGAGCCTTATTGGCTCTGATTAATCGCTATGAATGCATGCAAAAACGACACGTTCATGCGCATTAAATGAGACTTCAGCGGTGGATGGAAGGCATGGCCTCTAAGAATACTTTGAATTGGAGGCTTCTTTTGTGACTTGATCCCGAGATTTGATGCATCCAAATCCAACATTTAATCCTTTGTTCAAACCCTTTGTGGAATTGTTTCTGAATTTTGTTTATGAGCGCAACATCAAAGGTTATCAAAGTAAAAATTTCGGCTTAACTAACCACATTAATTGTGATGCTGACAAGCATGGGGCACATCTCTATCTGGAAAAGAAAAAAAAAATCTTCAACTTATTATATTAATACTAATTTAGTCATAAACCTTTCAATTGAATCAATTAGTCCTAAATATTTTCATATCAATACCAATTCAATCCATCCAGCAATTTAGGCTGGAAATGTACTCGTGTAATAATGTATCCTTGTCGTAAGAAATTCATGATCAAGAATAAAAAAATTATGTGGTCATGTTACATACATAGGTTGCGCATACGACATTAATCCAAAAAATATTAGTGATTTGATCACTTTCATACCTTGCGTGTGCATCATGGATACCCACAAAAACAGTTGGGTTTTATTTTGGTTTTCACAGCAACGGCAAGATACTGCTATATTCTCACATAGGTGCTAAAAAACAAGAGTAATGCAGGTCTCTGGGCGAGTACTTGCAGTGTGCTGACCCTGGAGCCGACCTTATCTGACGCCCTAATGTCTTAGTTAATGCAAGGGAATAATCAAAACATAGTTAAATAACCTAGGTTTTAACATTATATGACACGTTTGATCAAAGCAAATACTATATGACATGTATCTAAAACTATATAATAAAATTAAATTACCATATAAATTGCACAAATCTTGACCTACCTTGATTAGGTTAACCTAGGTTATCAAAGCAAACCAAAGCAAGGCAAGGAGGTGTGGCCGAGACACATGGGGACTGGCGGTGAGGGAGTGTGACTGTTGAAGGGAGACAATAAGCATAGTTGCAACGATAAAAAAAAAAAATATAAAAAAAAAAAACACAATCTTATGATACGATATGCCTTATTGCTTCTAAATTTGATCAAAGAACACAATCTCATGACACCCAAGGATCATCGGCCATATCATAGAATCATTGGCTGGCCAAATTTTCATGGGGGCCTGGTCCATGTGGACTCAATCTTGGAACTTCAATTAAGTTCAAAGTCTCCCTAATTAAACCCATTCATCACTTTTATAATTGATGGGAGAATAGTAATAATTCGAAAAATATCGAATCAACGCAGCGGAATAAAATAATTTCCCTTCTTGTGTAAACCTAATAGAAATCGATATAGTAGAGTAAAATAAATACCAAACACGTGAACACAAAACGATTTTTACGTGGAAAACCTCCTCAATGTGAGGAGATAAAAAAATCACCCTCGATGTGAGAAGATAAAAAATCACGGGACCAGAGTCCACCCGAAAATCTTCACTATCAACAAAATTGTTCTTCTCTAGCAAATACTAGAGGTACATAGCAGCAAACATCTCAAGAACATATCTGGTGGTATTTCCATTCTTTGCCTTTAGGTAGAGTGCAAAGGTTGTCACCTCAAGAATATAATTCTTTTGTAAGCTTCCCCTCTTTTTAATTTAATTACCTTTACCAAAAAAAAAAAAAAAAAAAAAAACATCTCAAGAACATAATTCTTGGCAATAAACATAAACTTCATAAGAGATCAAGGATAAACCTAATTAAAAACGCAGGTTTTGATCAATCCACGAAAAACCTGATGTAGAGAGCTTCAAACAAAAATCAAACCGTTCAGATTCGAGAAAATTATGCCACGAACATGCTGACAAAATTTTAGCACAATCAGACCACGAATCGACCTCCGATGCTAGCTTGATGTAAATTAGATATTGCCCCAAATGTCAGATTTTCTCCTTTCTCTTTTCCTCTTGTTACTGTTTCCTTTTTTGCGGCTACCTCTTTATATAGATAATAAGAAACCATATTTCCTCATATAACTTATCATATGGGCTCAAGTCCTTTTTTTCAGCTTGAACTCATCGGCTTCCTCCATATATGATGAACCCAAATAACAAATCTCCCCCTCACAATAATGTGGAGGGATTCACCATCCCTACTATCAATTGGCAATGTTCAAGCTTCTCTCTTGATAAAGTCTTCGTCATCATGTCAAAGCCATTATGATTCATATGAATTTTATCAAGTTCCAACAACTTTTCATCTAGAACATCCATTATCCAATAATATCTAACATCAATATGTTCAATCTAGAATGAAAAGATGAATTCTTATCAAGATGAATTGCAATTTGATTATCACAAAATAGCACATACCTCTTTTGCTTGAACCCAAGTTCTTTTAAAAACTTCTTCATCTATAGCATCTCTTTACTAGTTTCAGTCGCTGCAATAAATTCAGCTTTGGTTGTAGAAAGTGCAACACACTTATGCAATCTTGATTTCCATGACACAACTCCACTTGCAAAGGAAATCAAATAACTAGAAGTAGATTTACGAGTATCAATATATCCTGCCAAGTTGGAATTTGTGTATCCAACTAACTCAAATTTCCCGGTTCCGAAACTGAGTTTCAAATTTGAAGTTCTTTAAAGATACCTCATAATCCACTTCACTGCATTCCAATGCTCTCTGCCTGGACTTGATAAATAGCGACTAACAACGCCAATTGCATGCGTCAAGTCTGGGCGTGTACATACCATCGCATACATTAAGCTTCCTACAACTGAGGCATATGGAACACTTTCCATATCTTTCTTTTCTTTATCAGTCGTAGGACTTTGCTTCATATTTAACTTAAAGTGGATAGCAAGAGGAATACTAACCACTTTAGCCTTGTCCATATAAAATTTCAGAAGGATCTTCTCGATATATTTCTCTTGCAACAAAAACAACTTCTTAGCATCTCTTTAAAACCCTTAAGTTGTTTCATGTATATCTCTTCCACCAAGTCACCATGTAGGAATGTCGTTTTAATATCTATTTGCTCAATTTCCAAATCTAGGCTAGCTGCCAAGCCTAATACCACACGGATAGAAGACATTTTCACTACCGGAGAAAATATATCATCAAAATCAATACCATTTCTTTGACCGAATCCCTTAACAACCAATCTAACTTTGTATCGTGGTTGTAAAGTATGTTCATCTTGCTTCAACCTATATACCCACTTGTTCTTCAAAGCTCTTTTACCTTTAGGTAACTTCACCAACTCAAAAGTGACTGCATCTCATCTTACATAGCATCAAACCAATTGCTTTTGTACTCATCTTCTATTGCTTCTGCATAACACTCTAGTTCACTTGCATCATTCAATAATACATACTCATCTTCAGAATACCTAGTGGAATGTCGTCGGTCTCTAACGAATCTCCGGACTGGAACATCCAGCGGAACATCTAACTGAGCCTCTGGTTCAGGAATAATATTATTTATTTCAATATATTCATGAACATGTGCGTTATTTGAAACATTGACTTCCTGCTACTCTTCATCAACCTGTGTAGGAATATTTGTGAGAGGAACTTGATCTAAATCAACAAGATTATCACTAACCTGTGGTGCTGAAATCATCTCTATTTTCTCAATATCCTCTATTGTTTGATTTTCCATAAACACAACATCTCTGCTTCTTACAATTTTCTTTTCAAGCGGATCATAAAATTTGTAGCCAAGTATATCCTGTCCATAACCAATAAATATGCACTGTTGTTTTTTCATATCAAGTTTAGACCTCTCATCTTTGGGAACATGCACAAATGTTTTGCACCCAAAGACACGCAAATAATCATAAGAAACTTCTTTACCTGTCCAAATTCTATTAGGAACATCAAACTCTAAAGGAATGCATAAAGTAAGATTTAATACATGCACAACTATACTTAAAGTCTCACCTCAAAAGGATCCAAGTAGTTTTGATTGTGAAAGTAAGCATCTTACCCTTTCAACTAGTGTTTTGTTCATTCTCTCAGCCAAGTCATTTAATTGAGGCGTTTTGGGAGATGTCTTTTGATGTCGAATATCTTGTTGTCTACAATATTCATTAAAAGGTCAAATATACTCTTCCTCCGTTATCAATTCTAATGCATTTCAATTTCTTTATAGTCTGTCTCTCAACTAAAGCCTGAAATTGCTTTAAAACATCTAAGACTTGATCTTTAGTTTTCAAGGTATAAATCCAAATTTTCCTTGAAAAATCATCTACGAAGGTAACAAAATAAAGAGAGCCACCAAGTGATTTTGTTTTCATAGGACCGCAAACATCATAATGCACTAATTCCAATATACCTGACTTTCTTGAAGGAGGGGAGCTTTTAAATGCAACTCTATTATGTTTTCCTGCTAAATAGTGAGCACACTTCTTTAGTGCCGAACTTTTCAATCCTAAAATGAGCTTCTTCTTGGCCAATATTGACAAACCATTCTCACTAATGTGACTGAGCCTCTTATGTCATAATTCAGCTGCATCTTCGTTGTCTACTACATTAATTTTGTCTATGGACAACTTTGCCTGCATAATGTACAACGAAGAATATTTTTCACCACTAGCCCCAACAAGAGAACCTTTTGTGAGTTTCCATTGACCATTACTAAATGTGCTACAATACCCCTCATAATCCAACTTGTTTGTAGAAATCAAATTCAAGTGGATATCAAATATATGTTTAACATTATTCAATACTAACCTTGTGTCATTACTAGTTTCTAGGCACACATCACCAATGCCTACAGCTTGAGCTAGTCCATTGTTTCCATCTTCACAGATCCGAAGTCACCTGACCTGTATAATGTAAAGAAATCCCAACGAGACGTAGCATGAACAGATGCACCACTATCAATTACCCAACTGGTCTCATGAGATACAAAATTTACCATATCACCATAAAAAAATAATGAGAAAGTCTTCTTTAAGTACATCAACACAATTGTCATCATTATCATTATCAATTTTCTTCTCTTTACATTTCTCTTTTTGTTTCTCCCTTTTTAACTGGCGACAAAACCTCTGAATATATCCCTTTTGATGACAATAATGGCACTCAACATTAGCAAATTTATTATACTTACCTTTACTTTTATCTCGACTTTTATCTCTATTTCTCGGATCTCGAGACTCACTTCTCTCCATTTTCTCGACAACCAAGGCATCAGAATGTGAAGAGGACAATCATTGTATCTTCATTCTCATCTCTTCATTCAAATAACTACTCTTAGCTAAATCCATGGTAATCGTACCATCTAAGGCAAAATTAGATAAAGATGTTCGGAACGTCTCCCAGGAGTCCGGCAAAGTACCAAGCAACCATAGTGCTTGTATCTCATCATTAAACTTGATTCCCATCGCAGTCAACTGATTTATAATTCCTCGAAAATAATTTAAATAAGCAATCAAACGAGTACCATCATGATATCTCAGAGCCATCATCTTATTTATCAAAAATAACTTACTATTCCCAGTCTTCCAAGCATATAACTATTTGAGCTTATCTCATAAACTGTGTGCATGTGTTTCATCAATAATATGGTTCAAAACATTATCATCTACCATTGTCTGATATAACCACACACTTGACGATGAGTTTTATTCTCTGGATTTCTCCTCGGCAAATACGGGTAAATAAAAATCTTTCACATATAAAAGATCTTCCATCTTCCCTCTCCAAATATGATAATTCGAATCATTCAGTATAACCATTCTACTCGTATTCGTTTCCATTGTTTAACACAAGGTAGAAAAATCAAGCAATAACCTAATGCTCTGATACCACTATGATGGGAGAATAGTAATAATTCGAACAATATCGAATCAACGCAACGAAATAAAATAATCTTTCATCTTGTGTAAACCTAATAGGAATCGATATAGTAGAGTAAAATAAATACCAAGCACGCGAACACAAGACAATTTTTACGTGGAAAACCTCCTCGATGTGAGGAGATAAAAAAAAACCACGGAATCGAAATCCACCCGAAAATCTTCACTATCAACAAAATTGTTCTTCTCTAGCAAATACTAGAGGTACATAGTAGCAAACGCCTCAATAACATAATTCTTGACAATACACATAAACTTCACAAGAGATCAAGGATAAATCTGACCAAAAACGCAGGTTTTGATCAATTCACGAAAAACCTGATGTAGGGAGCTTCAAATGAAAATCAAACCGTTCATATTCGAGAAAATTGCGCCACGAACATGCTAACAAAATTTCAGCTCAATCGGACCACGAATGGACTCCGACGCCAAATTTGATATAAATCGATATCGCCTAAAACCCAAAATTTTATCTTTCTTTTTTCTCATTATTTTCCTTTCCTTTTTTTATAGATAAATCATATTTCATCATATAACTTATCATATAAGCTCAAGCCATTTTTTGACTTGTAACTCATTGGATTTCCTCCACATAGGAGTGAACTCAGCTAATAATAATCAGACTGATTAAAACGCAATTTATGTTGATATATTATGAAGATGTTCCTAATATTTATAATACAAATGCAAATGCAAATTAATTTTCATGATATTTTTATTTAGGAGTTGGGATCGATCCCTAATTTTTTGAAGCAATAAATGATTAAATATGATGGCTAAAATATAAGTGTCGGCGTCGGATATGCATCCCTCTTGTCGGTGTCCTCATAAAAGTATCCGGACGTTTTCCCGAAGATATTATTTGTTCTCGGAGCGAGGTAGCCACTTAAACTGGGTCCAGCAAACTCATATACAAAATGAAAATCTCGTGGAGATAACGTCTCCTTCAATCTCCGCTGGAGGGAGTGACAAGTGACATGCATTAGGAGAGTGAATGAAAGATATTGGTCTCCTCCGTAAATTGGTCGTCGCACTCGAGCAACTTGGGAAGTGTGGGCACATGTCACGCGATATTTCCATCGAAATGATGCCAGAGAAGTAATGCGGGTCCCCATCCAACACGAAAGAGGGAAGGGACGGGAACATGGGCACGTACCTTCAAAGCCCGGCTCCAACTCCAAAAGGCTCAGGTTTGAGGATTTATCTATTTTCTCCCGAGAAGAAAGTAGTCGACCGCGGTCCCAAAGCGAATCACGCCTCTTCTGAGGCAATCCGGTCAAGTAACATCATTTTCCATTGTCGTTACCTTTGTTTCCTTCTTTCCCCACTTTTTTTGGTAGTACGGAGTATTGAAATCTTTCGACCATCTTTCGACTTGATTGGTCCTCGCATATGCACTCGGACCCTACGGTTTACGCGTATAGGGTAAGGCTCCGCGAGCCGTAACTAGGTAGGTTGGTGGCAGCTGTCAGCGTGGCCTCTGAGAGTTGAATGGGGACGTCGTGGTTTGGTTCAGACCGTCGCTTCTGAACCAAGCTTGACCGATCGACTAATCCATCGGATTTAACTTTGAATTTCCTTAAATGAACACGAGATAAAACATAAGAGAAGCCGACTTGTATGCGAGAGTGCTAGCGGAGGAAGTTGTCGGCTCGGCTTTACCGCATTATATTTGATGCCGACAGGCAGGGGAGCCCATTGTCTGTGTATAAATAGACACTTCTTTCAATACGCTGAACTCGGGGGCAAGACCGAAGAACACTTACTTTTTTTTTTTGTGTGTTTATGGAAATGAGGTGCTCGGGAGGAGTTCAGATGCTTCAAATTCTAGGGCTTGTGCTAGTCCTTGGCATCCCTAATTGTGAAGCTGTTCTTCGCCATAAGTTCGTGGTAAGTGCAAGAGATCTGGCCCCTAAATTTGTTTGTCTTAACTACTTTGACTCTTATTTTATGGCTAATCCCAAGAGGGAACATCTGAACATGGGTTAGCACTTTTAATTAGAAACAAAATCATTTGAAATCATTTCTATGCGTAACATTTGGCCCCTTACTTCAAAGTTTTCTTTGGATTTTGTACTTCATCTTTTACCTCGAAACTTGTTCGGAGCAATCAAATCCTTCTCTCGCCACCATCGAAAGTGGAATCCCAATAGTAAATGGGTCACACTGTCCTTCATGAGATCGTAAGTTCAAGTTATGTTGTGAACAAATCCCCAGTCAACTTGTGTCTTAAGCATTTGCTACCTCATGTGAAAAGACTTTCTAACTTCCAACATCAGCATATTAGTAGGCTGTGGTGACAGGCTCATACATCTAGAGAAGATAGCTATGTTAGTCTTCTATCCTACCCTTTTACTTAATAAAAAAGTTCCTTCCATCACCTGTTACATTTTATATGTTCTATCAAATTGCAAACGTGACACTGTCGGTGCGGCAAAGATTGGCAAACTTTGCTTATGAGCCACCTGAGTGGTATGGCATCAACAATGGGAATGGAAAAACAGCAGAATAAAACCCCATAAGAAACAGAAATGATAGATCTAGCTACTTGAGAGGAGGTAGCAGCTTGTACAATAGAGACGAGGATGCCGCATTGAGTAAGGCCAGGTAAGCGCACAAACATCTGTCCATGGCAATAGGCGTGCTCTCTCTGCCTTTAGTCGCGTCAATTGCTGTCGTCCACTGCCGTCCACCATCTTCGTATCCATCGTCCCCGCAGTGCCTCGGCCACTCATGTCGCGACTCCTCCATCCTTCTGGCCTCCCTCTATTTCTGTCTCTCCGTTCCCTCAAATCTGTCTTTCTCCCT
The DNA here is from genome assembly GCA_017140615.1 of Eucalyptus cladocalyx. NCBI lineage: Eukaryota > Viridiplantae > Streptophyta > Magnoliopsida > Myrtales > Myrtaceae > Eucalyptus > Eucalyptus cladocalyx. The sequence goes on from CM029521.1 coordinate 37,148,748, forward strand.
CGACATGCGGTGTCTCTTTGACGTCTAATCGCAGCGGTTATGGCGAATGCGTGGCCGAGCAACAGTGAAGCTTCTGTTAAGGCTGTAACAGGAGGAGAGAAAAATGAACATGGCATAGAAAGAGAGAGAGAGAGAGAGAGAGAGAGAGAGAGAGAGAGAGGATGCCTTTGTTGAAAATGACGTATGAGGAGAGAAAAAAGAAGATCATTTACAGGGAAAGGAAAATCCTGAGTTGTGAAATTTTTGGGATGGGTATAATTTTTCTCGTGTCCGGACAATGGTTAGACTTAGAGGTCGTCAAGTGGCAGTTCTCAAAATATCAATAGCATTTAAAGCCATGCCGACAGCCGTCCGTCCACGTACTCTTCTACGTTCGTGTAATTGATTGGATGTGCTCTCTTTCTTCGTGTGCATGGTATATACTCTCGTTGCCAGATCAAGGAAACAAACTATACGAGGCTATGCAGCACCAAGAGCATACTAACCGTCAACGGCCAATTCCCCGGACCGACTTTATACGCACACAAAGGTGATACGGTCATCGTGGATGTGTATAACAAGGCCAATTATAACGTTACCATTCACTGGTATCTCCCCTCTCACTCTCAACTTCACTAGTCCCAAAAAGCAACAAGGAAATTTAGTTTTGAGTACATCTCTAATATGGGAGAGCAAAATGAAACGAAAATTACAGGCACGGTGTGAAACAACCAAGGAATCCCTGGCATGATGGCCCCGAATACATCACGCAGTGCCCAATCAAACCTGGAGGGAAATTCACGCAAAATGTAACATTCTCACTTGAGGAGGGGACGCTTTGGTGGCATGCTCACAGTGACTGGTCACGTGCCACCGTCCATGGTGCCATTATCATTTATCCAAAGAAAAGCACGAGCTATGCTTTTGCTAAGCCTCATACAGAAGTGCCAATTATATTAGGTTTGTAACTCAAAGTTGATTGCCTCTATTATTTGTATGATGAAATTTTTTTTTCTTTTTTTTCTTTTTTTTATGTGAACTTACGATAATCAAGTTTATGAACATGCAGGGGAATGGTGGAAACAAGATATAGTCGACATATATGATGAGTTTCTTCAATCTGGAGGAGATCCAAACATTTCAGATGCTTATCTTATTAATGGTCAACCGGGCGATTTGTATCCATGCTCAAAACAAGGTTAGCATATACTTAGACTCAATGTCCTTATTGCTCTTTTAGAATTCCAAACCAACTAGATGTCCAAGATTAGAATTTCTCTAATTATATTCTTAGCTACCTTACAATAAAATTTCTGTTTCCCTCGATAATTCCGGATGAAGAACGAACTCTTCTATAATCGTATTTTCTACTAATATCATCATTTCATTGTCAAGTAGAAAGAACTTCAATAAATTATTTGCCCGATTTCAGATAAATCTCCACGTAGGCAAGATTTAGACTTATAATGTTGTTATTCCACCAATATACACATAAATGGGTCGTGTTTTTCTCCTATCAGTCTCTGATTGAAATAAATAAAAACACCCATAAGGTAGGCGGCAGTGTCATAGCTAGGTTGACAGTGGCATCGTTGCAAGGTCGATAGCGATGGGGGCGAGCCCACCGGCGACACGCCGAAGGGGGTTTTAGGTGGGAACGGCTGATTTGAGGGAGAAAAGAAGGAAGGAGAGGGGAATCAAGGTTTCTAAAGTGCGTTTTCAATTGTGTGAGGGAAAGTCACGTTGGTGCAAATCGTTTTCCAAAACACCACATCTCATGAATGTGGGAAAGGAAAGCTCCTGCCAACTTCGAAGAAAACCTGGCCCCAATCATGTACCAAAATCCAAAACCTTTCCCAATTATCCGTGTGAATCATTGCATTGCAATGACACCAGTAGGTCCCCGACGTTTCTATCAACGGTTAATGTCCCAGCCTGAGAAGTTTCAATCCCAGTTTGAATTATTGGATTGCCTAATAACGTGAATAAACCTTTTTTACTGCCTTCCCTTTCACCGCTAGATACGTTCAAGCTGGTTGTGGAGTACGGCAAAAGCTACCTCCTCAGGGTCATCAACGCGGCGTTGCAAGACATCCTCTTCTTCGCAATCGCAGGTCACCAGGTCACAGTGGTTGGCACTGATGCTTCCTACACGAAGCCCCTGAAGGTCGACTACATCACCATCTCCCCAGGCCAAACCATTGACCTTCTCTTGGAGGCCAACCAGCCCAAGGACCATTACTACATGGCTGCTAGGGTTTACTCAAGTGCAACCGGCGTTGAGTTTGACAACACGACCACTACGGCCCTAATCCAATACAAAGGTCGATACACACCGTCCTCGCCTCCTCCTTTACCTAACCTTCCATACTACAATGATACGGCTGCATCGGTCAACTTCACCGGTAGGCTCCGGAGCTTAGCTAGAGGGGAACACCCGGTCCCTATTACCGTCCCGCAAACCGTGACCCACAAGTTCCTGTTCACCGTCTCAGTGAACACGTTCCCTTGCGTGAACGACTCGTGTGCCGGGCCCAACGGGTCCCGCCTCGCTGCAAGCGTGAACAACATAAGCTTTGTGTCCCCGTCGATCGATATACTCCAAGCCTATTACTACCACATCAAGGGCGTGTTCGGCACCCGGTTCCCGAGTAAGCCCCCGCTCGAGTTTAACTATACTGCAGATTACCTCCCACTGGCCCTGGAGACGCCACGAAACGGGACGGAGGTCAAGGTGCTCGAGTACAATGCGACGGTGGAGATGGTCTTGCAGGGGACCAACGTGGTGGCCGGGACCGATCATCCCATGCACCTCCATGGGACCAGCTTTTACGTGGTGGGGTGGGGATTTGGCAATTTCGACAAAAAGAAGGACCCCAAAAAATATAATTTGGTGGACCCTCCATTGCAGAATACCATCGCGGTGCCCAAGAATGGATGGGCCGCGGTGAGATTCCAAGCCTTCAATCCAGGTACAACTATTGCAACGCTACCCAACTTTTTCATAATGTTAACTCGATTCTTTAGTTCAATTGAAGGAATAATAATATGGCTTTTTTTGGGGGGGGAACATCTTTTTCAGGAGTTTGGTTCATGCATTGTCATCTCGAACGACACTTGTCGTGGGGCATGGAGATGGCATTCATCGTTAAGGATGGCCCGACCTCAGAGTCGCAGATGCTTCCACCTCCACCGGATATGCCACCGTGCTAATGTAATGGAACATATGGATTGCTATTAGTCCTTGGTTTGAAGTGTCCTTGTTGAGACATCAATCTTTTTTATTTCATTTTTGTTAGTTTGCAATATTTGAAAGTTTAAGGGGCATCTGAATCGGAATTCAGGTGCTGTCCTAATCAAGACACGCAATGCTTGATTTGTCCGGTCATAAGAGAAGTCATAGAATTGTTTTTTTTTTTTTTTTTTTTTCCGTTTTCTGGCGGAAGAAATGTACTCTTCTCATTATCTGTACTTGTTGTAAGAAGTTGCTGATCAAGAATAAAACAACTCGTGATCATATTATATCCACAGGCTGCGTATACAACATTAGTCCAAACAACATTAACAGTATTGTAAATTTCCATACCTTTGTGTACATCATGGATACCCAAAAAAAAGAAAATTCTTTTTTAGTTTGGTATTCAAAGAAACGGCAAGATCCCAGTAATAATCTCTTAGGGATAATAATTTAGGTTGGAAAAAGCATGCGTGTAAGGCTCAGGAAACTAAAAGCATATTTTCTCCATGAATTTATGGATAAATGGATTCTAATTAAATTGAATATCCAAGTTGGTATGCTCCTCAACTTTGATATATGGAGATTGTTAGGGATTGTATCTCGTAAACTTGTCAATCAAGACTCGTGAAATATGCTTTCAAGATGTAAGTTTCTAATTGACAAAGGATGTTATCCTTAGTGCGTCGTCTTTTAGTTTCTATACCGACTCATAGGCATTCTTGCTAGGTTTTAGATATATAATTCATCTTCTTCAAATCTATTTATGTAATAAAAATCTGTTCCAGAAATAAAAAAAAAATCAAATTGTGTTACCAAACGAATTTCTGTTCAAAACATATTCAGGAGAATAGAGAAACAGAGAATTATAGAATTAGAAATTTTATCATGCCCGCCCTAAATCTCAATCTAATCATCCTCATCCTACATTATCATGAATTTCATTTATTACAAGTCAAAGGTTGATTCTCTCTTTTTACATGCTTGAAACTCCTCTCTTTTTTCCTACGTAATACATGTCCTCTCTTTTCTTCTAGTGTACATGGGCAAAAGTACCGCGAGTAACCTATGGCGAATTAAGATAAAGTACGCAGAAAATGGAATCGAAGCTTCAAGAGGATTACATCCCAAGATCATTCTTCTTTTTGTGTAGATTTTCTCAGTTGTACTTCTTGAAGCAAAAGTCGCTATCAATTTTGGCAAACGAGAAGCGACTCTTTCCCATTACAAAATGGAAAAGTTGTGTCCATGTTTTATACGTATGCTCTTTCATTCTACCCCCAATTCATAGTCTGACCCCAATTACGCCAAGACGAGTCGATCGATTTACGTTCTTCACTTACATATAGGCTTCACAGGCTTCCTGGTTAGGCTTCGAGCAACTTGTTCGAATCCAGCCCAAACATGTGTGTCCCAAAGGGCCAAAGCCAATCGACCAATGAATTTAAGAGCCTTGAATATATGGCGTTTCTTTCGAGCACTCAACGACTAAACCAAAAAATGACCAAACTTGAGGGTTTTTTCGTTCGGCTAATACGACAAGTTAGGGTTTATTTTTTCAGCTTCGCCCTTCTGTAAATTAAATTTGTTCGGAATTGCCACATCGATCATGATGTGGGGTTAGTTTTCGCCACACCAAGCTACGACATCAAAGAATAAAAAATTAAACCCTAAATTTCAACAGCATGCAGCAAAAAAAAAAAAAAAAACACAAATACCCAGTTTAAGTACGTAAATTTAGGTGGGTGGTTGTGTGCGTGCGTGTGTGTGTGTGTATATAAATGGATACACGATCCATGTTTACCAGAGCTAAATATACATGAGTTTTTGCTTTGGAATAGGGAACCCATTCACCTAAATAATTTAATTCTAAAAAAATAAATACTACTTTGAATACACTAAAAGTATTTATTTAGGTCATGTCCAGGTGTTTATAATCACTAATATACTGATTCTCTCGATTCTTCACTTCACAGCTTTATTTTTTATCCAACTGATTTGTGAAAAGATCTTAAATGTGACATGGCATTTATTTTACAATATGGTTATAATAAAGTATAGTGTTATAATGTATTAAGAAAGATCAGCTATAATGCTTTTTGTTACATATTACAAGATTGCTGAAATAATTGTGTCGTGGTCTTAACTAAGTATAAACGGTAAAGAGAGGGCCGTGCCCTGGACGGGCCCCAAAAACTAGGTCCACAAAACTATTTTTTTATGAAACTGGGCTTCGATTCTGGACTCTTGTCCTCCTGCTCATCGTATATCATTTTAGACTCTTGTTCTGATAATTTGCGAAAGAGCAACTTTATTAATCAGAGGAAAGTATGAGCATATGTGGTCAACGGGAGTGTTGCACTTACAAGAAAGAGTCATGTCATTTTGACATATATGGTGCGTGCTTTGATTTTATTTAACCCACCCAATCATCGGAAACAGTTGATTTCAGGAAAAAAATTATCAAGAAAATCTCTTACTTATTATACGAATGTTAATTAAATCCTAAAATTTTCAATTTAATCAAATTAGTTCTAAACTTATTAAGAATTTGTCAATATAGTCATTTTGACCAATTTAGACCAAAATTTACTAATATGGATGCTAACTTCCTACGCAACACAATCAACATTGATCTGGATAATCTTTGCATTATCTCATTTTTTCTTTTTAAATTTTAGATTAATTATAAATAATATCCAAGTCAGTGTCAGCTATACCACGTACAATTACCAGCATTCACGTCAATGATTTCTAGTTAAAATCGGTTGGAAGAATTTCATTAGTAAATTATCAAAAGGGTTGGAATTAAATTAGTTCAATTAAAAAATTTATAATTGAATTGACATCCATTGATTTTGCATAAAACATTTAAATTTTAGCAATATAAACACTTATTGTTGTAAGGCATACCACTTGCAACATCGAATTTCAGCCTAGAAATCTCAATCGTGTCCATGTAGCCAATGTTAAAGAAATTAAGTGTACGCATAACAATCATGTGGCCACGTGATTAATTCTCTGGGTTCCAGGTGTAAATTAATTCCTCCCTGTTTTCAAAAATTCAAGTTAATCTCCTAAAACGGTCAAATCATACTATTCTTCTTTGATTGCCTGTATCTTTGCTTTAATATAATAAATTGAAATTATTTCTTACCTGTGTTTTATTTTAATAATTAAAAGTAGAATCTTGCATATGCGCCACACCCGCGTGTTAATTACTGACGAAAGGGCCTGAATGGACAATTCCTATGGATTAGTGGATTTGGTTGGGAAAAAAGAGTCAAACTGGACTGATTCCTAAAGGACAAAAGGACACGATTTTCAAACTTCACCGTGAAATTATGCAATGTCAGTAATGGTCGATATTGTACGACAGGAGAACTCAAACTCGAAAGCCTGACAAGTATTGAGAAATTCCATATAGAAGAGAAAAATGCGCATAGATTCTATGGAGTCCATCGCAAGATGTATTTAGAAGGACGAACTTCATTTACGACGATCGTAATCATTGACATAATTATTTATTTATAAATAAATTTTTCTTAAGTTGCTCATGGGACTGCCACTATTCCATTAATAACAATTTAAAAAAAAAAAAGCATATCGAATAATGTCCTACTCACAAAATATACTTCTAACAAATAAAAATCACCATCAGAATAAGAAAATACCCGTAGTTAAATAACTTCACTGATCAAAAAATTCAAAAGAAAACCCCACTTGTTATACTCATCAATAAAGCCCCCGAAGCCGACTATGAACTCAATGCGAATCGGCTCCAGTAGGACTTAAATTTGATGTATAGATCATATTGAATGCATGAAAATGTATTCTGAAATGATAAAAGAAAGCTATGCATGACATGTCATGAAGTCGACACAGCTTCTGCCAACTTATATTTTTACGTGGACTGGGTAGAAAATGAACGGCCCAGAGAGAACATATATTCAAACCGGCACGAGCTTAGGATAGTCAAAAGTGGGCAGCCAAAATCTGGTCAATTTCGAGAGGCTGGACTGATAGTGCGACGATGTAACTCCAGGAGCACAGACCGTTCAAACTTCAAAGTACGTCCTTTGACCAGGCTCGACTAATTTGTTAGATGATGACATGCGCTCGAACGAAAATGAGGCTCGTTTTTCCCCAGTGAAGAAAATGTGGTTTTGACGAACAGATGAAGGTCGCCCATGCATGAGAACGTTAACGATGGTTTTCCACCGTCGGAGTTCGGATTTTGAAGGAAAGGTGTACACGCAGAATTAGGAGAACAAAATACAAAAATATATGATTAATAAAGGGACACGATTCCCGACCAATGGCTTACATTAATTAATTGATTTTCTATGTTAAATAATTGGATTATATTTGTTAAACCATTAAGTGATCTTATTAAATTGGGTTTTGACATCTTTTAATAACGGGCCTAGTTGAATAGTAAAGTGTAGGCAATTATGTTTAATTAAAACCCGTAATAGGAAAGGCCAAGTTGATACACTATTGATTATGGTTTACTAGATCCCATCTCCAGCTTATAAAAAGGATAGATTATGCCTAACTATTGCTTAATCCCATAAAAAGCGTTATACTAAAATAAGTAATAGAGAAGAAAATCTGGCATTTCAATAGATATTTGATTAAATATCTATTTTTTTTCTTTAAGTGAAGTAATGGCTCAAACAGGTATGATTTTGGTGTTTCACGGTCATATATGGATCTAATTGTTCTTGATGAATTAGTTGTTTAAGTGGATAATTTTCTACAATCTTTTGTACTTTATTTAGTTATATTGAAAAATTTGAGCAAAGTAACATCCTCATATGCTTCTCAACAAGCTCCTCAGTCGACATACGTGATATAAATGATAAAGGAATGGTCATGGTGTAACCATGACATCTCTCAAAATGTTTGGATCTTAAATGATCCTTATTAGGGGTGATCAGTTCTAGAATAAATAGATTCTAGCTTTGAAACCTAAAACCTATCCTGTTATATGCGGTTCTCTGTTTTTGAACACTGAAATCCTACTTTCTTTGCTTGGAACCAATTCTGAAACCTACCATGTTTTTTCGGTTTAGTTCCAAGGTCTACTTAAGAACCTATTTTATTTTTTTCCTTTTTTTGTTTATTTTTTACAGCAAAATCATATGAGACTATGAATAACAAAACAATTCAAAGTAAAAAAATGAACAAGAGAAATCCCTATCTATTAAAAAAAAACAAAAAAAAAACAATCCATGAGATGAATAAGTAGTTACGTACAAATATGAACGACAAAAAGTTCAATCACGTAACATAAAACATAAATTATAAAACTCCATTCCCCATTCATCCATAAAAATTTAGGGAAGAGGAAAGACAGACCAAGAGTTTCAATAAGGATAGAGGACAAATGAGTGTTGAGATTAGGATTTAGGTAAAAAGATATTAATATTTTGGCTTTTTAGTTATAAAACTAATTCTAAAACAGGGTGATCCCCTCCGATTCCCAAGTGGGTATTCACTCAAAATATGTTCATGAACAAGTTCCAAAAATTTGAAATCAATTTCCAGATTTGCTTTTTGGGTGATCCAGTCCAGTTCCCGGTTAGAACCGGTTTGGTTGCACACCTCTGCTCCTTCTTCCTTTATATCATGATCCGTGCTCTTGACTTGCCTTATAGATTAGGTTATCCACGGAAAATAATTGTCCGATGTAGACATAAAATATATAAATCCTAGCGAATGGTAGGGGGAGTGGATCGCCATCCTTTGTACTACGCAAAGAAGCGCAAATTATATATATATATATATGTGCAGATGATCCTACGAAAGAAAAAAATACAAATACACTGGGGAATTCAATTGTGGGATTTTTACAAAAAGTGTGTTTGTGTTATAGAAAATGAATTATTTGAAAAAAAAAATTAGTAAGGCCAATGTGCCACGTAAAAGAGAGAAAATACTAAGAAAAATCATGTCATCATTTTCCATTAGTTTAACTAGACAAAGCTAACGAAAACACTCGATCAAATTAATTTAATGGGTTTTAGGATTTGATAGCACTTTTTATAAGATTTATGACTCAATTACAATTTCATTACAAATCTTAGGACTTTTGGTACACTTATCCTTGAAAAGATAAAAGCAAAGCTAGCCTCCCAAAGATAATGAGGAAAGACAATTCAAGAGGAGGGAAAAGTTTTCTACTTTCGTCTTTCACCATGTCATAACTTTTTTAAATAATTCATCAACGACGAGGACATAAGTTCGAATTTCTTTGTTGTCTACATCCAAGGAATGGAGAAATTGTTCAAAAAGCCCTAAACCTTTTACACATTTGTCAAGTGAGTTCTAGACTTTTTAATGTTTTGCCAATTGAGCCAATCTAGCCAATTTTGAGCGAAAATCACCAACGTGAATGCCAGCCTTCATACATGGCATGATCGGTACTAACGTTAACAATTTTTAATAATGTTTTAATATTTTCTTGTAAAATTTTTAATTTATTTTTTTTATTTATTTTATTTTATTTTATTTTCTATTCTTTGTTTTTCATTTTACAACTTTGGCCAGCGAGAGTGCAGAGGCCCTCGCATGTGTCCTCTTGGCCGGGGAATCGTACATACTTGTTTGCCAAACAAAGGGAGGGAAGAAAAACCTATCTTGCCAAGAGGTTCACGACCAAATTCCTAATTAGCGTCACTTAGCTCTGCATAGATTTCAGATCCACAGTAGGAAAAAGCAACGCACTCATTCGGTACTAGTTAAATCTACGGATGCTAATGACGACATGAGCTTATCAGGGTTTTTCGGACTCGATCCTTGGATCTCTCTGCATCGAGCTATTGGACGTTTGTCCACTTATCTCGGGTGGAGGACGCATTGATGACGGTGCGCGACATATTATATTTAAATACGTAAGTACGTTGAATTGAAAGAGGTCGAATAAATAAGATAAATTTCTGCTCTTCGCAAGCGTTGATGTCTATGGATGGGCGCGTATGATGTCAGCGAATTGAATTTGTGTATGTGCTCGTGGATGGACAAATCATTCCAAAAAAAAAAAAAATGAGGAGAATAATAGGTGCCTCAAGTTATGCTTCTCCTTGTATAACTAGCGAACACCAACCGTCAGTCCGCACGAAAGAGCGCAGAGCACACGCACTGGCGATTACCACCTGGAGGATGATTTGAATGTTAGCTGAGAACCCCCCGTCCACTGTGGATCGGAATCTTCGAAGCCGGCCCGATTTGCCTATAAATAAGCTAGTTGGAGTTGGTTACAGTGAAAGCCTACTGAATGCAGTGATCGAGGGTGTTTCCAAAAGAGGCAAAGTACAGAACCTCTTGTCGTTTTGGGGACATGGACTCGTTCCAAACCCAAGTGCTTCTTCGTCTTCTTGCACTTAACGCGGCGCTCCTTCCCTTGGCTCATGGCAGCATTCACTTCTACGACTTCGTTGTGAGTATATTACAGACAATCTGCATGCAATCTTTTATTTTCTTTTCCTTCTTTTTTTTTTTCGGGAAGGCGGGGGGCGGATGATTTTGCGCTCATGGCGAGAGGCCGATCGACCCATTTGGCAAGTTACGGGCGTGAGGTTTGACTCTTCACACGTATTCATATGTGAACAGATAGCTTGGCTCTCTCCGAACAGTTTTCCCAGTACGTGAATTTGTGAGCGGGCATTGGTTTCCTCTAAAAGTAGCAAAATAACAAGAACTAAAAGTGAATCACGTCATCAAACCCACGCCTCACTTTCAAGCTTCATTTCCTTGTGGATTGATCATCAGTTGGCTAACAGCTCTAAGAAAAAGGAAACTAAATTAGACTTGCACCTTCTTTCTTTTTCCTTTCTCGATTTCATATCTGTGCTGAAGTTGCGCATAACCCGATGCCGGCGTGCGATGCAGCTGAAGGAACAAAATTTCACGAAGCTGTGCGTGACGAAGAGCGTGTTGACGGTGAACGGCAGCTTCCCAGGGCCGGAGATAAGGGTTCGTAAAGGAGACACGGTGTTCGTCAACGTTCACAACCGCGGTTACTATGGCGTCACCCTCCATTGGTAAAACTGATAACCAATTCCTCTTTCCTCATCTCCTCAAGAAAGAAAGAGTACATTTAAAGTCATTCTCACGTTAGCTTTGAAGGCATTATTTACTAATCGTTAGTTTTACGCACTCTTTTCTCTTTAGGAAAAATCGATATTGTTCTATCGAGATATTGGGGGGGCCAAGAAAAGTTTAGTTTTGTCTAAGTATAGCGTTGAAGATTTGACATCTGAGTTCAGAGGCCGATGTATTAGCAATTTTTTATTTTTTTTACTGAAGTACTTGTTATCGAACGCCTTAAAGATAATGAAATCTCAAAATAAAAGTTTAAAAATCCAATGACGAGAATATCACGTGCTGATAAATAATTGAGCTGGAAATTCAAACCCTGTGTGTTATCCAATATTGGACTTCAAATGAAATCAGAAAATGCCAACTTTTATTCCTTTAAATAAGTAGCAACATACCCCGGGGATATAAATACAATTTAGAAAAAAGAAAAGATTTGCAGTTCATGATGATCAAGGGAAAAATGGTTCCTGTTCTTTAAGTAATAGCTTTCGTCTTTTCTTTACTTGAAATCATTGCTAAGTATTTTAAATATGTATAATAAAAGAGATAAAATTGCACATTAATAACTTTCTAAAAACTATATAACTGCCGTCCATCTTTCTTTTCATCTTCCTATCTTCGTTTCCTTCATTTCCTCTTGATATATTTTATATATCTCGTTATAAATGTACATACTCAACATTTAGAAATCAGATAAGATCTCCTTTGAAATTAAATAATACTTTTTGCAAGTGTTCGCAATTTTGCGCATGGACAATGCTAGTCTTTATTTAAGAGAACCATAGAAAATCACAAACATAGCGGCGGTCCTAAAGAATGGCTGAAATTCATTAACTTATCAAGGAAAAGTTCCATTGCCATATAAATAGTCGATGTCATGTGCTATTCTTATATTTTTCGGACTCAAACTTAATTTAACTAAATCCTTGTCTTTTATGAAGGCACGGGATAAAGCAGCCTCGAAATCCATGGTCGGATGGCCCCGAGTACATTACGCAATGTCCAATCGCCCCAGGAACAAATTTCACTTACGAGGTCCAATTCACTAATGAAGAAGGAACCCTATGGTGGCATGCTCACAGTGACTGGACACGTGCCACCGTCCATGGTGCAATAGTCATTTTGCCGAGGGAAGGAACCACTTATCCATATCCGAAGCCCGATGACGAGGAAGTCCTTGTGTTTGGTATGTATTTTTTAATTTGGACCCCATTATGGACTCATGATAGTCATTTCAAAAGATTTGTCACTCAGTTTCGTTTGTTTCGTGAGGTTTGAAAAATATTTTCATAAAAAGGATTCCTCGTATAGTTTGAAATAATTAATCAATGAAAAATATTTTCATTTTCAACGACAATTCATATCTGAATATTTTCATAAACGATAAAAAAAAAAATTTTCATTTATTTATTTTTATAATTGACACAAGCGATTGTTTTAAGAAAAATAATTTATCAATCATTTAATTTTGCAAAACAAACTGAGCCTTAAAGTGGGCTGTTTTTTCTTTTTTTGTATGAATATAGTGGCATAGGAGGCCAGACATAAAGAGAATAAATCGGAAGAGTGAGCAGTCTAATGTTGACCGTCATGTATATGAGTACGCGTGCTTGTCTGAAAACAACAGCTGTGGAATAAGAAAACCCTTGAAGAAAAATCTGACAGACAAGAAGAAAAGTCCTAAGACTCCCGAACGTTCCTCAGAATGGTACACTTGATTTTCCCTTTTTGACTTGTTGAATCTTGCATCCATCTGTTCGCTAATTACCTTATGCATTACGAGTTACTCGATACGCTGTTTGCTCGTTCTTAATCGTTGAATCAAGGTATGCATTTGCAAGTGCGTGATGATGTAATTTGTGGGCGGTTGCAGCTTGTTGGTACAAGGAGAGCATGAGGGAATTGCTGGAGCTAGCACTTGAAACTGGCTCGGACACGCCTCGATCCGATGCCTATACCATCAACGGCGAACCGGGAGATATGTGCCCATGTTCCATCGGTAAAAGATTGAATTAATCAAGTTACTAATGTAACTTTTAACAAGCTATTGTGCTGGTATCAACTTTTATGGCCAAAATCTTTGTCACACCGGTCGTGACTTCCACGTGTAACTATGTCGCAGAAACGACACATCGCATGCTCGTCGATTATGGGAAGACATATCTGCTGCGTATGGTTAATGCAGTTCTCAATGCGGACCTCTTTGTCTCAATTGCCGGTCACAACCTTACGGTGGTCGGCATGGACGGGGCCTACCTCAAACCGATAGACACTGCCTATGTCATGATAACGCCCGGACAAACGATGGACGTTCTGGTCACCGCGAACCAGTCCCTCAGCTACTACTACATGGCGGCGCGGCAGTACTCTAGCGACAGGCTCGACGTCACCAATTACGATCACAGCAACGCGACGGCGATTTTGCAGTACCGAGGCAATTACAGCGCTCCTGAAAGGATCCCGTTCCCATCGACCCTCCCGTCCTACAAGGACAACGTCGCGGCCGTGGCATTCACGGACCGCCTCAGGAGCCTGGCGACCGAGGAACACCCCGTGAACGTGCCACAGAACGTGGCGACGCGCATGTTCGTGCTAGCGTCCATGGGCGTGCTGATTTGCCCAAATAGCTCATGCGGAGGAATTTACGGAGATAGATTGGCTTCAAGCCTGAACAATTTCAGTTGGGCCCACCCGTCGATTGATATACTACAAGCTTATTATAGGTAATTTTGATTTCCATTTGACGCACGGTGTATATAGAATTCTAACAGAAGGATACATCAGTTAAGGACATGTTCATCTTGCAGGAACATTAGTGATATTTACAGCACGAATTTCCCGGACTTCCCTGGGATTCTATACAATTTCACCGGGGACGATTTGCCGCTGAATATTTCAGTGCCGACGAAAGGAACAGTCGTGAAGGTGTTCGATTTCAATGAGACGATTGAGATAGTGTTCCAAGGGACGAACATCATCGACGCGGCAGAGGCTCATCCTATGCACCTGCACGGCTACGCTTTTTATGTCGTAGGTACCGGCATCGGGGACTTCGACGTCGATACCGACCCTCAAGGATACAACTTGGTCGACCCTCCATATGTAAATACAGTCGCCGTGCCGAAGAGCGGATGGGCTGCTATCAGATTTGTGGCAGACAATCCAGGTAAAGATGCACTGATCACGTTTCAGAATATGCACATTTTCTTATCCATATGTGTACTAAAAACTTCATTGGACCATGCTTGCTTTAAATGCTATATTAATAGGTGTATGGTATATGCACTGTCATTTGGACCGGCACATGACGTGGGGCATGGACACGGTGTTCATAGTAAAGGACGGAGGCACGACCGCAACGAGTCTCCGCCCTCCTCCGGCTTACATGCCGCCGTGCGAGAACTCAACCAGCTCATCTCGATTATTTAATATTTTAGACAAAGAAGCACGCTCGGTGATGATGAGATGAAGGAGATTTCATCCGATTCTGTGATTAAATCGATTTTTTTTCCCCAATAAAGGTCACAAAAGTTATGTGACCGATCTTGAATAGATGTGACGTAGCACCAAGAACTTCATTCAGTGCATTCTATTGTACTATAGATTAATCTTATCATCTATATATGTCCATCACAATACCGTCGGTTACTCAACTATCGATAATACATTATTAATTTTTTTGGTACTTTTCTCAATTAAGTGGTCACCATTCTTGTGAATGAATATGAAGACAAGTTAGTCGGTTTAATTGATTATAAATGAAAGCAAAATACTAGAATTAAGAAACCCAAACACATGGCACATAAGAAGGTATAGAGAGTCTGAAAACAACCTAGAACAGATTGAATTTTGCAAACTAGGAAATCCAATCTAGGTTTTGGCATGGCTAAATTAATTGGCTCGCCTAAGAGGTGCGCTGCGGGTTTGTACATGTACTTTGCAATTAATAAGATTGAAATTGGGCCTGCTTGGCAAATCCATCATAACCCATTATGACCCACTTGAACTGGGCCAAAACTTTTCTAAGCCATTCTGACCTACTTTCCTAGAAAAATATATGATCCAAAACCACCATACCAAAGAAAATATCTAAAATGAGATTCATTGATCACGATTACATTCTAAGAATGATCTATTCATTTTTCTACTACTTTCTCGATGTGGTACACATATCTATCCAATATAACATAAACAAACTAATTAGACTCTTTTTGAATTGACGTGTCTTTTTCTTTGCTTTAGGGTTCTTTTTACCCCTAATGCATTAAATATTGTCTAAATGTTTCCCCATAGATGCATCTGATTATGTTCGAGTTCTAGCATCCCGTTTGGGGAAAAAGAAAGTAAGAAACATGTCCGCGTTGACAGCCTTCTCGAAATCTTGGTAAATTTGAAATGCAGTTGGTAAAAGAAAAGCAAAAAACAATTACCTATGAATTGCTTGTTTGATAACTTATTAGTAAGTCGCCAACTTTATATTAAATTGTCATTCACTTAATTCATTGTTTGCAACTTACCTATAGTTCGAAAAATTTTGTGTTCTATTAGTGTAGTTTAGCAACGCCTCAAACTGCCGATTTTGGAATGAAATTACTTACCCTAATTTGAAAAATTACTAATTTTTTCACTGAAATTACCAGCTAGATTTAGGTTACCAACTTTTATTAATTAATTATCGACATTTATTTGATTGGCTCCGAATTGCTAACTAACTCAACAACTTATCAAATTTAATCAAAGTCATCGACTCTTATAAAAATTTTATTTGAGTTACTCGCCAATGTTTTGAAGTTTCTAATTTGTTTTAGGTTATTAACATTAGTTTAAGTCATATCTGAAAGACCAACTTTCGTTGAAATTATGAACTCTTATATGATATTTCCACCTTTAGAAGGTCAAGAATTCTAATCCTATTTATCACCTTATATCTCGTGAATTTTAAAAATCCATATTCGTTTTTTCAAATCGTGTCATGCTATTCAATGTGAACTAGTGTTTGGAAAGCACTATTCGATATATATTACAAAGAAATTTCAGTCTTCTAAATTATCGAATTAATATCGAAAAAAAAGTCAAATATGAAAAGGATAATTTTTACTTAGTTACTATTTAAATAAATAAAAAAAAGGTGGGGATGTTCAGCGGTGGCAAACTATTGACCATCCACTGGAGAAGGTTCGGTTTAAGGCCGCGGATTTAGTCCGCAAATAACTCCCCACTAGCAAGCCCGTCAATTTTGCCCAGTTACAATGCGTGCGGAGAGTCTAAGACGGAAACTACACCTAGATGTAGACCTATCCTTTATAGGCTAATCAAGGTCTCCCGAAATCAATAATAGACTGGAAAATCGAACTCATGATGTTCAAGTTACAAATCAATTCTTGGATCGCTCGATCCACCGCCACTATGATATTTTTCGCTTAATTACTTGATTACTTCTTTGCACTCTTTGGTATTAAAGAGTGAGATTTCTCTTTCCAAGAATTCATCAAACAACTTGGGTTTGGGAATGTGGATCTCCTAGGGAGGACAAGCACGGGTTGCCCTAAGTAACATTCTTCTAGAGTCGAGTAAAATTTCTTATTTGTGAATGACCTATCTAACTAATTAAGAAACCAAGGATGGTACGCCCACCGAGTCATTGGTGCAAGAGAGACACCTAGGGTTTTGCTCGTTCCTAATTCCCATGATGTCTTGGTTGAGTGAAAGCGTAGCTGACTTGCCGAACCCTTCTTTCTTTGCTTCTAATTGACTCAAAGTCAGTTTGCGAAACTACTGTATCAACATGTCGTGGAGTCCATTCGCCCACATACACATTTGCAGGTCACGCAAAGCTTTTGGCAAGAGCGGTCCAAGAAACTTGTAGACCCTTCCCCACAGCCTCCTTGAGTCGCCAAAACCAATAAACCCTAATTGCGATGACCACCCCCATTTACTTCAACAAAACTCAATGCACATATCTTTCCGTAAGGAATCATGCAGTCGCGTTTCTTCATCGTGAGGATAACTCGATAAACGAAAACTATTGGCTAGTCATCGTTGTGTCTCTTCGAGGTCCTATGCAACTTGCGAAGGACTTAGCGCAATCGCGTTTCTTCACATAATGTCCACACACTTTATAGCAACTACCGTCGATCCAAGTTTTTCTCGATCCGATCAAAGTAAATGGACTCGCTCCAATGGCCTTGTAGTTGAGCACGAAATGTATCGATGCCAAGGAAGAAAGTACATCGGCTCTGTTTAGCATCTAAAACCAAGGCAAATAGTTCACCTGTCAAAATCATCTCTTCCCAAAAACCCATAATCCTAATACAATTTCCATATACAAACATAATGCTAATTAACAATGTGTCTGTTGGGACTAGAAAGACGCACGGTTTCTCTCAAGCTTCTAGGAGTATTTCGAGGACCGAAAAGGGTACAGAAAAATCTTTTGAACTATATGGGACGTCCGAAGTTCGAGATGAATCTTAAAGACTGGTGATGAAAACGGGGCATTGCACGTGCACGGGTAGGAACCTCGTCGGTGTGAAACCCTCGTGTGCTGTGGACTTGTGGCATGGGTAAGCGCACCCGTTCCGGTCTTAAACTAATGCCATTTAGCACCGGACTCCCGCCTCAATACACGCTCAAATTATATGTATATGATTCCGAGGACGTGGGCTTATGGGGGCGGCTCGTTGCGCGAGCTCGGGATCCGACATTCATGGGCACAAATGCCCGACCTGGGGGTCGGTGCAACCTATGCGGACTTTTTAATCGTGAAAGTTATCCTATGGATTCTACTTGTCCGAAATTATGTCATGGTAGGTCGGCTGAATAGTGCAAAACTGTGTGCTAAATGGAACCCTAGACGATCCTTCCTTGCGATTAGGATGCACGGCACAAAGTATCGAGTGCCATCTCCTCTCGTCTAGATAGCAAAAGCAGAGGTAAACATCGCATGGACGCTTATTAGACCAAACACGTTGTGTTTGGAGATTCTGAGGAGTTACATCAAGTCCTACTAAAATTATCAAATAAGTTTTAAACTTATTATATTCATACAAATTCAATCTTAAACTTTTCAATTTTATCAATATAATCCTAAACAATTTAACAATTTGTCAATTGAGTTATTTCGATCAATTTAGACTAAATATTGGTAATGTGAGTGCCGGTTGTCCTACACGACAAAATCAGCACTAATGTGAACAAATTTTGTAATTTATATATTTTTTGAATTTTTTATTTCTTATTTCTCATTTCTTTTTTTTTTCTTTTTTTCTTTTTTCATTGTACCTCACCAAATTTAAACAAGGCCCTCACTAGCCACAAAGGCTTCGCCTAGATCTAGGCGAGGGCCACATTGCCTACAACCGATAAGACCATGAAGCCTCTCCTAGATATTGGTGAAGCCATCTCACCCACGACCAACAAGGGTTGCAACCCTCACCTAGTGACTGGCGAGGGTTGCTAGCTAAATGAAAGAAAATAAAAAATAAATAAAAATTATAGAAATTATTTACGTCAGTACTAGTCATGCCATGCAAAATAACTGGCTTTCACGTCAATGATTTCCAATTAAATTTGTCGAAATGACTAAATTAACAAATTATTTAAAGGTTTATGATTAAAATTGTCAAATCGAAAAGTTTTATAGCAATTTTCCCGGTTATTACCAATTAGGTATACTTCGGTTATCATATTTGGATCATTTCAAATTTCAGGTCGGATCTCTTTCGAATCCCTTGACATTCGAGCTTTCTCTCTCGCTCTATTTTCCCTTCGCCACTTCCAACGCCGCGGTTGTTGCAAGTGGTGGCCTAACCTCAGGTCTTCTCCCATTGAAAAAAATCATATTCATGTACATAGGCTTTATCCCATTGAAAAAATTATATTCATATACATCGCACGTACTCCCGTACAACAGTAATAAAAGCTGGATCACTTCCTTCTTTATTAACATATAGAAAACAACATAAAAAAAGCACGTCTTTGCATCCCACATTATGTTGACAGATTGTTAAATAAAAATATTTTTCCGTACAATGCGATGTATATTTAGACTGGATGAACATGATAATCAATCTGCCAGGTAATTAGGGAAGTTTCTATATTTGACAGAAGTGCACCTGCTGCTACAAGGACACATGTTTATCAAGTCATGCTAGAGATGTGGAGATTGATTGAACTTTGTAATATAAATTATGATAGTCTGCATTGGACTGCTTCAATAGAATTACTTTATTATCAATCAGGCAAGTCCTATCGCTATTGTAAACTATATGGTTAACTAAATTTTTGTATAATGAGCATTGGTCTTATTTCTCTCGTGCAAAAAAAAAAAAAAAAATTGAGAAGGATGAAGAATGTTTTAATCTTCTTTGCAGAAATCCATTGCTGTCCCTCTTTGAGGGTTTAGTCAACAAATAAGAGGACCAAAATTCCTAAATTGGACAAGTGTCAACCCAACAAGAGACGTTGGGAAGAAAAGCGTGATAATACTGTTCCAAAGTTGAACGCATAAAAACTCACTTGAAATCCACCTTGATTTTTGCGGACCCTGGTTGACTCTCTCTCCCTACAACCTTATAAAAACCCTAAAATTGAAAAAAATGCAAAAACCTCCCAAGTAATAAGCACATGCGCCCGCACGTAGATATAACTTCAGTTTCACGTAAATCCGCCGTTCCTTCATTTTTATAACAGGATTTTCCACAACCAAGTCCCTCCTAACACACGTAATCTCACCTATAAATACCGTGTCTCAATCTCTTTCACTAGCAAACCCTAAAAACACAAGCAACCCCAGTAAACGCCATGGATTTGCATCAATCTTTTGATACAAACTGGCTTCTCTTTGCATTTCCTGCTATTTTGAAAACCCAATATGCGTTTGATCCTATCCTTGTCATTGCCATTTTGGTGGCATTTTCAACCTCTGCTGTGATTCTGAGTTGGGCCTTCACTCCCGGAGGCCTGGCATGGAAAAATGGCCTGAACAAGAGAGGCAAGGTTCCGATCCCTGGACCTCGCAGCCTGCCCTTCTTTGGGAGCTTGTTCAGCTTGAGCTATGGCTTGCCACATCGCACCCTGGCTCACATGGCCGCTCGCCAAGCTGCCACTCAGCTCATGGCTTTCAGCCTAGGACCCACCCCAGCCGTCGTCACGTCCAACCCACAAATAGCCCGCGAGATCTTGACCTCGCCGCATTTTGCCAACCGCCCGCTAAAGCAATCCTTGAAGAGCCTCATGTTCAGCCGGGCCATTGGGTTCGCGCCAAACGGTGCATACTGGCGGCTCCTGAGGAGGATAGCCTCCGCTCACCTCTTTGGATTGAAGCACATTGCAGCTCACGAAGCCGGGCGCCAGGTGGACTGTGGCTTCATGATTGAAGCCATCGAGAAAGAACAATTCCTTAAAGGGTTTGTTGTGTTGAGAAAGCATCTCCAAGATGCAGCTCTCAATAACATAATGGGGACAGTTTTTGGCAAGAGATATGACATGAGTGCCTCTGGCAACGAAGTTGATGAACTTCGGGACATCGTTAAAGAAGGGTTCGAGCTCTTGGGAGCTTTTAACTGGTCCGATTATCTTCCATGGCTGAGTCACATTTATGACCCCTTCCGTATCGATGTCCGTTGCTCGGCTCTTGTTCCTAGAGTCAGAAAGTTCGTCATGAAAATCATTGAAGAACATAGAGTGAGGCAGTCCGAGAATCTATCCGATGGTTCAGACTTCGTCGATGTTTTGTTGTCATTGAGCAGTGGCGAAGAGCTGAGCAAAGATGACACAATCGCCATACTATGGGTTCGTCAATTACTCTTGATCACTATTAAACAGACATACATTAGCATACTTCAATTCTCGTCTCGTCCAAAATTAAAACTTTCTAATTGATCTTGAACAATCCGAGTGAGAGTTTCGGTGATGGGTATTGTCATCATTTCATTGACGTCATGCCATAACTGTTAGTACGTTGTTCGTTTTAATTCAAACAAGAATATTACAATAGAACAACTTTCTGTGTTTGGTCCTTTTTTCTTTTCTTTTTTTGTATGAATTTACTTATTTCATGCCGTGCTGTTTTATCAAATCATGACCAACTTTTCGATAACCCTATCTTTGGTCTGTTGCCTAGTACATAACATGCCACGCATGTTTAAGGTTTGTATACTCTTAAAATTCATATAGGCTTCAACCCAACGACTAAGGAACGTACTCCAATAATTAGTTAGATTTGGTTGCTTGTAATCCTCTTTTCCCTGTGACAACTATCGTCAGCAAGAGCTAACATCTCTACATTCTTCATCTTGCTTGCAGGAAATGATTTTTCGTGGCACTGACACGGTGGCTTTGTTGACTGAATGGACCATGGCCGAATTAGTACTGAACCCTAATGCTCAGGCCAAGCTTCGGAGCGAACTGGACCTCGTACTAGGAGACAAGAGCGTCAACGATGCTGATGTGGCCAAGCTGCCTTATCTCCAAGCCATAGTAAAGGAAACCCTACGAGTCCACCCACCCGGGCCCTTGCTATCATGGGCCAGGCTGTCCACGTCCGACGTCCACCTCAGCAACGGCATGGTGGTCCCTGTCGGCACAACAGCCATGGTCAACATGTGGGCCATCACCCACGATCCCAATGTGTGGAAAGACCCTCTAGCTTTTAGGCCCGAGAGGTTCTTGGATGGCACGGCCTTGGACGATGGCAGCATCAACTTTGATGTGAGGGGCGCCGACCTGAGGCTTGCACCATTTGGGGCGGGCCGTCGGTCCTGCCCCGGCAAGAACTTGGGTCTGGCGACGGTTGGCCTTTGGGTGGCCAAACTGGTGCGTCGCTTCAACTGGGTCCCACATGAGTCTCACCCCGTCGATCTCACAGAGCTCCTCAAGCTTTCATGCGAGATGAAGAAACCTCTTTGCGCAGCAGCCATTCCAAGGAGCGGGAGGCATTAGTAGGGATTCTCGAAAACCACTGTGTTTCTTGTTATAAACCTAATTGCAGCCGAGTATCGTATGTGGTGTTATGCTTAATGAATAAGTGGATCCTTGGCTTACTTTGGCCAAAGAGATAAAAAGAAGGATCCTGGCGTGCAAGTCGTAAGGCTGTATTACGTAATGCTGTAATGTTCGGAAACTTTTCTGAAGTGTATGGACATATAGCTCTCTATGTGTCCTATGTGCTTAATTATATGATATTGTGCGTAATGTACTTCTGTGAGATGGAATATTGTATTAGAAAAACAATGATCGTGAGCATGCGATAACGACTTTTTTGTATTCCTGCGAAATGATTCTGTGCAACAAAGATTTCTTCCACTTTCTTCAATAAGAATGAATTGCTTCCGTGCCTTAACCAAAACCAGTCTTAGGGACCTTCCCAGAGTTCATTTCAGGAACCCATAAATCCAACTGAGATGAGCAACTATGCCAAAAACAATTGAGACGAACACCACCTTTTAGTTACCTCATTCAAGACCCTCAAACATCATAAAGCTTTGACATGCCTTCTTGCCCCGAGCAAAGATTTTGAACATTCCAATGCATACAGAAATTACGTGGACAACCGAGAAAGTCTTCCCGAAGTAGTTAAACTCCATTCAATGCAGAACATCTTCATAAATAAAAGCCGGTACGTTTATAGAGCGATTACCATTTTGGTTTATTTAGGTGCGCGGGTGTGTGCGCTGTTCTCTGTTGTGTGCTGCGTGTGGGCTATGTGTGTAATCAAGGATCGAAAGTTTTGAAGCACAATAGGATGAGGGAGTTGACCAAGATGTCCAGACATGCCTTGAAGTTTCCAGGAGTTCATGATATCCTTGGGCACTCTAAAAATTTCGTAGGAGCATTGTGAACAAATGGGAAATTATGTTCTTGAGGATTTACTTAACAGATGGGGCAGATGGTACATGAGGAAGTTGGATTTACACCGTCAGATCAAGGGATGGGGCTCGTGTATTTTCCCTTATTTGTTACATCTGACAGTTTCCAACACAAGAAGAGTAATTGGGTATTCTACCATCGGGGGTTGCGACTCCCACGCCCTGCAAGAGACAGAGCACAAGTCTGCAAGTGAGTGTAGAGTAAGAATAGAATAGGACTGACCAAAAAAAAAAAAAAATATGTGCGAGTAAATGGCAAGAGAAAGGCTGAGTTTAGGCAACTCTAATAAGGGGTGAACTAGTCAAAGAAAGCTAAAGTGCCATACGGTCGCATTAGTTTACTTAATCTTTTTTACCTCGTTGATTAACTACTCATGAATTGGTCCCGAACAATTGAGCCCACTTCGTTTCTTGGATTTTGCCTGTTTTCGTTACGAGGACCAGGAAGTCCACGACAGCCCATGTTCGGACCGGGCCCAGCCCGAGTCCCCATACTCCGAATATAAAAAATGTTTTTCTAAAAATAATGATAGTAATTGGAAAACTACCAAAAATGTTTTAAACTTGTTGCAATTATGTTAATTCAGTCCTAAATCTTTTTTTTTTTTGGTAAAACTTTTTGTATTTGTGTAAATTTTGGTTGAAAACCGTTAATGTAAATGTCAATTGTCCTATACGATGCCATTAATACTAATGTAGACAATTTTTTAATAAATTTTAAATATTATATTTATTTTTTATTTTTTATTTTTTATTTTTTTATTTTTTTCCTTTTTTTCTTCCCTTCCTTTAGTAGTCCATTAGCTTTTCCTTTGTAGTTCACCTATAAAAAGGTCACTGACAGACGCACATGACAAAAAGTGAAATTCATATAAATAGGTTAGATTTTTAATAAAACAAAAAAAAATCACTAACATATATATAATTATCAACTCATCAAAGCTTTTATTACTAAGGCTTGCATCATAATATCGTTGCCTGATTAGTAGTAGCATAGAAATTGCCTTATTTTAAATATATTTTTCTTACTAAGCGAATAGAAAATTTTAGAAATAAAAAGTTAACAGATATACTTAATATTTTTTTAATAAATTAATAATGTAATTTAACTTGCAAGTGAATAAATATTATGAATTTCATATTGTCCGTGCTCTGTAAGACAATCAGTTTTTATATATACGTAGTAACTAAAAAAGGTCCAGTTAAATCATCCATCATACACTTTTGCAAAGTTAAAGAGCAAAATAAGTAATACAAAGAAAATTGATTTAGGGCCAAGTTTCTCTTCAATGATTTGAATTAACATTTTAAAATGCATAAGACTGAATCTATACAAAAGCAAAATATAACCGTAACATCTCTAAACCTTCAGAACTGAATTTAGAAAATACACCTCAAATGGCACGTATCAATTAAATAGTCTCTTTCATTGCATCTCCCAATAGGAAAACGCCAATGCCTTTTTGCATTCTTCATTAATCAAATGACGTGCAAACATGTATTAGAAATTTCTGAGGGCAGAATGCGGAGGCCGAGAGACTTATGAAGCCTTAAAATCAAATATCATGGAAAGCTCCTCCAAGTCATGAAATAAAATGCATATATTGATTAAAATATCTAATTCTACTTACTAAACCTTTTTTTCTATTCGATACAAGACAATCCATTAACCTCGTAAATTAAGCGCCACGCGAGTCAAAATGAGTCAAAATGAGTTTAATCCACACAAAATATTCAGGTGCAATTTTCTACCATAGAAAAGCCATAGAATTATTTTTCAATTGTCATCGTCCGTTGAGACTTAGGCCCAACACCGACATTATGCACGACTCTCTCTTTTCTTTTTCTTTTTTTAATTCTGAAAAATTTCAAGAAAGAAGTTTTTGTTGATCAAGCCAACAAACTCCTTATTCAAGGAATCACGCCAACGGCAGAGAGTTAGGAACACAGCACAAATGAATCCCCAAGGACAGAATATTCAACCAACCACCTCGACGGGCTCGAATCCTCTCTTAATTGACAGCTTGACGGCATCGAGCACCAGCTGAGTCTTCCTGCTGATGATCGGCCACTTCATCTCGGGCTGCGAACCTCCGGCTTTAATGGCACCAACCAATCTGGAAAACTCTTTCACCATCAGAGCCTCTTGAGGAAGACTAGTACTGACTATATGCTCCGCCGGCTTGCGCACCCACCCGGTCACCAGCTCGTTGAACCCTGATTCCGAAGCCACAGAGAAAGACGCTTCGCTCTCTTGAAATGGGACAACGAAATCGTGGACCTGCAAAGTCCCCTTTGTTCCGATAGCAGTTACGTCCATTGTCAAATGAGATAAGAACGAGCAATAGAACGTCGCCACTTTTCCATCTTCCCAGTGTAGAGAAGCCCAGCAGGATAAGATAACCCCTGCCTTATTTAAAACTGGCCCGCGCAAGGCCATCACAGACTTCGGCAACTCATAATCGTTGCTCCACAGAATTGACCTGATGCAGTACCAGCCAGCATCTCCGAGAGCACCATGACAATCGAGATCTGGCTTAACGCGAATGTCGTTCTCCAGAAAATCAGGATCTGCAGCAAAAGTGAAACAGGTGTGCATCTGCAAGACCAAGGAAAACCATCTTCGTGATATCAGGAAACCCATCATCTAGAGCAACTTGTATGAATCAGTTGTTCAGCATGGGAAACCTCTGGCCCACAAGAGAATATGGGACTATATATACCATTTATTATTGGATACAGAATCACGAGTCACGGATTCAAATCAGTAAAATTAAGCAATCCAACATCCACATTATAGACTCCTGGACAATTGAGGCTTCAAACAATTTCAAAAGCGAAAATCCAGCAGGTTGCAAACCAACTCATGAAATAATTAGAAGAATAAGATCCAAGAGAAGAGTGCACGCAAGATACTTTCCCCTTGACCATGAAAACCAAGCATCTACCTTGAAATTCTGTAAAATCTACACAAACGCGTGCCCTCTTTTATCTCCTTGCCAAACCTTCGAGGACAAAAAGGATCTCACTGGAGAAACGCCCTTTATATATGGGGGGCAGGGAGTTGCCAAAGGTTTATTCTGGACATGACAAAAATGCTAAGACGCTAAATGAAAAGGCAAAAGACATGCATCACCTACATAACTCTCAGGTAGGTATCTACTGCATTCCAGAAAGCTCTAGATGTCTTCCCTCCCTAAGACCCCTAGATTAACCAAACTTGCATCCATCTGTCTGGTTGCTTTCTAGTGCTAGATATTATCAATTCACAACGATTCTCTCAAAGGTTACCTGAGCCAAGCTCCTATCACTAAGATCTGCTTCAAGGAAGAGATTTCACAGAATCTAGTCACGTGTGGCACCTTATAATTACCAAACAAAAGAAAGGACAGGATCCTACAGGGTCTTCTCCTCAGACATTTAGTATGCTTTCCAATTTGGTCAGCAACTAGATATTCTGCTGCACTCATTGAATCTCCATTTCATCTTATAAAAGGCAAGATTAAGGTTGTAAAAGTCTCAGAGTTCACACTATTCATACATTAAAACATTAAACACACTAGATAATTCAAGGTTACAAATTAAGCAGTTCTGGCTTACCGGCTGAATCAGTCCCATGAATCAGACACTAAGATGGTTTAAGGACATGCTGGTATTGGCATGGAGGAGCTATTACTGTTATTGAGATTCAAAAAGGAGACTTGACAAGTGCTAAAGATCAAAGAATATCATATAAAGAGGATTAACCTACGACTTTCCAACCGATCTTGGGATATGCATCTGAGCTACAACACCTCACAGCGGGGGAGAAAAGATTTCAATATCCATCCCCTTAATAGACATGATAAGTTGACAAAAAGGAATAAAACAGACATGATAAGGCCAATATGTGTATAAGCACACGATAAGTTGACAAAAAGGAATAAAACAGACATGATAAGGCCAATATGTGTATAAGCACACGTGGATGTGCACATACACAAATTATGTATACATATAACTGAAAAGCCCAATACCAGTACTGCCTGAACAATTTAGACAAGGAACACCTGCATATTACCAACAGTTCCTTTTGATCTTTTAATTCCATGGGAACTCTTCTTATCTCACTCAAAAAATTGGAAAATATCCTCCTTCCAGGTAAAGTTACCAGATTTGACCATGAGATCCATAGCAAGTATCCTACCACACCAATATATCTCAATCTAAATCTCCAACTAACTGCTTTGCACCACCAAAAAAAAAAAGAAAATTGCAAATGACTTTCAACCATAGTCACCAGCTAGCCCATGTGTTAGACCAACAAAATACAGATTGCTCATATAACTCAATTTACAAACATGGGGTTTCTTTCCACATCACACCTAGCACACAATTTAACATATGTAAAGAGTATGCTGGTAAACTCAATCCATCTGAATAATGCTTACAAGCTTGAATGTCCACTTCACCTTGATATGCAATTTTAATGTCAAGACTGTCAAGTTGGCAAGTGATTTCTGAGCATCAAGCTGTACAGCCTTTGAAAAGCAACATATACAGCTACTCACTACAGGATACCCAAATGCATCTTGGAAATTCATCTTACTGGATTATCCCCACAATTTATCAGCAAAACCCCAAAGGCCGGTACTATATTTTATCTTCCAGACTATTTCTATATTCTTCAGGCAAGAGGTTTCCTGGGTGTATAATGAGAACTCTAGTACATGAAATACCACTGATTGCCAATACAAGGAGCTAACTTTCAAATAATCAAGCATCCACCAAAACCACCATGAGTATTTTTATTACAGAACTGTATAGTGTCTAAAGTGCACATAACCACAAATGCCTCATAATAACTGACAAAAGTACTCCACAAAATGTCAATATTGTTTCTTCTCTACATTCAACAAAGACATTTGCAAATTGGTGTCTTTATTTGAGATCATGACTATATAACATCATGTCGATTACGTCATATCAAAACTATACATTAAATCTATTCAAAGCATACTATATTAATAAACCAGCTTTACCAATCAATTGCGAAGTATGACGTAACATCTAAAAATTAAAAAGTAGAAATAATTTTGAGGATCCTGTTCCTAACCAACTTTACAAGAGAACTCATGAAAAGAGAAACCACACCACCACAGTATTGCAGTGTTATCATAGAATCCCTTCTCAGTTGTTTAGAAAGATAACGCAGGACCATAGAAAGATCATTTTGCCAACCCCAATCTTCAGATTTTTCATCACACCACCTTGCAATAGCAACTTCTATCAGCTCTAGTGACCATGCTTTGAGAATTAGAAACTAATGTACTGCAATTTGCAAGTTTAAGAGACAAACAGAGATTTCTACGGTAGATCCCAGATTGCATACCCAAAGTGTTCTATTCCCTTAACATAGCTCTACTCTTTCCTTTTTTTCCCTTTTACTAAGAATAAGGTGCACCCTGATCGATCCACTAGATGTGTCAGTCCTCAATAATTACCATCTTGATGCAGGACCATAATTCTAGCCTTACTATTTTTAAGCGTCTTCTTTTTTGCTTAGTCTTTTATTATGTTATTAGGTTATTGTACATTTCTGTGCCAGTCATGTGACTTTTACTGAGCTCCAACAGATTAGACCAGAAATTGCTAGTTTAGATCAAAGGTTGAGATCATCCTTCATCTCTGTCATCAGTTTTCTTATTATAAATTGGTATTTAAGTTTCTTTGTCATCAGCTTTCTTCATTCATAAACATCGCTAATTTTTCATAAACCCTGGAATATATTTTCTTTGTCCAGCTTCAATTCAACTCTATTTTAGCCTTATTTTTTTTCTTTTCATTATCCTTTCCTTCTCCAACTATGTCAATTGGTATTAAAGCCCCGTGTTAGGATGTTTTTGCACACATCAATTTGGTACCAGAGCACAAAAAGTCCTACCTTGCAACTAGGATTTTGTTTCGGCACAATGGTTGGACAACCAAACCGATCAAACAGAGATGGTTTAGATGTGACATATGATCGGAGCCTTGTGATGGAGTGTACAGGCTTTGCAGTGATAGGAAAGAACCTTTGGAAGCCCATATGGAGAATCCAGAAGGTGACCGCTACTTTCTCTCACCCTACTTTTAAAAAAAGATAGCAACCCCAGGACATGCCAAAGGTGGCCTCAAGGCTGATGGTAATAATGGATTTCAAGAAAATACCATTCATGATGCCGGACCATAAATAATGCTGTAGGGTGTTATGCCTTAGACCTTAATGACGAAACCTATCCTATAAGTGAAGACTTTGATGATGAAACCACTAGAGTTAAGTGGGATAATGAAGAAGTCATACAGATAGTTGTCTGGGATGACTATAATGATCAAGAAAAATTGGAAATTTTTTCACTTGGAGAGGGTGATAAATTGCAACTCCTTGAAGATTTAAGTGAAAATGAAAAGGATTCTCTTTAAGAGTTTCTTCATGAGACATAAACAAGCGTCACAGAAGAAGATCAGCAAGCATGTGGAGGAGAAGCTAGCCAATTGACAGTTGAAGAGAGTATTTTTCATGTCGGTGATTGATTTTTGCTATTCTTGTCCTGACATAGTCATATTATTAAGGATGATCGGAAGGAATTCGCTATATCTTATTATTCAACCAGTAAACTCGGGGTCGAGTTTTTTTTCGAATCAGAGAAGAAGGAACCATGACATACATAGCAAATCGTTGTGAACATGTTGGATAAATTAGCCATCAAAGCTACAAATATACATGGGTTTTTGGAGTGGAGATGAAGAAGATTGATAGCCAGCCAATTAGGGTTTTTTTTTTTTTTTTTTTCCTATATCACATCATCTTTTAGCGATGGCCCAAAAGAACGCACGTATCCAGCGAATCAAGAACATGCATATCTCTGGTGTACAGGCGAGGTCGTATCCGACAATTACCAAAAGACCATCTAAAATTATTGCACCGAGCTCGCTACCCAAAACATTTCCTCAAGAAGGAGAAGACAACACCCACTGTTGTCTCCCCACAAAACCCCAAATCCGACAACAGATACACAAGGCCAGACACAGAGTCAAGATCGAAAAGGCCGGAAGAATCATCAGAAAGAGACAAGAATATACCGCTCTGAGCTTCCCAAAAGCCCTCTCGTCGGAGACGAACTCCTTCATCCTCGCGGTCCTGGGGTGGTGCATCAACATCGACCCGTCCATGAACTGCACGCCGCTCGCGACGCAGGCCTCCACGATCCTGTCGAACTCCGCGACGTCCACGGCCACCGGCTTCTCCAGGAGCAGGTGCTTCTTCTTCCGGGCGGCCTGGACGGCCCACTTGGCGTGGAGGCTGGTGGGGAGGGGCATGTACACGGCGTCGACCTCCGGGTCGTCGAGGACGGCGTCGTAGGAGCCGTAGGTCCGGGTGCCCGCGGGGAAGCCGTTGTCGGCGGCGAACCGGGCGGCCTTCTCGGCGGAGCGGCTGCCGACGGCGACGATGGTGGCGTTGGGGGCCAGGATTATGGCTCGGCTGACCTTCCGCGCGATCTCGGCGCAGCCCAGGATCCCGAACTTGATGATCGTCTCCGACATTCTCCTTCTCCTTCGCGTCCACCCGAAGAGAGAGAGAGAGAGATAGAGAGAGAAGGAGTGGGAGTGGGAGTGGGAGTGGGAGTGGTGGTGAGGGACGCTATAATTTGGGCGTTCGTTCGATTCAATCCATCCAAAAATTACGGGATAGAAAAATGGGAACCCGCCCGTCATCATTTTCCCTTTTTCTCCTAATTTACTAACGTGGGCGGAGCAATTTTTTTAGAAGATAATTCAAAGTGCACTTTATTTTATATATAGCCCTAAAATGTCCTGAACTTGCCCATCAGATCAGACCTTTATTTGTGATTGACAATATTTACTCTACACTCTCTTTTTCGTGTATAAGATGATCTCGCTTTAATTCCTGATTTAAAATTTTCTCATTATTTTATCATAGACCATAATCTCTATTACGCACGTCAAGATCTCAATAATTGATCGAGACATATTAAAAAAGCCTCGTACCAGAAACATATAATGAAAATTTAAAGAAATGGTCTGTCGGCCCTCGTAAAGCTCTGCAAGAACAAGTGCTAGTCGCCTTTTAAATCGCGGTCCGAGCCGAGACTTAATTAAGACTGGAGATTTCTCCATTATCGGTCTCTTTTTATCCCTTCATTCTCGGGCGTTGGAACAGCTATATTATGGAAGAATGTCTCTATATAGTCTGAGACCCCGTGAATACAAGTGACCAGACAAAAAAAAAAAAGTCACTGCAAAACTTGCTAAAAAGAAAAAGAGGCGTGACAGATACAATGTCATGATTCCGTACAATGGTAAATTCCACAAGAAAACAGTTCCTAACGAGTGAAGCCAGCTACGTCGTTAATCCAACCACAGCATCGTCCAAGGCGATGCCAGCAGGAAAAGGACAAAGGGACCGCATGGTGGAGGTCCTTCAGATCAGCTGCCCGCATCTTCTTAGGCTTTCACCTGCCCATTGTAGCCGCGACCCCATCATACGGTTGCCTCATCCTACTTTCAGGGTTGCTTGCACCCGAGCTATTGTTGTCTTGCGGCTTGAATGCAAATCGTCAGGTGTTCTCCAGACAAAGCACTTCTATATTTCTTGTGTCAATCGAGAGAACATGAAAAGCGATAGAAAGAGTGAATAAACTCGGTTATTCTCACTAACCAGCCTCCGTATTCAACCGTGGCTTGGCGAAGCTGCTTGCCAAATCTTGGGCCAGACATATCTCACCCATCTTCTTAAGAGTTTTCACAACTCCCCAGTGAACTCTGAGGTTCGGTTTCAGACCCTTCTCGATCATTTCAAGCAGGATCTTTTGGGCTGTGATAGTGTGTCCTTTCTTTAGATGAAGCCTCGCAAGCAAGCTGTTAGTCTCATTACCTGAGTGGTTAACACGCGAGGAAACTGCATATTTGTAGGCTTCATCATGTTGCTCTCGGTGAAAATAACCCTTGATAAAGGCAGTATGCGTTGTGATACGAGGTTCTATCCCAATCAATGCCATTCGATCAAGTAACTGGGTGGCGACATTCATCTTCCCCTCTCTAATGTAGTGATTAATCAGTATCTCAAAAGTCAAAGCGTTGGGAGGGCAATCTGTCCCTTCCATTTCTTCAATCAAATGGATTGCTTCGCTCAGTTTGCCATTCCGACACAAGCTACTGACAAAGTAATTATAGATACTGGTCGTTGGCCCCAAGCCTGCTTGCTTCATCTCAAAAATCATAGCTTTCACTTCCTCAAAATCACACCTACGACACTTCTCCCTCGCCATAATATTGTAGTACGAAGCCTTTACTTCTGTAATTTGCATTACATACTTCACCGTCTCAAAGGATCCCAAACGACTAAGCGTCTTGATCAAAGCAAATATCCCAGAATTACAACATGAACCCCCGACTTGATTCAGGACTTTTATTGTCTTGTTCACAGGATCCATTACCGAAGACCCTAAGACAGTGAGGAATGTAAAAGCCTTTTCTGTAAGGCACACTCCATCCAAAGAAAATTCCTTCAAGAGGAGAAGCATGGTCTCATAATCTTCAAGTCGTCCACAATTATCAATGACCAAACTACAGATGTCAGAATTACAGCCAAGGTCAGGCCAGGAGTTCTGAGTCCAGTGAAAGAACCGCAAAGCAGAAACCTTCTTACTGTTTATGGTTCGATATATCCATCTAATCGAAGAGCGAGATGGCCTTACATTCATCGCATCCAACTTCACTTCCAAATCATCTGGGCAACTTTTAATCAACTCCACGATCTGCCGTGATTGCTTCCTAGTAGCATGCAGTTGATAGCTGGTATGACTTCCAGAAACTTCATTTGACAACGCCTGTAGGTTTGATGTAGAGTAAAACCTATACAAATTCAGCTTGTAAGGTCTCATAATCCGGAGATTCAGCTCTGTACTTCTATAAATCCTGCAACAATTGATATGTGAAACCTGGCAATATTGAAAGAGAGAGCGCTGTATTACACATAGAAGACAGCTTCTGAAGGGTTTAATGAATATATCATACACAGATCTCACAGATATTTTGCAATAAAAGAGGTAATTGGCACATAGATGTTCTCAACTTTCTCGTTAATATGAAAAGAAACCTTGACTCAAGTAACCCTTGTCGATATAACCCACTGAGGACAATTATGTTGTCGCTAGACTTAAGCAAATACAAATAAGTATGCCTGTAATTTTCATGTCCAATTATGGTGGCACTTTGGTGGTCACACTTGACATATGTCTTCACAAGCATTCAGGGACTTGTTTTGAGCACAATTTAACCTCTTTAAAAGTGCTTTTTACGATTCTTGCTTTATAGAGTACTTTATGAAGGAAAATATAATTCTTATCATATTAGGAGGGCTTGAGGTGGCAAAATTGGAACTGTGCTTAGTCGGAGAACACATTAATATGAACAGAACCACCCTTCCACTTTCTTATTCTTTATCCTACTCATGTTGTTTCACACCAGATATCAAATACAGATGCTGGTCATGCACCAGATTTTTTCTTGCAAAGAAATCATCCAGTCAATTTTTATAAATCTGTTTCTTGGCACTTGAGAGACAGATCTTTGCTTCCTTTTGAAAATTTCATATATTATCCAGAGCCTATGAGTGGGAGTCTGCTTAGACACAGGAATATCATGATAAAGTAGAAATTTTTCACTCGGAAACCCAAATAGTCGGTGGCTGCTGTACGATTAACATGCCATAGTAGATAGGCAGTTCTTTCCCTAAAAATAAAAGCCAAAGGAAATTCGAGGAAATAATACACTGACAGATCAGTCCAAACATTATATTGGGAAAGTACTTCACCCTTGTATTTCCCGTGCGGTAACCAAAAATAATGTAACGTAGTGTGCAAATTATTATGAAACTCATATTGTGAAAATATGAAATTTGATGTTTAACGCAAATTACACCCTTAAGGATGATTGCATTTTGATTCGCAACATTAAGAGCAATCAGGAAGCTAGCATGATTAACTTGTGAAAAGTGGTCACAAAATATAAAGCATGAATATTTAAGAAAAAGAGTCACCGCACTCTTTGTTTTGGCAAACTGAATTTCTTGCCTATCTTCTTTATGCTCTATTGAAGACCTTTATTTCAATTTCATAGACAAATGACATGGCAAGTATCCTTGTAGTTGATTAATAGGACAAATTCTTACTTTGCCTGGTGATAAGCAGGTCAAACTACTTAGGAACGTGACCTGGTAACCCACCAATTTACAGTGGCAGCCAAGTCATGTAAACCACATGAAAAAAAAAAAGTACAGAACGTTGAAACACACTTCAATGGCAATTTCAAGATGCTTAGGTACATAAGGGATCAGATAAATGTGAATGCAAACAGCAGATACCCGATGAAAACCCAAATCTCAGACTAACTCGGGCAGAACAATTGCAACTGTCGATACGAGGATACAGAGACAGAGCCCAGCGTGACATAAACATCAGCAATGTCAGCCAGCACTGCCGTGTTTAAATCTAATTCCACATAAAAGGGACGGCTCAGTCACACAGATCAAAAAGCACCTCAAAGCATTGCAGAATAACACTCTTTCTACATCCTCCATTAGAAACTTGCCCATCTCCAAGTTCTTTATAGACTTTCTTTTTACCACAGCAGACATGAAGGAGTCGCACAAAATGTGGGTGCTACTTGAAAAAAGGAAGCACAAACTCAATCTGGAACACCACAAAAACAGCACAACTTTCCAGCATACTATGTTGGTGTCACCCGTTACCCATTGAGGACCGGTACTTATACGTGACCCTGGAGATCCTTAATCTTTATTCTCTCGAACCAAACAAACATCAGAGCCCAACAAAACCAACCATTCACGGGACGCCACGAGATTGAAGTACACCCAAAACAAGCACCGATAAACAGTTCGAGGAAAAAAGGGGGCTGAAAAGGAGCGGTTACCTCATGGAGCCGCCCAACCGAGTGCAAACCCAAGACGCCCCAATTGTCAAGCGGAGGCTCCGAAACCTTATCGAACTCCGCCACCTTCACGGCGGCGGCCGGGGCTCGTCCCGCGGCCCGGCTCGCCTTCCTGGCCAGAGCCCCGAACTTGATTACCGCGTCCGACATTTTTTTCGTATCGGCCGGAGGGAAGGATGGTCGAGATGGACGCCGAGTCTTTCCCGGGAGAGCTCGATTCGTGAAGCTGGTTCTGCGCGGAGCGCTTCTCCGCCGCCGCCGCCGCCGCCGCCGCCGGCCTAATTCGATGGCGAGCGGAATTGAAGCCGGAGGCGATTTGGGGATTCCGCCATCGTCTTATGCTGTCAATAGCCGGAAGCAGTGAGGAGGGATGCTATTGCTCGCAGTCGTGCTCGTCGCTCGCGGCACCTTCGCTTTGAGGCACGTTCCTTTTGGCTTCGCCTCCCCGTTGGATTTATTTTTTTCAACAAATAAACGAAGAAAATTATAGGAAAATGTGAATTTGGCAAAAAATTTAGAGAAAGCGTTTACATTTATATTCGATCATCTTTCGATTTCCATATTCCATTGGATTAATGTCATGAAAAGCACTAGAAGAATTCATATGTGAAAAAAATTACTTTAAATTAATTTTTGACTATCAGAAATCCTAAACTAATATACATATAATAAAATTACTCAAATTAGTTTTTTGACCACGAAAAACCTTAAACTATGACATTTGTAATAAATTATCACCCATTAATAATCACAAGTGACAAATAAAGGGTAAAACCAACTAATCCGTTTATTATCACATATCATCAAATTCAACAATTTGATAATAAAAATAATTAGAAATTAATGAAGAATAAATTTATCGCAAATTTATCGATATTAAATTTTTGGTAATCAAAATACTATTTTAGAGTAAATTTATCGTACTAATTTGGGTTTTTCATGGTATCAATCTTATGCCCTTTATGTTAAGCGTAAATATTTGAAAATGAATAGAAAAAAGAGAAAAAACCACCAAAAACCCTAAATTTTGCCTCAAGTGACAGATTTACCCTGAACTTTATTTTGTAATGTAAAAAACCCCAAAATTTGCTAATTGTGATACATTTACCCCAAACTTTTATTTGTGATACAAAAATCCCGAACTTTCATTTGTGTAACACATTTATCCTAAATCGAAAAAGTGTTTTGATCTTTTTACTTTTAAAAACTTTTTACTTTTTTTTTCCTTTTTTTCTTCTTCTTCTTCCTTCCCTCCGCCGACCATGGCGGAGGGAAGCCGGCGTCCAGCAAGGGCCTCCCTTGCCCGATCTAGCGAGGGCACCCCTCGCCCGACGTAGGCGAGGGCAGCCCTCGTCGATGTCGAACGAGGGCCTCCCTCGCCAGATCTAGTGAGGGCACCCTCGCCCGACGCCGGTGAGGGCACCCCTGGCCGGCGTCGAGCGGCCTTAGCCAACCCGGGCGAGGGCGACCCTTGCCGACGCCGACGAGGGCGGCCCTCGTCGGACACCGGCTTCCTCTGCCAACTCCACCATGGTCGGCGGAGGGAAGAGAGAAGAAGAAAAAAATAAAAAATAAAAAACATAAAGAATAAGACGAAAATATCCTTAATGGGGTAAATGTGTCACAGTTAGCAAACTTCAAGATTTTTCACGTCACAAAATAAAGTTCGGATCACCCACCATTGCAGTGTAAAGGGTAGAGCTTGTGTTCTCCACCGAGGAGAACTAGGTTCGAAGCTCCCGCGAAGCAGGGAGGCTGAAGCGCTATGTGGTGTCTTGCCTTGGATGCGTGGGTGGTGGTTTTCTGCGTGCCTCTCCAGGGTTTACTCTTCGGCTGCCGGCCGTGCGGGAGTTCCCTGGGTCACCAAAAAAAAACAAAAAAACAAAATTCGGGGTAAATTTGTCACTCGAGGCAAAGTTGAAGGTTTTTTGTGGCTTTTTCCCTATAAAAAAAAAGTATCTCAAGATTTTATCTCTTATTAAGCTTAGACTTAACCAAAAAAAAAATTAACTAGAGAAGGTATTGTAAATTATGATTTTCACTGACACGACTCATTTTCCATCTAGTTTCCTAAATGTAAAATTATGCATAAATGTTTTTTGTGCTTGATAATTGTTATATTTGCTGGTTTGTTTGTCTAATCAAATTATGATATATATATTCACGGTAAACAATTATTTGCCATAAAACAATTAAGTTACCAAAGTAGATTTTGGGAGCTAAATCAAATTAAAATCTAGCCACATCAAATACAAAATGGACACGATGTGTATTAAATCAAAGTGGATATTGATCCAATTTCCAATTGATGATATACAATATTGATTCAACCAATAGAGATCATATATTCCTTCCATTCTCTCAATAAATAAAAAGCTCTTCTATTCATTTTGTGATAGACATATAGATAATTTAAATTTCGTGTGATTTATGATAATAAATTCTTAAAAATAAGGAATTAAAAAGTATGACAACCTATATGATTCAAATAATTAGACCTTCTATTGTACTTGTGCGAAGATTTTACTCGAAATCAAGCCATTGAGGTACTTAATAGAAGTTATGCCATCAAGACCCTCGCATTCTTTTGTAATTACTATAAAAATATTAGATAGGAGCTTCGTTTGTTTGGAAATAAGATTGCACCCATTTATCAAATTAATTCAAATGTGGTATAGTGTTTTTGGTTTTCATATGCCAGATTTATTTGTGTGCATTATTATCGAAAGATATAGCTATATTTATTAAAAGTAACGAAATCCACATTTCTCGAGGAGCGATTTTTTTTCGAAAAATTCACAAAAATCCCGCAAAAGAAGATGGCGGTGCATTCTTTCTTTATTCGCTGCTCAAAAAATGGATAACAACACAACGAAACGAAAGGACCACGCGAGAGACGTTAACTTGCACGATCCCTCCTTCTTCCTGCTCCTCACACTCGCTCTCTGCCGCTCTTCTTCAACCTTCCTCGCCCCTTCCCATGGCGGAGACGCTGTAATCCCGATCCGAACGCGACCTCCGAATCCGAAAGGCCGCGAAGCAGGCACCGGCCGGGAAACCGAATGGCGCTGCACCTCCCGCCCCCGCCGCCGCCCCTCCGCCTCGTCCTCCCCGCCGGTCCCGACCGCGGCCGCGGGCTCGGGCTCGGGCTCGGGCCTGGGCCCTGCATTCCAGCTCGGTTCCCCCGCGCGAGGCGCTCCGATCGGCGCCCCGCGGCGTCGACGCCTTCACGGAGAAATCGGGGTACCTGTTCGAGCTGAGCACGACGGAGGCCGACTCGCTGAAGGACTACGACGTCGCCAAGATCGCCTCCGTCTTCAGGCGCAGGCCTCTGGTCTTGCTGCGGCGGCTTCTCCAGACCGCGACGTCCTTCGGCGGGTGGTTCGCGTCGCGTTACCTGGACGGCCTTATGGAGCGATCCGATCAGATGTTTGAGGTTCGCCTCTTGAGCTTCGATTTCGCCTTCCTGAAGATTTGCTGCTAGTAGCCGACAATAGCTACTATGAGCTTCATTGGAATTGGCATTCATCTCTAACTCTAGCTTTTCGTTTCGTTATTCGACATATACTTACCAGTGGATTGGAGGAAGGACAAAAAATTTTAGCTTGTTTCTCCATCTCTCGTCACCTCCCTTCTCATTGATAGGAGAGATAAAATTGAATTTCTCCAACTTTAATCTTCGAGATTGCTGACTAGAACTGATCCTATGGTTGTCGCTACTTTCTCATCAAGATTTGAAGAATAATTCAATTAGTTTTCATTTTGCTTCTACTTGATTTTATTTTATGAATTTACCTTTTTGGTTTTTCTTTCACATTTCGGTCGTCTTTTTATAACTACTTGATAACTAATGCTTCTAGAAGAGTTCCTATTTATTTATCCTTAAATGCTTTTCTGCTTGGTTGAATATCGGTCTGTTACCGGAGGAAAATATTGTGAGTTGTTTCATCAAAAGGTACAAGGCTGCTTTCGGTATTAATCGAAACTGACTGCTACTATCTTCAGTCACGATTTAATCTATTGATCACTTATCACATGTCTTTTCCTCTTTTCTTCATGATAACCAGAGTTTTCTCTGTAAATTTTGTTTGTCTGTGGATGTCCTTGTTCTCCCTGTTGAGAAGTGTTGGATCAAAATGGAAATTACACTTCTGTCAAACTTCACGATAATGAGAATAGATGTGGGCTTTCAGTGAAGGACTCTGTTTTACTTTCATTTGCTGCTTGCAGGTTAGAGCAGAAGAACTTCGGAACATACTGGTTGAATTAGGTCCGGTACGTTGTGCATGTAAACCGTGGGCTTTTCAGAGTTTTCTCCTAGTATTTTGTCTCCCTTTTAAACACTACTACTTTCTTTAATTTCCAGAAAACTGTCACTCTGGTAATATTAAAATTTTAATATTTATCGCATGGATTTTCTCCTATAGCACATTGTCTTCCAGACGTCTGCTTTGCTTATCATCACTTAGCTGTTACTAAAGCACCTTAACAGGTATCGTTTCCATCAGGTGAAAGCCCATTGATTAAATTGGTTTCAAAGGAAAGGTTATCATATTGATTGATGCTAGATTTGAACTCTAAACCAATAGCCATCACATATGAGGCTAACTGGATACTCAAACTAACTGATTACATTTTCGTTGAACTAGCCAAGAGTAGGTCCTTCAGAGCCCATCTCAGAGCAGAACAAAAGATAGTGGAAGGTTATCCCAGTAGAAGGGCTTAGGGCTTTCAGCTTTTCCTCCTTTGTACTGTGCTTGAAACGTGTCTTTGATGTCTTATGATCATGTTGGATACCTTTTTTTAAGACCTAGGTGAATTGTATAAAATAATATCATATGCAACAATACTTGTTATGACGTCTGCAATATATGTTGGATGCCTACTCTCTTAGTTTTAGTCTAGGTATCTGATACCTCTATATTTTTCTTGTCTTGTTGACTCAGGCATATATAAAAGTTGCTCAGGCTATATCTTCTCGGCCAGTAAGTAAAGCAATCCTACTTCATTCTTTTCTTCATTTACTCTTTTATCCAGGCAAATATATTTTCATTTGAATAGGAAGTGCTTTTAGAGGAGGCATGCCTTCCACTTTTAATTAAGTAAATGCTAAAATGAAATGACAGATATATATATGTATGTATGTATGTATATATATATTTGCTGTAACTTTTGAGGGAATTGGGATATCATTGTGATAACATCGTACTAATGAAAAGAAGTATACACTGAATCACATACTTTACTTTGATGGGCAGTTACTGGCTCCAAAAGTTTTACTGAGTGTGATCCTTTATGATGGTGCAGCATTACTGATTTTATAGCAGTTGTGAAATCCCTTAATTCTAATTTTGTTAAAATGCTTGTGTAGGTTGGGACACCTAATTTTGATATATATTGTAAATATTTCTTCAAGTTGTTATGCCGAAACAAAATCTTGCAACTTTTGATAAACCTCTTTCTCAAATCTTGGTAGAATAATTACGTTAACTGTCCCATCTTTCTGAACTTTCATATATTTAGTCAGTCAAGGGAAATTGTAAGCTCAGGTTGGTAGTGTTTAATGAGATAATATGTCAAGAAAAGTGCAGTTATATCTTTCTCTATATGATTCTCGCTTAAGCTTGGAGACACATGCATGTTAGTGAGAAATTTCTCTATATGAGAAATTAAATGTCAGTGATGATCACCTTTGGTTGAGGCCTTTCTACTTTACAGCCACCTCTCTTATTCATTAAAATATATAATGTTAAGTGCTCATATCTTAATGTCCTCTTTGCAGGATCTGATTCCTCCTTCGTACCTGGATGAACTATCTCTGTTGCAGGACCAAATAGCTCCATTTTCTACTAATGTTGCTTTCAACATGATAGAACAAGAGCTTAAGGTTCCCATTGATGAGCTATTTTCGGAGATTTCACCAGAGCCTGTAGCAGCAGCTTCCCTAGGGCAGGTTTGCCCTCGTACTTGCTTATATCTGGTGTCATTTAGGATGCATATTGTTAAAACCATTGATTTTTCTTCCTTAATGTGTATCCTCTCTATTTATCTTGGACTACCTTACCTTAATGTGGCTGATTACTAGTACTCTTAAGAGTATCCAGTTTCTTTAATCAAAACGCGAGCAAGGTTAGTTGTGAGGATAAAATCATGTTCATACTCATCTCTCTCTCTCTCTCTCTCTCTCTCTCTCTGTGCTCCATAGGTTTATCAGGCAAGGCTTCGACACAGTGGAAAGGTTGTTGCTGTGAAGGTACAGCGGCCTGGAGTACAAGCTGCTATTGGCTTGGACATTTTGATCTTACGATATTTAGCTGGACTGCTTAGGAAAGTTCGCCAGTTAAATACTGATCTTCCGGTAAGGAGCTATCTCTAACTAGGATGAATTCTTTTTTGCATGAACTGTAGAAAGGTACCAAAATTTTATTTCCTTTTAAGATATTTCCATGTCAGACATTAGATTGGATGGCCTGTGTCTGGCAACCATTTGTCCCAAAAAACTTGTTGGTTTATAGTGTATACAAGCACATTTCTAATGCTTATCTACGCATATTACTATGACCTTATGACCTAGGTAAGATTCGAACTTATGACAGGTGCTCTAGTAGGAGGTCATGCAAGTATGTTTCCTACCTAAAAGCTTAGCTGTTTGGAAATGGTCCAGTACTGTAAAGCTTATTTCTTAACATCTTGAATTGAATGAGAGAATTTGTTGGATAGCAGCATTTATTTATCCCATTACTACTCATTTTAGCATCCAACAGAGATACTTGTGGTCAGTAACTATGCGTTACCTGCAGGCAGTTGTTGATGAGTGGGCATCAAGTCTTTTTCGGGTATGCTTCATTCTAATTGTTGTATTGTATTAGCTATTTAAGGTTGCCCATGACAAGATACATAATAATGTGCTTTGTTGTGACCAAATGTTAAAGATGAAAGTCGTTGAATTGGTAAACTTTTCTTGGATTCTTTTTAAACTTTTGATCACACTCTGCTGTATTTTTTTATTTTTATTGGTTTTTCCCTCTAGTTTTGGCACTATATTTTCATATCACAACCATCATAGTTGAACTTGCTGGGGGTTGTATGGTAGTCTCTTAGCTGTTTAGGTTCTATAGGAGTGATAGGCACAGATTTCAAGAGAAGAAGGGAAAGTTAGAGAAACAAAACAGAGAGATGAATCAGTTGATGTAGGACCAGTCATGAATCTGGTTCTTACCAGTCTGGTTGTGACATTAATGTCAAAAGTACCAGAATAGTTTAAATCCGCGTTTATGCCTTGATAACTTCACCTGTAATGTACCAAATGAAAAAAATAAATCGACTTGCGCAAATTTGTCCTGTTGGAAACAGAATGATAGAGACAACATTCTCGAAAATAGTTCCTCTTGTTGTTGAACCAAAATAGGTGTTAGATGCTGTTTCTCAGCCCCACCAACTCCCTCGAGGTGATAATTTTTAATAGAACCATTTTCTGTGGCCGTTTGAATGGTGCTTTTGGTACCTTCATTGTGTCTAGTAGATGACTAAGTCTACATGTGTTAAGCTCCCAACTCTTTTGGTTCTCCAAGAGAAATTCTTAGAGCTTCTTATTGAATACAGGTAATCCATTAAATGCAGGAGATGGACTACCAGAAAGAAGCAAATAATGGAATCAAATTCAGGTAAGTGATTTGCACAATGATTTGGACTTAAATATCTGAAGGCCTGAGTAATAGGGTTTGTGACATATGTTTGTGACTTAGATTCCTGTTTGAGCAACACTCATTGCTATTCAAAGAAGTTGTTTTTATAATTTGCTTTGTTGAGCTGAAGAGTAACCTTGGAGTATATCACCTCGCAGATTCATGTTTTAA
Source organism: Eucalyptus cladocalyx (assembly GCA_017140615.1). Classification (NCBI taxonomy): domain Eukaryota; kingdom Viridiplantae; phylum Streptophyta; class Magnoliopsida; order Myrtales; family Myrtaceae; genus Eucalyptus; species Eucalyptus cladocalyx. The sequence goes on from CM029521.1 coordinate 37,191,782, forward strand.
CATGCAAAAGGACTTTTGAATGGTATATCAGACAAGTCCAAGACTTGTATGTTGATGTCTTTAAATCTCACTTGTAGCTGGGCATAGCATATTCTTAGTTGACTTTTTATCAGCAATAGGGAGTTTGATGGAGAGGCCTAAGTTGGTAACTGGTTGCGAAGAGGCCTGCCACATTGAAATTCTACTTCCCCACTATTATATATGTATCCTACCGACTTGGATATCTAGCCATGGATATAGGATTAGTCTAGTCTAAATTTTCTTAAGCTCTTCTTTGTGGGATTATATATCTTCTAATGGCAAGTATCTTATGATTTACCATTGTTGCACCAAATGATGTCACGATACCTTTCTCCTGCTCCTACTCATCGTTCCTTTTTTGTTTAAATTTCCTCTTATATAATACTTCCACAAGTCATTTTATCAGACATTAGTGTACCATATAAATTTAAGTGAATGAAGTTATTCAACTGATATACATTTTACTTTGATATGATGGTGCAATTATGTTGTTATGTAAAATTGAAAATTCTTTCAGCAGACTTGGTTTGGTGTAGCTCTCTTGAATGTATTGCTATTGACTTTTATTAATGTGACACCTAATGACTTTCCATTACATTTTCTGGCAGGCAGCTTTATGGAGGTTTGCCGGATGTTGTAGTTCCAGAGATGTATGTGGAGCACACAACTCGGAGGGTCTTGACAATGGAGTGGATAGAGGTAGAATTTATACTCCGTGCTTTCTTCTTGTTAGAATATAACTGCCATGTTAAAAGTTTACTTGCTTTATCCTTAATTATGATGATTTCTACTTTGGCCGCATCTTATTGATGAGATATGGACACATTCAAGTGTTTGAGTTAGGTACATATGTATGACTAATGTTTACGTCTCCTGTGGTGATGACGCCTTGTTGCACCTGTAAAACTTTGGGTTTGCATCATTGGTGAGTAATGTATGTCACTTCCACATGTGCATGCCACCAATCTTGTTAACAGATACGCATTGCTAATTTGCTCATCCATTATTGAGGGATGCATCCAAATTCCATTCAAATATATAATTTGAATGCAACCTGGATATTCCAGAAAAATCATCTCTCAGGTTATTGTGTTTATGGTTGGTCTCTACTAATCTCATGGAGAGTGAAAAAGTGGGAGGGGGAGACAAACAATGTTACACATACATCTCCCTCAAACAGCAAATATTGTCTCATTGGTTAATATAAGAGTAGAACTTTCACATTCTTTTTTATTTATTTATTTTGGTCTGGCACATTCTTTTTTATTAATTGATCAACATAAGTGGGAATTGTTGAGAGATAAAAAAACTGAATTGAAGGCTTGGTTAGTTCAGATGTGACCCCAAGCTATTTATTTATGATAAAGCCAAGAGGCCACAATTATAATATCACCCTTAATGCCACCATATATAAAATAATAAACGAAGTTGACAAATATGCTCCCATCGGCCAAATACTCTCAACAAAATCGACAGTCACTGGAGTTGCTTGAGCTTTGCAGAAGTCCTTTATAAGATCTTTCATTTGAACATGGCACGTTTTCTTCTTTAGTTTGCTTATGCTTTTGTTTTCATCCTTTGCCTGTTGCAGGGACAAAAGTTGTCTGAAGTTAAGGATCTCTACTTAGTTGAGGTCACTTCTTTAACTACAAAAGTGTTGATATTGTTTGACGATGAGTGATTTACACTACTTGAGGTCTTGGGCTTAATACTAATGGGACATTTTCATGTTTTTAACAGGTTGGAGTTTACTGCTCATTCAATCAACTTTTGGAATATGGCTTCTACCATGCTGATCCCCACCCTGGCAATCTTTTTCGGACATATGATGGGAAACTAGCTTATTTAGGTATATGCTTTGAACAATATATAATGCCAATCAATAATCTTTTGCATGTATTACCCTGGCTATAAAATGAAATGTATGAGGTTATTATATATAAATTTTGGTGGATTAGGCTTATTCACAAAAAAAAAAAAAAAAAAAAAATGGTAAGATAGGAGGTATAAGAGAATGAGTAGTTACCAATTTTTTCATGAGAGTCATTCTTGTGAACATGCCGGGGCTAATTTTTCGTAACTTTAATGGCTTTGTTTGCATTGGCATCATCATGCGTCACTTAATTGTGTTGTTTTTTGGTAGCTACCATGTATGCCTTTGATTGATCTATTTCTCAGGAGATTCATAACATCATCATTATGTTTTTTTTTTTTTTGGTAAAGAAACATCATCATTATGTTTGTCACTAAATTATGCAATAATCTCTGCCAAATGTGAAAAATGTGGGTTAATCTCAAAACATATATGTGCATTGTTTGTTTTCAATTGACTGAGTGGAATTTGATATTTTTTTCCAACCAGATTTCGGTATGATGGGTGAATTTGAACAGGAATTACGTGATGGATTTATTGAAGCCTGTCTCCATCTTGTAAATCGTGATTTTGTTGCACTAAGCAAGGACTTTGTTACTCTTGGGTATGATTAGCATTACCTCTTCCCTACCAAGACAAGAATAACTATTGCTTTCCTTTTCAATTTCTCATATAGTAGTTTGTCTAACCTTCTTAAATTCTGGGGATGTACAATTACAACATTCGCAGGCTTCTTCCACCTACTGCAGACAAGGAAGCTGTCACAAATGCCTTAACAGGTGAGATGTCGTGATTTTCCACTTGGAGAGATCCATTTTATTCAATCTCATATTCACTTCTTTCTAGGTGTTTTCCAAAATGCTGTTGCTAGGGGAGTCCGCAACATAAGTTTTGGTGACCTCTTGGGGAACCTAGGAACCACCATGTAAGCTCATTCCCACCACCTTGAGTTAGAACTGAGATTTTCATCTCACATACACATTCTGGTTAACAGGTGTAGTAGTGTATCAGAGATTTGGGGCCACTAAATTCAGTGGTGGAGGAATCTGAGAAAAAAGGATAGGGTTTGAAAGTTAGATTATGCCAAGACCTATTCATTTTAGATGACTATCATGAAGGATGGATCATATCTGGAATCAATTCAGGAGAACGTTGGAAAAAAAATTGTGAGAGAAACAAGGATAGCATTAACCATTTGACATCATTTACCATGCTTTACCATCATATACAGAGGAGTTGTAGAGGAGGTCAATTATTCATGGTACTTTACACTTTAGAAGCTGAGACCATTTCTTGAATGATTCTTCTGTTCATGACCAGCTGCTTATCCTCGTCTTCTAAATGTTATGGTGTCAGTGCACATTTCACATGTTTAACAAATTAGATGCTGGAACAATCGATAATCTGGTGCTGTATAATTTCCTTGAAGATCATCATAGCTTATCTTTTACTTTCACATCTATGCCAACAAGAATTAAGAAGCAGTTAGATTGATAGGAAATTTATCATCTCATGCATGTAAATTTTTTATACTTGGTTGTGAAGTTTCTAAATGAGACTGATGTCCTTCAATTTATCATTCATGACAGGTACAAATTCAAGTTTCAAATACCTTCATACTTTTCTCTTGTCATCAGAAGGTAATCATGCAATGGTGGTGGAATCTTTTGTCTGGTTTCCTGCATGGTTAGACTTTTGCGAGAATTGAAGATGCTTCATTTGACTACTTGTGTTGTTAAGATTAACAACTGTGCGAATTCTCTGCATAATTTGCTTCTTCCAGCCTTGCTGTATTGGAGGGAATTGCAATTGGCCTCAACCCAGATTATAAAGTTTTGGGCAGCACTTACCCATGGATTGCCAGAAAAGTTTTATCTGACAGCTCACCCAAGCTGAAGTCCTCTTTGCAGGCTCTTCTTTATGAGGTAACTATGTAAGACTTGTCCTTGGAAATTGGATATGAGAAGGTGCTAGTATGTGTGATGTGAGAGGAAATCCTAATGCCAACAATTTGTTCTTGCAGGATGGTTCTTTTCGAGTTGATCGCCTGGAATCTCTTCTAACTGAGGCAAGCACTTTTCCCTCTCTTTCCTCAGCTCCGTTCTGTTTTGATTAGAGGTCTTTTGCCTATAATCTCTGAGTCTTGTGCATTGCCTTCCTTTATCACTTGTAGAGGTGTAACATCTAGCAACTGTAAGATAATTTAATAGGCAGTCGGTCATAATTTGGAGATCACTGCCGAAATTACAGTAATTGGTATTTTTCATTCTGAAACTGGTTCTTCTCTCAATCTTTAACAGTTTATGTATATATCTTGTATGTTCTTGTTTCACAGTCTCTTCGTGCCAGAACAGAGAAGGCCTTAATGAAAAGGCAGGTAGAAGGAAATGATTCTAGAATGGTTGTCGAGCAAATTCTCTCTTTTACATTAACTGAAAAGGTATAATCCAGCGTTTTCCATCACATATCTCTGTCTTTGGCCTGAAGAGCATTTATTCTCCTCCAACTGGTTTATTTGATCAATTTGGCAGGGTAGTTTTGTTAGGGAAATAATACTTGAAGAGTTCTCTAAGGTTAGTTTCTAAGTCATCTATTTCCCTTTTTCCTGTTATGTTGAAAAGACGAGCAAGATGATGTTTCAGTTCTACTTAATTTACGGACCTTAACTGTTCATGGAACTGATAGTGATACTAAAGTCCTCATCCAAAATTCGTAGGTTCTGCATCTAAATCAAAATTGTAACATCTTTTCTTGGAGCAGACAGCTGGAAGACAGTGCTTGAACTTTTTGTGGTATAAAACTTACAAGATTTAGGTCCTGGGTCTCATAGTTGACATGAGGCCTGGAGACTCAATGCCTTGAGTATGACATCCTTTTGGAGTTTGGGATTAACTTTTCAGATACAGAATGGTATTTTTTTGTTGTAAAGAGAATTGCGATATGATTAGGCTCTAGATAGAGCACGCTGTTTTTATGCTCAGTTTTAACACAGAATTGCTTTAGTAGCATGATTATGTTTTGTCCTATCGAACGCTGCTGGGAGGGGCTGAGCTTAGTTTTGAGACACATCCTTGTTTTCGTCTTTTTAGATTCTTAAAATCTACCTTCAAGAGCTTTCTTTATTCCTTTCTTTAGGTACAGGTTCTCTCCATTGAACTTTTTTGTGAACCTTATGTAGCCAAAGGTGAACCATCTTAAATAATTCTTTTTTTTTTTTTTTTGGTACTCGCATTTTCTTTATCTCGCGTGCTTAAATAATTTCTTAAACTTTTTTTCATTCTCATTCATCAAAATAGAGCTTAAACACTCCACATAAATTCTCAGCTTATCAAGTTCGATGCATGTGGCCAATGTTGTTGCTCTGTCTCTTTGTTCTGATTAAAAAACCAAGTTGTTCCCAAAATGAAAAGTCAAGTACATCTGTTGGTGTAATTCTACATAGTTCATTGAAAAATTTGTTGAACCAAATTATTCAATACTTATTACTGGGAATATGTAACTTCTATGAATCTACCACAAATTTTTGACTTGTATCAAGTAAGGACAAATATTGTAAGGAGACATACAGTTTGTAAGGACTCTTATCTTACATTGTGTAGGTACATTATTTTGTGTTCATGTATACTTCATGAACAAACACATTCATTATGTACACTGATTTGCTTCTATGATATAAAAAAGGGAGATTTCTAGCAGAAAAAAAGGGGAGATATGAATAATTGCCATAGGGCATGTTGCCCTTTAACTGGCCCAGCAAAAATTATAGCTACACTTGTCTCATAACTTTATCTTCTGTTCTTCAAGAGATTTATCCTGTTGTGAGGAGCATAAAAGGCTTAGACCACTTTATTGTCATGTTTTGCTTCTCCCCTTCTAGACAGTTTATATCTAGAAACAGCTGGATGAATTGGAGTTGCCTTTCAGCAAAATGCCTCTCTGGAAACTGAGAAATGGATGTTAATTAATTATTGATGATGATGATGATGATGATGATGATGATGATGATGGTGATTAGATAGAATTATTTGGTAGCATATAATAGTGAATCAAATGCCACACTGCCTAATATACTAGTGGTTGAGTGCAGGGCGTGGATGCACTTGGTCTAGCTACCATTGATTCTTTAACTTCTGCAGCAGTATCATACATACCATTTGGCACATCATTTTCCTTCTCCGCTTTGACTGATGAAGACATAACAAATTTGAAAACATTTCGCCGTCTTTTGCTGTTGTTGTTGGGGTCTCCAAGTAATGAAAACTCGAGTCAGGTAAATGCTTACACATTCTACAGTCTATACTGGAATTGACAGTGAAATTCGATGATTTTTAGTGAGCAGAGAAGTATCCATTATCTGATTGGTCAGGAATTAAATATTAACAAATGTTACTACTTTATCTCTTTGTCAGCAACTAAATATCGACGAATTTCTTAATGTTGGAAGTTAAAAGGTTCAGAACATTCTTAATGTGCATAAAAGTTGACAAGAAAGTTATCTGAACCTTGTATTTGAATTCCTACCAGTGTTTTTTGTTCTCTTTCTTTTGTTAGTTGAACAAAATAAAACCTTTCTTTCTTAATGGGTTTTCATCTTGTAGGGGCTTAATGGAGAATCCAGAACCAAGGTTGAAAAGAGATACTTGGAGGAAGCATCATTAGCACTGGATCAGATTTCTTCTTTGCAAGAAATTCTCCCCCTCCTTTCTGTTATTTCTGAGGTGAGAAATGGGCATTTGGAGCAGACATGCTTATGTAACTACATGTGCTCTTCATTGAATCCATACGGTTCCCTATTTGCATTTAACTACTATTAGTTCACAATCACCCATTCAGATTAGGGTTAAGGAATAGTAAGCATTGATTTGGGCTTCTACCTTGATACTCTTGGACATCAAAAAGGACTTCTCTTCCCCTTCGGGAGTGTGAAAGTCGTTTGCTTTTTCATGACAAGCATTGCATTAATTGCCTAATAGCTAATCATATCGGTACAGGCATCAGAAGTGAGTTACAGAAAGACCATTTGTTTAGGAAAAGCATGCTGTATGAAAGTACAGGTTACCTTCGTGCAGAATGGAATGGCAGAATAGAATGGCAGTGGATTTTAAAGCAATAGAAAACTTTTTAAACTTCCGTTTCTTTTACATCTCATGTTTTATTATGTTTTGCTGTCAGCAGTAGTTGTGATTTGCTCATAAAAGTCGGATCCAATTTCTGCAATTATTACTAATTTGATCTTGCACCATCATCCAGTAATCGCAGCTATAGATTCTTGTTTTTGTTCTCTTTGGATAGGTAAGCTGTGTGGTCTTTGTATTGGTTGTTGATGATGGTACATGGTCCATTGGGAGTTTCTGTGCCTTGTTCGTTTTGTATGTAAGCATGTTTTACATGCCAATTAATTTGAAAGATAAGATGTCAAGGCTGTCTTGTGATAATGCATTTCTATCATGAATTACGTAATGCATACACTTTGGAGAATGCAGAATTTTGTCCTACAAATCACATCTTTATCAACTGGTGCAAGGTGAACAGCTTTAGTATTTTGGCCATGAACAAGTGAAGGGCAAAATGTCTCTGTTCCTGTTTACCGTTTTATTGAATTTCTGATGCATCTTTATCAACATATGGAGTGTCAATGTGCTTACCTTACATGTGAAAAATGTTGACAGCTCCCTCCAGAAGCGCAACAGCGGTTACTAAATCTACCAAGTGATTTGGCAGGGAGATTATTGTCCAGGGGTATTGCGAGGACTATTCGCAGGATCTTCTTATGATACAAGCAAAAAAAAAATTGTGAAAGAGGTAGCCACTGTTCAAATGCCCATCTCCTTTGGTTCTGTTCACCGGTATTTCAATAGACCAATAAAGTAACACTTCCGATTAGAATGGCGGATCGATAATTCAAGCACAATCAGAATAATTCGAACGCCAGAACAACCCCTCCTTTGCAATTGAAGAATCACAGTTAAACCATTTCATTGTATCGTGTATCTCCCCCTCTCTCTGACTTTTCTGTCTGTTGTCAACCTCATCATAAATTTCTTCCTCTGTGCGAACGTCGATGCTTGAGTCGGTGAAACTTCGCCTATTTGACTTTTGATCACCAGACAAATCATGCACTAATTTGTCTTTTTAGGTGGAAATAGGTATTTCCCTTCCAATTTATGTCAATGGAGATGGACAGCCCACAGCATGCGCTGTACGGGTTAAGCTAGCGTGGGTAAATTCTATTATTGTCAATCATGGAGGAGTTGGAAGCACTTCACGGGGTCGAGCATTGATCAAATTCAGTCTGTTGGCTCTCCATCTCTCCCGAAAAAGTTATTTAACATTCGTGCATTGACGTTTCTCGATTGACGTCCAAGAAAGCCTTTGGCATGACTGTGATTCAAATGCAAGGATGACAAGGACTGCATAAATCTAGCAAATCAAAACTGAACTACAAATATGCCGACTAGATTCGTCTTCCGCATTAAAATCGGAACGAATTGTCTTTTGCGAATTTCTGGCAAAATGCTCGACGGTTTAACGGTCGAGAAATCATGGTCTGGTTCAGCAGAGAATGTTATTCCTCCTAAATTTGTATATCTGGTAAGTGCATTCAACTACAAAGTGGGGTCCCCGGCATTATGTGGACTACTTGTAGGATGCTTTGCCAATTAATTGAGCGTTCCCCTGGAAGCCAAAACAGCAGACTTCTTTGGAACACAACCCTGCTCCCTTCTTAAGTTACGTGCATTTGGGATCTGCTTTTGGGAAGGGACTTTGAGTGTCCACAAAGTTCATTTGGCCAAATATTGGGTATTTGATAAAATTTTTGAAATCCACATTGAGAGAATGCTAGCCTTTGAAAGGGTGAAAGCTCAAGGTAGGGCCTAGGTTGCCTTGAGCTTTTAGCATTTTTGAAAGCCCCAATGAGTTAATGTTTATGTTCTTTTCTAGTGGCGTTGTTGCGTGTGGCTAGTCGGCGACGGGCTGGAGAGAGGCCGGCGAGGTCGCAGCTACCTTGGTGACCGTCATCGGCCAATCACACGACCCCGGCACGACCCGACTCTGGGTCACACGACCCCCATGAAAGGCCACTTGAGGTTGCGCAACCTTACTGAGACCAAATTTGTTGCGGGAGGTTGTGCAACCTCAGGTGTGACCTAGATCTGGGTCGCGGCAAGGTCGTGTGACCTCCAGTAGACTCAAATCTAGGTCACATGACCTCCGTGAAGGGCCGTTGAAGGTTGCTCGACCCCAGGCGGCCCTCACCAATCGTCTTGCTTGAGGCTGCCGACCCTCGCTGGCCAACTTTTTTATTTTTCTTTTGATAATTTTTTTTTCTTTTTTTAATCACAAAATCCCTTTATGAATATAACCTCTCCAAACATTATTTTGCTAAAAAGTATTTTACAATGGACTTTCAAATTACAATTTAATAAACACAATTTACATTTTTGGAAAATCCCTTGAACTTAAAAGTCTTTTGTAATTTTCCAAAAAATTTCCCCAAAAGTCCAACCAAATGCACCCTAAGTAATCGAATCCGAATAATCACGTTCACTCTCCGAAATGAAAAAAACAATGTTTGTTGAGTAATATGCGACAAATCAACTGGCCGCTCATCCCATTGACGCAGTCTCACGATTGTTATTCATTCTCAGATCCTCAATTAGGAACAGAAGACGCAAGCTGTACACTTGCACGAATTTGATTATTTGGGCCTGAAAATTTAGTTCTAGAACTGGTGAAATGCTAGGCTTCTACTAAATTTGGAAATGAAATTTGTTAAAAACTACCCTAAAGCTCTTGTCGAACAGACAAATAATATATAGTAAGAAAACATACAAATAAAATATTGACTATCAATGTTATTTGCACAATCAATACTTTGAACATCACCTATTTCCTTATAAATTTGTTTGTAGTGTTATGGAGACACTAGGGTGTATTTGGTAATTATTCCGTTCTCGAAAAAAATTTCTACTTAAAAAATGATTATTTTTTATTTTGTTTCCTAGATGAATTTCAAAGTATTTAAAGGCATTTGGTAACCGTCCAAAATTTTTACTCCCAAGAAAGAAATTCGTTAGTTAAAATCTCAAATTCTTTTTTGAATTAGAATATCTTTTAGTTTTTCAATACTTTAATTTTTTATTTTTTTTTATTTTTTTTCCTATCTCTCTCTTTCTTCTCTAGTCAATCATTGGCCATGGCAATGGCAGACAACCGACTAGGCGAGGACTCACAAGCTCGCTCAAGCCTCACCTGCTCAAGCGCCAGATCTGGCCGAGGCCGAGTCTCACGGCAGCTAGCAACAAGGCTCAGCCTCACCAAGCCTTTCCTTGCCCTGGCGAGGCTCCGACAAGGTCGTGGAACCTTGCCTAGTTGATCCTAGCCATCGCCATGGCCAACGACTGATAATGAAGAAGAAGAGAAAAATGATAGAAAGGAAGAATTTTGAGGAATTTTCTTTGTGTATTTCATTCATGTACTAAGGGAGTGTTTGGTTGGGCATTTCCAAAGCCCCTTTGACCCCAAAGCCCATTTGGGAAAAATTTCAGTGTTTGGCAAAATTTTTAGAAGCCCCTTTGCCCAAGTATCGCATTCGGAATGCTCAATGCCCAATGCTTTGGGGAGGGGCAACATTAGGCATTCGGCATTTGGGAAATGCCAAGCTACTGTTCATCGTTTTTTTTTCACCGGTCGTCTTCTTCTTCTTCTTCTTTCCGGCCACGGAGCTTCTCCGGCAGCCACCGGCGCTGCCGCCTGAGGGTCGCGCGTCACCCGCGACCACCGTCTGGGGGTGCCGCGACGCGCGACCCAGGCCGTGCGGACCTCGGCGGCGTCGCTTGGTCGCCGAGGTCCGCGTCGCGCCCGAGGTCGCCCGAGGTCCGCGTCGCCCGAGGCCGCCGAGGTCCGCGTCGCCCGAGGTCGCGCGGACCGTCGCCCGGTTCCGCGACGACTCGCCGCGATCCGGCCGTCCGAAGGCCAAATCTAGCTATCCGGCGGCCAAATCTAGCTGTCCGGCGGCCGGATCTGGCCTCTACGACCTCGGGCGCCGAGGTCACGCCTCCGAGCGGCGACGACGTTGCGAGGTCGCGCCGCGCCCGCCTAGGTCCGCGCGACCTCAGGCCGCCAGATCTGGCAGTCCGGACGGCCAGATTTGGCCTCTGCGCCTCCATGCGCCTGAGGTCACAACCTCAGGCGGCCGGACGGCTAGATCTGGCCGTCCGGCATCGCCGGCCGCCGGATTTGATTTTCACATTTTTTAAAAAAGAAAATTAAAAGCAAAAGCCCATTTGGAATAAATTTTGCCAAACGGTATTTTCGCACAAGCAACTTTTCAATGCGTAATTTGCCAAACGGCCGAGCATTCCCGAAAACCCCTTTATCCTAAAGATATTTGCATTTGGCCAAAGACATCCCCCAAAAGCTGAACCAAACGGGCCCTAAGAGGTATAAGTAATAGAAGAGTGTACAATATAGGAAATAATATATGTGACGCTATTTTCCTATTTGAATAAATTGAATCAATTAACCTATCAATCTAAGATTAGTACAATCATCCACGGAATCAAATCACATCTTCAAGGCACACTAAATCATATCTTTAACCCTCCCCCTCAAGCTAGTGGCTTGTGTATATCGAAGACACAAAGCTTGTTCAAAAGATATGTGTGTTGTCTTTGACACAATGGTTTGGTGAAGATATCCGTAGGTTGTTCAACAGTTCCAATTCCTCTTGTTGCAATTATTCTTTCTTGGATTTTATCCCGGGTGATATGACAGTTCACTTCTATATGCTTTGTCCTCTTGTGAAAAACTGGATTTGCTGCAAGTTTGAGTGTAGCATCATTGTCGCAAAACAATATAGTCAGTCCATCCACTTGTATTCCAAGATCAGAAACTAATCCTCAAACCTAGACCATTTCACAAACAGTCTTCGCCATAGCTCGATATTTTGATTCACCTTATGATAGCGAAAGTGTTGATTGTTTCTTTGTCTTCCATGAAATCAAGGATCTTCCTAATTTAATGCAAAAATCAGTGATGGATCTTCGAGTCATTAGACAAGTGGCATAGTTCGTGTCACAATAAGCTGTCATCTTCATGTCACAATCATGAGATAAAAGTATTCCAAGACTTGGACATCCTTTCAAATACTTCACAACCTTTAATGCCACATTAATATGCAACTATTTTGGGTTGTGCATAAATTGGCTGAGTATTTGTACCGCATAACATATATCAGGTTTCATCATGATGAGATAAATCAATTTTCCGATGAGTCTCTAGTAGGCTGATGGATCCTTAAGCAATGAATTATCGGAAGGTGATGATGACGATCCCACATCATATTCATGCGTTGTCAATTTGATGTTTTATTCTATCGGAACAATAGCTGGCTTACAACTTGATAATCCTGCTTCTGATATAATCTCCAAAACGAATTTTCGCTTGCTAAGGCAGATTCATTTGTCTAACCAAGCAATCTCAATGCCAATAAAATTTTTGAGAGGTCCCAAATCCTTAATATGAAAGGTGGAATGCAGATATTCTTTGAACTCTTTGAAAGCGTATTCATCATTCCCCATGATAAGTATATCATCAACATATATCAATAAATAAATTGATGATGTACCTCTGGTCCACGTAAATAGAGGATAATCATGCTTAGAATGTCAAAAACCTGCATCAGTGCTGTGATAAACTTGGCATACCACTATCGGGAAGCATGTTTTAGTCCATATGGATTTGCAAAGACGACATACCCGAGACTCCCCATGTCTATATAAACCTTGTGAGAGATCCATATAGATTTCTTTGTCGAGATCCCCATAAAGGAAAGCATTGTGGACGTCTATATGATGCAGGGGCCAATTACGAAGTGCAGCAATAGATAGAAAAGAACAAACGGTTACCTCTTTGGCAACCGGAGAGAAGGTCTCATGATAATTGAATCCCTCTATGTGAAGCCTTTAGCTATGCCTTTAGCTACCTCTCTTTGTGTGAAGCCTTTAGCTACCAATCGAGTCTTGTAGCGCTTAATAGAACCTTCTCCTCTATTTTTAATCTTTTACGCCCATTTGCAACCTATTAGTTTCCGATGTGGAGGTAATGAAACGACATCCCAAGTGCGATTCTATATGAATGCATTTAGCTTGGCCTCCATAGCGTGTTGCCAACGTGGATCACGAGCTGCTTCGTGATAGGAAGAAGGTTCATGTTCTTCTGATATGTGATTAATACAACACATGTGCTTTGGTGATAATCGACTATGTGAGACATAAGAGGACACTGGATAATGTGTACCTGGAGAATTCAATGTGGGGCATATGTAGTCTTTAGTCCATGTTGGCGGGCGAACACGACGGCTAGTATGTCGAGGTTGCTCGAGGTTGCTCAACAAGTGTTTCTCCATGAACAGGTAATGAAGATTCAACAGAAATTTACTGTGGAGATGCTATTAAAGAAGTAGGTGAAGCAGGCATCGTTTTCTCCTTAGATGACAACATGGGAGACTCAGAATTATGCGTTGCCGGTAGAGAATATTCAGGATTTAGTGTAGCAAAAATATACTATGGATTCAAATATTTTTTAAATCTTTCTTTGATGAGAATGCTCGATGATTTGATACTGAATCAGGTGATATGGATGCCATGTCTTGAAAGGGAAATATATCTTCATGGAAAACAACATCTCTGCTTATCAAGAACCGACCTATAGAAATCTCCATGACCCTATAACCTTTTTGTAAAGCAGGATATGCCATAAAAATGCATTGTATGGCACATGAACCCATTTTCTCCCGAGGACCCACAGTAGTTGCATAGCATAAACAGCCAAAATCAAATATCTGGTCGTTTTCCAAACAACATTTCAAAAGGAGTCCGACCTTCAAGTACTATTATTGGGATGTGATTGATTAAATAGGCTGTTGTGACCATACAATCTCCCCAAAAAGTTTCAGAAATTAATGCTTGGTAGTTAAGGGCTCGAGCTACTTCTAAGAGAAGATGGTGTTTTTTTTTAACAATCCCATTTTGCTGAGGGGTGTAAGTGCAAGAACTTTCATGAATAATGCCATGAGAAGAGAAAAAAAACTTACACTCAATAGTGAAGAATTTGCATATGTTATTTATACGAATGCGCTATAGAGATTTGTCAAATTGATTTTTGATTAGGCTGAACAAATTCGACAAATGGGAAAAGGTTTGGCTCTTTGTTTTCATGAGGAAAAACCATGTGGCACGAGTATAGTCATCTACAGTGGTGAGAAAGAAACGAGCTCCGTCATGATGTGGAGTATGATAGTGACCCCATATATCAACATGTATTAATGAAAAATCACTAATAGCTCAAGATTTACTAATTGGGAATGACATCCGTGACTGTTTTGCCAAATGACATATGGGACAATTAGAGTGAGGAAAATCAAGTGTTGATGGGAAAGAAAAATTTTATTATCAATAGTGGCATTACATAAAACACCCTTATTCCAAGAAATGGAAGATAAATCAAAATCCTTCGGGAAATTGGTCCAAAAATATAGTCTTTGTGCAACACTACCTAAGCCCATCAATTTGCCAATCGAAATGTCATGAAAGAAGCAATTTTGAGAATTGAATATGGCACAACAAGAATTGTCCTTGCAAGCATTGGAAACAAATATGAGGTTGAACTTAAATAAGGAATATGAAGAACATTTCTAAGAATAACTTTGGGACTAAGGTAAACATTGCCAATTTTGATGACATGAGTGATATTCTCATTCGGAAGGCATACTGAAATGGGACCATGGGATTTGTTATCAATATGAGAAAAAAAAATTCACTGCAAATTATATGGTCATTAGCACCTAAATCAATTATTTATGCATCAACTAAAACAGAATCTGTCTTGCATAAAGAGGTACCTGAGAAACTTGCAAGTCCTATTAATAGTACTTAACTGATTGAGAGCCTTCATGATATTTTGATACTGGTCGTGGGTAAATGCCTGATTTGCCCTCCCAGTATTTTGTCCTTTGTCCTGAAACCTGATAAGTGGACAATCACTGGATTTACCATGCAATTTCTAGCACGTTTTAATAGTATTGTTCGTTATTCACAAAATTTACCTTTTGTTTTAAAATTTCCCCCCCACCCAACTCTCTAGGATGACGTGGCAGCCTGTGTGTGTCGTAGGATGTCTTATGCGCTAGAATGGCTTTTTTTATTTATTTATAAAATGACTTTTTTTTTCTTTTTTATGTAGGAAGAATTTCTTTGCATTTCGAAATCGAAACTTAAGCCAATAATAGCTGTACGATATCAGTGGTCTTCTTGTGCTAACTTCCCTTTTCACATCTCCTTAGCCGGGTGTACAAAAATGCAACTTCGTGGTATTACCCATCTTTTGATCTCCACCTCTGTTTTCAATCCAAAAAAGTTATCTCGTCGTATCCGGGCAACAAATAGAACTTAGAGAACATACCTTCTGCTTAGTCCACAAGACAGTACCATTCGTATTAATTAACAGTGTGCCAGTATAGCCCTCTTGATGCTCGTAATCAAATAGACAAATGTCCAAGCACTAAAGCAACACTATATGCTTATTATGGATTATTTACCTATACATCCCGTGCAACCCTAATAAACAGAACTTCTCTATATTCAGTTCAAACTAGGGAGCAGAAAGTGGCAAGATAGAGTTCAAAAACGGAAAAGAAGTGTAACATGCTAAAATACACGACCCCATATATGGTCGATTAAGGAAACATTCGCCTGGACACGTCGTTGCCTTGAAGAAATTTCTCTATTTGTACAAGTACCTGCCAACAGTTAAGATCGGCGTTAAAAACCGCTCTGCATAACCAGCTCTTCATAGATGGGAAGACAAGTAGATGAGGACGGTATTATAAGATGACTGATCCAGTCGTGCAGTTGACTTTTCGAGGTGTGCTTGTTATGGTCAGATCAGTAGACTTTGTATTTTCTGAAAGCCTGCAGTTACGCCGCTAAAATCCTTGCTACGGCTAGTGAACCATCAGCTTTGGGATTATTGAAGACAGCCTCCCTACTTTTGTCTTACTCAGCATCATACAAATTGTACTATCAGAGCAGTCAACACTTCATCTGGGTGGTTAACATTGAAAAAACATGCATTTAAATTTCCAAAAACATCTACGTGACCAGAGTGAAACAATTTGACATCAAGCAACCAACAGTATTCACTTAGAAGAATGTTGTTCAAAATACTTGGCAGGCGCTCCAGTAATGAGAACATTTTTAAAGAACCCAGCAACATTAAGGTTAAACTGGATAGATTTTTGGGGAGCAACCCTTCAGCAATTTTTCTTTATGCAGACTCACCCTAGTCGGAATGCACATGAGAAAATACAGAGAATAAACCGAGACAAAAAAACAAGAGAAATAAGATATTATGAGTAGGGGTATGCAAAACAGACCGCCCAACTGGGAATCGCCCAGACCGGCCCGAACCGAGCTGGCTGGTTGGGTCCAATTCCCGGGAATGTCAGTCCGGTTCCCAGTTTCTAAAAATGGAACTGGTGTCCGGGCAGTCCGGTTTCCGGTTCCGAGGGGGAAATGGATCGGATTGGACTGACTATATGCTCTTTTCTTAAAATTTCTTCAAAAAAATAAAAGTGACCAGCTTTTTGTTTCATTTTCTTCATGACATAAGGCATCAAGTAGTGGGGAAAAAAAAAAGTGACTGGTTCCATTGAACTAGACCAAAACCAGAAACCGGACCGGGAACCGATCATCCCCAATTCTATGACAAGGGTTTCTATGGCTCATTGAAACAAATGCTTTTCTGTATCTCACGTTTCTTTCCCCATTCAAATCACCCACCAGAGAGTAAACTAAAGGTCCATAGAAAGATCTGACACTTTATATGTACCTAAAAGCATGGATATCTTTGCAAGTGTGAAAACAGCACAAGGGATAACCAGGCCATACCTCAATCGCTATAGCTGTTGGTGTGACATCAAGAACGTCTTCAACGCCCAAGTTAGCAGCGAGATCTGAGAAAGAGTATCTCCTCCAAAGTTATGCATCATTTATGGTCAAAAAGATTACCAAGAATTTCCTCCAGCTCAGACATTCCCGCAAATTTAAGAAAACAAAGAAGATTCTTTTAACAAGCTTCAGATTCGTGGCTTAACTGCATATTCACAAATCTAATGAGTGTTGTGGCACTAGCAAATGCAAAATGGAGCATTTCATCAGTGTGGAGATGATCAAAAAATTTCCAAATGACAAAGTATTAAGTATTTCTGCTCGGATGATCTAAAAGGGAATTCTCGGTGCAGTTCCCATTGTGCAACTATTGTAAATGGTATCAAAAACAAAAAGATGAAACCAATTTTCCTCTAAAGAGTGCCATATTGTGTGTATATGTTGATCAAGACATATCCACTATAAGGTAACATATGAATGCCAGTGACATACCTAGGACAGAAACTTTAACATCAGCACTGGCATATGATTCAGCTCTCTTTTTCGAGAGAGTGAAAAGTCCAACAAAAGCCTGAAAAGACATGCAGTGTAATGCTTAGGATTAATTATTGGATAGTAATTAAATTAGAGCCAGAAAAAGTTAAGCAAGCATATGCAGTCATTTCAGATTAAGGAAGACAGCACTAGCAAGATGAATAACCACCTGTGTGTATGGATCGCCTGATTCAAAGTGCAAAAGGGGGCGGGAAGCAGTCCCTACAGCGGCAATTCTCCTAGCCAGGGCATCCAAAGGCACATCCAAGAAGACACTGACTCCCTGCCTGATATAGTTCCTACAGTAGGGTGGACAAGCTCATGTTGTGATCTGTGCAAATGCAAATGGAACAAGCAAGATAGAAAAAAATCTAGTTCCACTCTCACTGTAGAGACACAAGTACCAGTTGATAGGCCGAACGACTGCACCACCACCAGTTGCAACAACCTGCTGGGGCGTGAAAGACAATTTCCGTAATGCATCACTCTGGATGACAAGATAATAATCATTCTGTCATTACTAATATCAAAGGGACTGTTAAGGTAACTAACTGCAATCAGATTGATAATATCTGAGGAATTTTACAAGACTACTGGCAACTGTTCTAGAAGTTACAACTATGAGATGGAATAGCGGTTAGATGTTTAAATTTCTAACACTCCCCTTAGCACGCAGGTTGGCCTTTGACCTGAGACTAAAGCATGGCAATACAAACTTAGGGAGGCAAATAGAAGGCCTAGCAAGATTTGAATGTAGGATATTCTGCCCTCATACCATGTAAACTTTTGTGGGATTATTGTCAACTATTCCAAAGACTTAAGCTATTAGATAGCGTTGTTTATTATTTAGATATTTCGACAACAACAAAGGGGCTAATTCAATGAGCTCATGAAGTCATATAGCAAATTTGTGATAACATCGGATTGAATCCTCCCCTCACCTTAGCAGTTATATAGGAATTTAGGCAAGAAAAACACTGCCTGTTCTTATACGGCCTGCTTGTGGAATGAGAACAAAGAAGACCATTCCACTGCAAGTATGTCAACAGTAAGATTTACAATTACAATGTCTATGAAGAAGCCAGAAATTCTTTTTGCGCTTCTCATAATTTGAAATAATAGTTTAACTCACTTGTAACCAGTATCTCAAAGTACTCCCAGAGTTTGTGGAAGTGTCACCATGTGCCCCTCTAGCAATCAAGTAAACCTCACTAGAACAACATTCAAATTACTTACATAAAAAAGCTCACTAACTGCACCAACTATCTCTCCAATTTGTACTATAGAATTCCATACTATTCTTGCTGGAAATTTAAGATTTCAGCATCTAACCTAAAACTTTCCTTCACACCATGAGCTGTCCATTTAAAATACATGAATAGAAAGGTTAAACATTAATTTTCTCCAGCAAAAACTGTGTCTTAGCTGGAGTTTTGAACCTAAGACCATAACAAGACAGTGCAAAATCAGTCCACAATTACACAATTTCATATATTCATATGAAATGGAGAGCAGTGAGGAGGTAAATACCAGCCAAACGAACAGTATTGTCTGATCTCACTAAAGGATTTGCAGGGATATATCTATGGACAGTAAAACAGAGATAACTATATTAGGTCATAACCTTCCAACTCCTTAAGTTTCCTCTCCATTGCTGATTGTTATTTTGCTTTACTTGTTCCTTTTCCTTTTATTTTAAATAAAACAGTGGACACTCTTTCTCTTCCTTTATAATACAACAACTGTTCTCCTGTGAGAAAATCTTAAAATGATGGTTGTAAATCATGCTTTTGAAAAAACTACGACTCTAAATGCCACTTCCCATAGTTAGGGGGCAAAGGAGAAATCTCCCGTTTAAAAATGGAACCATAGTTCATGATGCCGGAGCATGTAATGAATCCCTTTCCACATCTGATATAGACTATAAACAAGTGAAACTGTAAATGCTAACAGATTAGCAAAGCATGTACACTCTTTCTCTTCCTTTATAATATAACAACTGTTTTCCTTTGAGAAAATCTTAACATGGCGGTTGTACATCATGCTTTTGAAAAATTAAGACTCTAAATGCCACTTCCTATAGTCAGGGGGCAAAGGGGAAATCTCCCGTTTAAAAAAGTAAATATAGTTAGTGATGCCAGAGCATGTAATGAATCACTTTCCACATCTGATATAGGCTGATCCTATAAACAAGTGAAATAGGAAAATGCTAACGGATTAGCAAAGCATGTAGGGGACCCCATGACAGACCACATTTAGGCATTTCCAAGGTAAACAGATTGTGAACGAGCTAAGAATTAGTCAAAATGAAAAATAACCAAGTATAGAAGTCAACTTAAGTACTCTATAATCAACTTCATGCAAAATATAAGGTGAGATCCCCAATTAAGATGGAGAAAAGAACGTCAATAAGGCATTATGTTAACCATAAACATAGATGGAAACCAAGAGATTCTTATTTAAATTAGATGACAGGAGACAGATATCTTAAATTATGGATTTCAATATAAACCTACAGTGTCACTTCTGAAATAACCATGCAAAGGATGTTGAGCTACCAAGGGAGTTAAAGTAAGCTAAAGATCTCACATGTGTTTAGGCCAATGACAACGGTTCGATGGAAATGCAATAAGGGTGGATTGAGAGCATAAAGTTATGAACTGACACACCTCATAATCTCTGAAGATACACTCCCCACGTTGTTTAAAGATTTGAGTGACAGAATCTTGGCCAATAGCCTGCTCCACGTATTTGTCACTGCATTGCCACAAGCGGAAGAATTAATGAACCAACGAGAGGAACTGTAAGTGAGAATCTAAGAGCAATATAGTAAAATCAGTTGTATGGACCACGTCCAAGAGCTAGGTAAATGACATGCATGAGAAAACTTGGAGAATGAATCTATACAAAGATCAAGTACCAACACCACAACTAGTTTGTGGTCTCAGCATATGATGTCTTGTAAGTGATGTTATATTTCATAGAATGATAGAAAAACGAAGGTTAATTACAAAATCAGAGTGGCATAATTTGCATCTGGCTGCTTTTGATCCCCAGTTCTTCGTATGGAAGTTAAATCCTTATAACAATTACTGAGAAAATCTGAAAGGATGCACTTCCGACTAGAAAATAACCAACAAGAGAGACAAACATGATACAAAGAGCAGACTTCCAGCAATCAATAGTAACAATGCCTTTTCCAAGAAGTGTTGTCAAATTAATCAAATCTATCAATGTTCCTAAGCACAAGATCAAGTAAGCGCTCTGACCTGTCAACAAAAGTATAGCCTAATGCTTCAGACAGAATCTTTCCAACTGTTGTCTTTCCGGAGCCCATCATCCCTAAGTCAAATATTTCATGCGATTTTTAACACAAAATAAAAAGCAATGTCATCTTATAGAGAATTTTAGCAAGAGAACAAACCGACAAGGAAAATGGAGCGGCCATCCAAGCACGAGCTCATTTCTTGGGCTTCTGTCTGTAAAATACACCAGAACATCCTACTTGAAAAACATATTGCAAGCTAGGATTTCATATGAATTAAAATTTAGTCTTACACGCGTTAAAACATTTTCAACCAACCATTATAGGTACTTCCAACAAATAATGTTTCCCATAAAAAAAAATAAGTATGCATACCTTGAGCAACCAATTTCCATTTGAAGAAGCACGCAAACATCCTGCTTCCAGAGCCGGGACCACTAGAAAAGGTTGAAGTGAAAAAGGTAAAAATTAAATTGGAGGTAACTTCCCCTTGGTGAATAAAAGACTTAGCTGAAGATATAAAATTCTGACAGGAAAAAAATAATTATTTACAATCTCAGAGGCTCGAGTTATTTCGAGGCAGCATTGCCTGATACATACTTGCTTATCAACTAGTATCTACAGCGGATATATTAATGTCTTATCATGAAGCAATGTAAGAGAATCACTTTTCACAATTGACCAAGTCGTCCCATAGATATCGCGGATGCGGAGATAAATTTATCCATATCGGCTGTTTTAAAGAACCTGATATCCTTTGCAATTTCTTTCACTTTGAAGCAGTTGGGAAAAATGAAAATCACCCAAACGAAAAGCGAACGTGGATGTCCACTTCCAGCAGTCCTTCTCTGTTTCTTTTTCTACGACGAAGAAAAAAACCATGGGTTCAGAAAGGTCTAGACAATCGCTGGCACAGCGTGTATGGCTCTCAAGTCGGATTAGCTAATACAATCCACGGAACTGGAAACCTTCAAGAGAGATCAATGAAGGTTCGAGCGTGTCAATCTTCAGAGCCGGAGAGGGAATAACGACAGGGTGTTTACGGTGGGTTGACCCTGATTAGGTTGCAAGATATGTATTCATCCAAGGTAATTAAACACGGTCATGATACGGATAGAGACATAATCACAGCGATCGCGCAGCGATCCAAAATGACTCGAGAGTTCAGTCAAATTAGCAACAAGGACGCGCTCTTCCTCCCATACGAAACGAAAGATGGGAAATTTCACTCGACACAATTCGAGCCATGGCAAAGATGCACATGCAGCAGCGCGCCGCACCGCATCACACGAATGCAGCACAAGATAAAGGTCGTCGCCTACCTTGCGAACACTCGCGAGATTGTAGCAGACCCACGGGCGGCTTCCTCTGCCTGAGGAACTCCGGTTTCCTCCGCGAGTCACGGACGGTCACGAGGAGGAGATTGCTCCGGCGCGGCGACGGCAGGCGGTCTCTCTGCCTGGCTCCGTTCCCGTTCAAACGCACGGGCGGAGGGAATTGCAGAGCCGGTCCACAAGCGGCTGCCTCCATTCTCTATTGCCGTGGAATCGACCAAAAGTTTATAAATAAATAAATAAAAAATCTCACATGCACGTCCTCCAGAGGAACAGCGAGCACGACGAATTGGCCTCTGCTACAGCAACCTCTAAAGCCCGAACGCACGAACGTCAATGCTGCGACAGAAGACGACGAGTCGAAATCAGCTCCGAAAACAATCATAGACGACACACGACAGGCCATCTTCCAACCTGAACTCCCAAAAAAAAAAAAAAAAAAAAAACAGAGGACGCCCAGTTTCGTAACGGACGGCATTGTCGAAACAACGCTTCACCTCGCTCGCGACGGCCGAAGAAGAAGAGAGCTCTGTTCGATCAGCCGAGACGGGACGGGCCCGAGCAAGCGGCGCGGAGGCGGAGGGAGGAGGGGGAGCCTGGTTCAGTGGCGCTCTTCGCCGCGGCACCGGAGAAGACAAGGCGGAGCAAGGGGGGGGCCTCCGTAGATATAAGCACAAACTACGGCTAGGATGGAAGGACTGAAGAGCATCACATCAGCATTCGCGCATTTCTAGAGAGAGAAAGGGAGAGGGAGGTAGGAGTAGGAAGGCAGGAAGGAAGGAGAGAGAGAGGAAGCGTGGCGCGAGGAGGAGGAGGAGGAGGCGGAGGAGGAGGAGGGGGAGGGGCAGGTGGCGCGCATGATGACAGTGGAGAGACAGGTGAAGGTGAAGGTGAAGGTGAAGAGAGGGCGCCGGATTCGATGGGGGGGGGGGGGGGGGGGAATTCTATTTATATTTCTCCGCCCCCGCTACGTGGAATATCGGCGTCCGGGATTTCTTCTCTCCTTCTCTGGTCTCGTCTCGCGCGCTTCCGAAATCAATTTTTCCTTGCTCCCGCAAAAAGACCCACCAACAAAATTAAAAAAAAAATCATAATAAAAAGAGAAAAGACCACCAAAAACCCCAACTTTACTTTAAGTGACAGATTTATCTAAAATCTTTTTTTTGTGACACAAAAAACCCTCAACTTTACAAACTGTGACACATTTACCCAATTAAGGGTATTTTCGTCTTATTCTTTCTATTTTTTCTTTTATTTCTTTTTTTTTAATTTTTTCTTTTTCTCTCCGCCACCCCTGCCGAGGGAAGCGGCGCCGGTGAGGGCCTCCCTAGCAAGGGTTGCCCTCACACCGGGCCGACGCCGGCGAGGGTTGCCCTCACCCGACACGGCGAGGGCGGCCCTCTTTGGCGTTGGGCGAGGGCCTCCCCGGCGAGGGTCGCCCTCGCCTGGGCCAACGCCGGCAAGGGGTGCCCTCGCTCGATGCAGCCCTCACCGATGTCGGGCGAGGGCTTCGGGCGAGGGCCTCCCTGGCGAGGGTCACCCTCGCTTGGGTCGACGCCGATGAGGGGTGACCTCACCCGACACAGGCGAGGGCGGCCCTCGCCGGCCGGCTAGGGCACCCTCGCCGGCGTCCCGCGAGGGCCCGCCCTCGCCGTCGGCGTCGGCGAGGGCCTCCTCGCTAGACCCTCGCCGGATCCGCGAGGAGGCCCTCCCGACGCCGACAAGGCCGACCTCGCCCAACGCCGGCAAGGGCCTTCCTCCGGACGCCGGCGGAGGAAGAAAGAAGAAAAATAAAAAAAATTAAAAGTAAAAAGACAAAAATATCCCTATGATTTAGGGTAAATATGTCACAAAAATGAAAGTTCATGGTTTTTATGTCACAAATGAAAGTTCGGGATAAATGTGTCACGGTTAGCAAACTTCAGGGTTTTTCATGTCACAGAAAAAAGTTTTGGGTAAATTTGTCACTTTTGGTAAAGTTTAGGGTTTTTGGTTATTTTTTCCCTAATAAAAAATTGGGGATAACGGTACTACTGGTTCCCGACTTTTTTAACTCAGTGTATAGTGTGATATCTCAACGTTCAATCTGTGCATTGTGATACGTAAACTTTATCCAAAATGCACAATGTGGCTCATCATCTCTTGGATTTTTGGTATTTAAATACTCAAATATCGACTTTTCGTTAAATCAAGTTTAGGGACGACTTTGAATATTTTCATAAAGTGCAGGGATTAAATTGAACATACACTAAAAGTTCGATAACCACGATGAACGACTTAAAATTTTATGAACGGGCATAGCACATTATCCAAAAAAATTCACTCTTTTAATCTATCCAATGTATATTTCTAATATCTAACTACGCTCCAAAAGAGCAAACGTGGATGATTGGATAATATACGTAAAATGTCTTAGAAAAAAAAATAAACACAATATATACATATATATATATATATATATATATATATATAAGTTCTCAGGTATACTCGGTAACCGAATTGAAAAAACAAGATAGGTTCTAAAACCTAACCCATTTCAGGTAAAAATGATAGATTCTATGATAAAAAAAAAACTAGGAACCTACCCATCTTGGAACCAATCATCCCTACATGTAAATGATTCAGCAAGGCTAAAGAGGGCCTAAGCCTAAGGTAATTGAAACTAGACTATATGTGAAAGTCGACCTTGCATGATTCTTTAGTAATCGTAATATGAATCGACTAAGTTCAACAGTCATCAAGCCGCCAAGGAGGAAATATACTTACAATTAGCGTGCATTTGTTTTGTTCAGTGAACTTCACGATAAAAAAATATATTTTTTGTATCAAAATTCTTTTCTAGATAAACTACTTTCCAAAAATTTATTTTTGAAAAAGAAAATATTTCTCTCTTTTAAGTTAGGAAATCCATTTTCCTAATTTGATGCATGCATATTTTCTTCGACCGCAAACAATTTTCCATTTACTGATCATTTTCAGCAGACCAAACGTGTGAGACTTCAGAAAATTAATTTGCACAAAATTATTTCACTCACATAAGTACATTCTTACTTTTCATTTGTTGGTAGTTTTGGAAAAGTGATTTCTTTCTTGATGAAAAGGGAAGTCGTTTTCTCATAATCTAAATTTATTGTTTTCAATCTACGAAATTTTTTATCGGAAATCGATTAATTTTACATTATCTAAAAACCAGGATGTGAGAAAATAATTTCTCGCAAAATAATTTTTTTTATCATAAATGGTTTTCCATTTATTAGTTATTTTCGAAATAGCTTTCTTTCAAAGAAACAGATTTAAAATGGGATTGTATCCAGCCTTTTCAAGCGCCAGGGGAAGAGATGGCTTAAGGGGAGGAGAGGGAGAGCTCACAAGCTGACAAGCGTCACTGTCTTCCAACCGTGCTGGCTTTGATCCAGATGACAACTGTTTCTAAGAGCTCAAAAGAAGAATATTCTTTCTTTTGATCAAACTCCAACTATACCCATTTTTATATTTTCCTTGATTTATTTAAACATGTTCAACTCGTATCGATTTTTGACATGCATCGAATTCCAAACATAAAAACGCGAAAAATAGCTAGCCCCAATCTCTCTTAAACTGGAAAATTGCGTGGAATCATAAATAAATACGGTTTCGAATGAACCAAATCAAGACCAAGCTCAAGCTCAGTGGGATTCGAACTCATGACATCGAGAATTTATTATCCTTGGGTCACCTCAAAGATGCCTAGAGAGGCACGATTTGAAGGGTGTTCGGACATGTACCCTAAATATAGTAGGTATGGCTTAGCGAGCATAACGACCCAACGAAGAGTTTGATTATTTCCTTGACTCACCAACCAAGGGGCAAGGACCATAGCCCCCCTTTTTTTTTTCTCTCTTCTCTCTTTGACCAATGAACATGCTTCTTGACTGCATTTTAATATGGAATGAGGATCTTCTAATTGGTTGGTTCCAATAAAATGACTCAAATTTAAAAAATAAAAGTCAAACATATCAGGAACAGAACATCATATGTACCCCTGAAACACATGAGTCTTGCTCACATCCACCATCGAATGGTACATGTGAACCAGGGTTGCAACGACCTTGAGTGTACACGACATCCATTTAGATACTCATTAGATAGTCTGTACCAATCATGGGGATTGCATGGTCCCCATGCCAATGCCGACCATCATCGCTCCCCCTATCCATGTCCACACATCTCATGCACAGATAAGAAGAAACTTATATATATATTTGTATTCGTTTGCAGTTACAGACGATATATATTTACTAATCTTTGAAAGTTCGGGCCCAGGTTAGATGCTTCCTATGTACATAAAATTCACGTTGTGATGGAAAAAGCAACACTTCAGAGAGAGGACATTGGATATCAGCCGCACGATTACGTGCGAGTCGCCAGAGTTTGAACTTACCTTATTATATAAAAATCGGTGGGTGGTTGGTGGGAGGGCAATTGAGGCACAAAAGAAATGAGACACGCCCTACGTGCGAGAAAACACAGAGGCCGTGGTTGGTGGAGAACTGAGGCGGGAGGGGGGAGAGATTTGGTCGCACGCCCAACCCCCACCCCGCCAACTACCCACGGTGGTTGGTGGCGCGAGAGGGGGGCACGAGCAAATGGTGCGAAAGAGGAGACATTTGAGTTCTTTATTTAGAAACTAGAAAGAGAGAGGAAGGAGAATTGGATCGCCGCGAAAGAGAGCCCGGGTCCGGTCGCGATCCAGTGTCCTGCCCAGGCTCCCATGCGGGTCGGGAACTTTCAAAGAAGCTAGAAAGGATGGGATAGAATTGCGGAAATGTGATATTCAAGGGCAAGATCTCACACGTATGATATCTAGAATGACAAGATACGTCTAAACTTGAAACTAGTTGATCACAGGTCTCCCTGTGTCGAACTGGGGCTTGATCAGGCTTGAGCCGAGGGTGGCCTGGCCCTAAAATTTATACGTGTGTTTCTCGTTATGGACGAGCTTGGGTAGCAGTTATACCAATCTCAATACCAACCCTTAGTGTCTCCAATGATCATCTCTAAATCGAAGCGAACTTAGTGAGTGGGCTATCGGGGTCAATTTGGAGTTGGTTCTGGAATTTGATAAAAAACTTTCAAATTTACATGATTTGGAAATGATTTAAAGGAGTTGATACCACACATGATCATTTGTCTTACACTTTATATTAGAGGCGAAACTCTCAACTCTCATTCACTAGAGAAATTTCTTATAATTTTAATATTTTATATGGGTCTAATATGAATATCACGACAAATAATTATACATAACGATTGACAGAGTAAATTTGTGTGTGCATACATAGTTGGACTATACTTTTTGGAATCTCTTCCGTTCCATTGTAATACTTAATTCTACTCTTTATGTAAATCTATTGTCACATGCATTTTCAAGGAGTTCCCTTGCAAAAATGCATAACTTTCCTTTATCTGCAATCAACACCTTGGTGGTAATTGATGTCACCTATCAAATTCAACAATACCATTGTTGTAAATAAATAAGTGAAAATTGTCATAATCGAATGCTTGAAATCTCTAGATTCTCTAAATTTCGACCTTTTTGTTAGACTTTCAGTAATTCAAACTTTACTATAGGTTGACTACAGGTTGAGTTAGCTTTATAAGACAACTATCGTGTTCCTTTTCAGTAATTTATCAATCCCATAGGTATTGTTTTATTTAGGTAATTTTGATTTTGTACTTTCCTATTGATAGACTGGCCGTGAGATAGGGCTCTGTATTTTCATCTTGAAAATTGACTTCGACTGCCACCTATTTCTATTTCTAAAATGCGCACTTTCGGTTTTAGGACATTTTCCTTAGATTTGGAAAATACCCGAGTTTCCGACGTTCCGACTTGTTATTCCTTTTATCATAAGGAAAAACATGTTTCGAAATTAGCTTGTAGGTATTGTAGCATGGAACAGATCACATGTAGCTACAGTACCACGGAAGGAGTTACGGAAAATCCTCTGCATTTCCCATTAAAGAAAGGCTAAACTTGATAATCTCTAGTGGAAACTACACTATCTATATTCAATCCTTAATGAGTACGATAGGTTTTAACGTAGATTGCGAGCTTCTTGAAATGCTACACAGCAAATAAATGTTTTTGGTTCTTGAAGTTGAATCTGCCAATCCAGACAATGCTCAAACCCTAGTCCATTGGGGTGATCGATCGGTTTGATCCAATGAAACCAGTCAATTTTTTTTCTCACTACTTGATGTCTATTATTATGAAGAAATAAAAAAGAAAATTGGTTACTTCTTCTTCTTCTTTTTTAAGAAATTAAGGAAAAAAGAGTATATGTAGGTTCAGTTCCCCGCGGTTCGATTCCCTCTTGTAACCGGGAATTGGACAATCTAGACACAAGTTCTACTTTTAGGATTTGGGAATTAGACCGACACTCTTAGGAACTGAACCCAACCAGTCGGTTCAATTTGGTCCAGTCCAGGTGATTTCCAATTCAAATAGTCTATTTTGCACATCCCTGCCATTTTTTAAGCAAGCATTTGCCTTTCCTTGGACAGCCAACCAACGCCAAGTCAAGACTCGACGGAAAGCCATCCATTGGTAAAGCCATACGCGGATTAAAATTTAGGGTTTTGGTCCATGCATCAAGTGATCTTGATTCAAAGAAGTTTTTATATAGTTGGTGGCGTTTGAATGAATAACATCTTATACATGAATTGAGAATCCCCTAATACTCTGATCGACTGCATGAATTATAAAATTTGACCTTTCATTAATTCTTTTCTGTTAATCCTCGTGTCGACATTAGACAAAACGGCCTCCTTAAATTTCATATGTCGGAGGAATAAGCGCGTCATATTGACAGCGACGCACCAAATTTCATTTGCTAAAGCATCGAAACTCGCATCGATAATTCGATTTGCTCAAAATAAAAGAATTCGAGTGGTCGCGTCATGTTGGACGTCAGCGTCCTTCGGCGGACGAACGGCCGATCACGCCCGTGCTAGAACGAGGTCCCTGTCGAGCTTCGGAAGAGCCGTGCCAGGCGACAGCGTGCGTAGGTGAGGGCGTGGGGGTAGGCTTAGGAGCGAGCAGAAGCGGAAACCGTCACGTGTAATCCGAACGGAAGTAGGTAGAGAGAGAGAGAGAGAGAGGCCCAGGAGGAGCTTGACAGGTGCTTCGAATCTCTCTCTCGAACGTAGCGATCCCGACGTCGCCCCTTTGCTTCTTCGATCTCTCTCTTTTCTTTAGACGCAGAGAGAGAGAGAGGGGCTCGTCACGTGCAATCCTACCCATCAATCCAGGGGTAGTTTTCACTTTCGGAGAACTACCAAGACAGGAGGTGCATTAACTGCTCGCTCCAAAAATAGGTAATGGTCGTGTTAGGTTAGGTAGGTGACTCTCGACAGCGTCGCGGAAGAGTCTTGAGAAAGAAAGGGAGTGAGGTCGCGCCCATGCGGTGGTTTAAGGACGGACCGGGAGGCTGGATTGGTCCTCCGAAAACGCTTGCATATGTGATATAGACGTTGGTAAGGACATGATTGCTTTCTGCGAAACTCACGAGATTTCTTGGAATTTCCCGAATTTTATTGCCAATCTATCGCAAGGACATTACAAAAACTGCGCGCCCATTACCTTTTTGATTCGTTCTTTATGGTTTTACATTTCAATTCCTTATGACAGAAAGGATATAAACTTCTCTTATTTTAGTGAAGACATGTAAGTGATGAAATGATAAGCCTCAGTGTATGAGCATCAATGACATGGGCGTCCAGTTCTTTGTGAATATATATACCATCGAACTCTTATGATGCAGAGAACATTAGAATAGAGGAGTGCCAAACTGCCAATAATCAAGAACAACGTTAAAGAGTTTGAGAGAAGAATGACCAAATCTCCATGGCAAGATTTTAGTCATGGACATTTCAAGCCCATTTTCCCTTGGAAGTTTCTTCAAATAAGCTGTCCAAGCCAGGCCCAACCCAACTGCAGGAGTGATAGCCACACACGGCCAATTTACAGCGCAAGTGGGAAAAATGAACCCGAATAGCAAAAATTAGTTTGGTATACAACAGTTAATATGTGTCGGTTAGCTTATAACTTATTAATTTAAATTTTTTATTGAAAGTAAATCTAACTGAATATATTGACTTGCTTAAACTTGGGCTTCCTTTTGGTGATCTCTCCCATGATGAGGTGAATATCTCGAAGAATCTCATGACAACGTG
This sequence comes from Eucalyptus cladocalyx, assembly GCA_017140615.1. Classification (NCBI taxonomy): domain Eukaryota; kingdom Viridiplantae; phylum Streptophyta; class Magnoliopsida; order Myrtales; family Myrtaceae; genus Eucalyptus; species Eucalyptus cladocalyx. Next base: position 37,221,977 of record CM029521.1, read on the forward strand.
GAGGGGGAGATTGTTGATGTGTACGTGTGAGTTGTGTTAGAAAGTCTTACATCAAATATTGGTGTATTACCGAGCAGTTAATATATTCAAATTTTTAGTAAATGTATACCCAAGTTGATATGTTGACGAGTTTGAATTTGGGTTTCCTCTTAACTATATCTTCAGGTGAAGTCCTCATGCACGTCCAATAAATGTGATCAGAATCCACGTGCAACTTGGTTGACCATACCAATGCACACTTCCTTCCATGTGATTTGTAGCTCAATAGTTATAGTTCAAAATTATATCGGAAAATTCAATTAATCTATACCATGAACTCAGGTTATGTGCTAGGCATAAAAATAATTCTAGCTTTATCCCAACTCTCATCCAATGATGCGGTATTAACCACCTTGCTTAAATGACTAATAGTTATTGAGCAAATCATACTTTCAAATCGACGTTAATGTGATAGGATCAACGTAAGGTCTCCCTTTTTACCTTTTCATTATCCAGTGTGACAATACAATTGGTTAAATTTGGTATTGACATGAATTGGCACAAGCCACTAAAAAATTAATTGTCTATATGATAGGGTCTTAATGCCAGCAAGACTAGCCACGGATTGCAAAACGACTGCAAAATGCAAACACACATTTGACAAAACGAATCACTTGATTAGGGGAGGGTTTACCTCCCTTTATAAGTTATGTCTTCTTATGTCACGGTAACATCTTCTTCGTTCTAAACATCTACTTCGTTCTATCTTCTTGTTCTTACGGATTAGAGATAGTTCATAGGGATGCTTAATCGAATAGATTTAGACCGCATGAGGTGAGGAAGATTACATAGCGAAAGAAAAAAAAAGAGCGGAATGATTCGGAAATCGGGCAGATCTTACGGCTCTATTCACTTTGTCATGACAAACTTGCTCCGTTCATAAAGGTCGTGTCTATTATGCACTGGTAAACCGAAAAATAGACATAAGTTAAGGTGCAGGTAATCATAATCTTAGATTATATGTTTTATATATGATAGTAGGAAACTAATCATTAGAAAGTCATTGTCCAATTATTACGTTTATATCGACATGCAACGGCTCTAAATGCACGCGATTGTATTTTCCATAATGTACTTCTTAGAGATTAATTCTAAGGCATACACAACATGCATAATAAGTATTCTGCGCACATGTTAAAACCCGTAAGTAAAAAAAGAGAATAATACTAGACATACTAAGACTCATTTACTAAACAAATTTTTTTTTTTTTTAGTCAGTCCTACTCTATTCCTACTCTACACTCACTCTCAGACTTTTGCCCTGCCTCTTGCAGGGCATGAGAGTGTGAGAGTCGAAACCCACCCCGGAAACTTACGCATCCTCACCCCATCCCCCTGAAAAAGTGGGGATTTGAACCCCTCACCTCCCACTTCCATGTTGGAAGGGTGACCACTGGGATTGGAAGGGTGACCACTGGGGCGAATCCCAGTGGTGTTTACTAAATGATGTACAGACAATAAATAGTCATTTGAATTAGTGAGCAAGTACCTTACAAAAATACTCAATAAACAAATACTTTTTAAATGATTGAGTACATTTCTTTGCACAACCGTAACGCAGGGTAGCCACTCCTGCCACCGAATATGGGGAGTCAACAGGTAGCCCTATATAATTCCTCAATTTTTCGAAAGGGAATTTTTATTGCTGTAACGGCCGAGTAAAGCTGTGTGTGGCAGAGCTTTGGGAAGAGACTTTAGCCAGCGATAACATCCACGACAACACTCTTATAAATGGAATCAGCCAACAAGACATGCTCTGATGCAAAGCCAAATTTCTAGCCCTCCAAATATTATTAATGCATGAATTGCAAGCAATCTTCAAACTCAAATATTCTAGGGACTTCCCTTTGAAGATGTTGACTAGCCCGAGGAAGCCAGTCAGTCCAGTTTCCGATCTCACAGGAAATTCCACTCGGTTGTAGAAGCCTGCTCCATATATCCCGGGAAACTGAACAGTCAAAAGACAAATGGTCCCTCGATTTATTGCTATCAAGACAAAGTATCATGACAGAGAGATGGAGATGAACCCATCAAGCCAATCTGTCCTTTTAGTAGGCAATCTGTTGAATAGCCATCCAAGAAACAAAAAAATGTTCTGGAATAGAAATCGGAAATTAAATGAGTTTTGTGCCATGATACCTTTCATGACTTTGATCGCAAAGAAATCCAAACATGAGGAACTGAAAATAGGTCATTCTTGGATGACTTCCAGATGAGCTGTATCAGAATTTAGATGTGATGGGAATGAGGCACCACAAATTGCGGCTTGAATGTCCACAAGAAATCAGCCATTGCATGACAAGGCCAATATCAGGTTTGATCCTGTGTAATTGCTGAAACTTGAGCTTGGATTGGAAATTCTAGAAACATAGCCAGTCACCTAAAGTATGCCCGAGTAAAGATTCGAGAGGGTGCCAACAATTAAACTAGAGAAAGGTGGAGGCTTGATTACCAGTCCTATGCTGAAAAAAAAGCCTAATCAAGCTTTCTCATATTAGGGATTTTGGTCAGCCTTAATTTTACCCACCAAAAACTCTTCCCACAAAACAACAAACTGATTCATAATGACATCGCTGTCATCCCTTAGTCAAACCTTTTTATGTCATTATTTCTCCCCCATAACATGTAAACAGCAATGGGTACTAGTAGAAAGAAATAGATGGATTGTATATAATTTGTTACCTGTTCCCTCAATCTTTTACTGGATGCTTTGGCAATTAACTGGGCAATACGAATTCAAGTTTTGACTTCTCCTGCCAATCAGTTTCACCAGTAGTCTCTGCAAGAACAAGATCCCTCTCTGAATCTGTGAAATCTGGTACGATCCCGCACGATGATTTCCCTATTGTATATCTTTGATATTAGCTTTATCACGGCATGACAATCCCCGCATATTCTTAGATTCTTTATTACTTGAATAGGGGTCCTCTCAGCTGTACTAATCAAACCAAAAGCAACAGCCAGTTTTTCACTATGATAACATATGGCATTCTCTTTCTCCTCATCACCAATGTCATGCAACACAAAGTCAGTCCCTGCCACATAACCGTGTTCTGTAATCTTGAACCTAATCTCCTCTAGCTTCCTATATATCTCTTGCCAACTTTCATGGCCTTGGTCTCCATTGTTGAACTTGTGTATTTTACCATCCACTTCAATATAGCTAAAACCAGGCACCTTTTTTATGTCCCTATTTTTCATAGCTTCTCTCACTCTACCAACATCATCCCACCTTGCGCGAGCTGCATAGATATTGGACAATAGCACAAAGTCACCACAACCATTGGACCCCATTTCTAGAAGGTGCCGCGAGGCAATCTCAGCCATCTCCACATTTCCATAAGTCTTGCAAGCACCAAGCAAACTCTGCCAGAATACCACATCCGGCATCATTGGCATAGATGTTATAATATCATATGCCTCTTTGATACGTCCAGCTCGGCCCAACAAATCAACGACTGTACCATAATGCTTCACATTTGGAACTACCCCACATTCCTTCATCGAATCAAACAACCTAACCCCCTCTTCCACTAATCCCGCATGGTTGCATGCACATAAAGCAGCAAGGAATGATACCGCATCGGGTTCAACCCCAGCTTGACCCATCTGCTTGAAAAGCTCAATGGCTTTATAGCCATCACCCTGCATCGCAAATGCCATGATCATGGTATTCCACGTAACAAGACACTTCCTGGACCTCATACCATCAAAAACCTCATAAGCTTTATCAACAAACCCGCATTTGGCATACATGTCAATAACAACGTTGCAAACTTGGACATTCTGATCAAGCTTCTCCTCTGTTATATAGTCATGAACCCTTCCACCTTCTCGCGTGGCTCCCAGCTGCGAGCACGCGGAAAGAGCACCAATAACCGTTACTTCATTAGGCTTCAAGCCTTCCTCTTTCATCCTCTTATACAAAGATATAGCCTCAGTGGGTCGATGGCCCTGAGCCAGCCCAGAAATCAACGCGTTCCACGAGGCAATATCTCTCACGGGCATTTCATCGAACACCTTCTCCGCAGAATCAAGATCGCCACCCTTCGCATACACGTCGAGCAGAGTCGTCCGCAGCAGCACGTCAGCACAGAACCCGAAACGCACCACTTGGGAGTGCAGCTGCATCGCCTCGGAGATCGCGAGGGCGCGCGCGCAAGCCTTCAAGGCGAAGGAGCAAGAGAGCGCGTCGACCCTGCGGGAGCCGCGCAGCATGGCGCGGTACCAAGAGACGGCGCCGGCGGGCTCGGGGCTCTGGGCGATGCCCCTGAGGATGGCGTTGAAGTCGTTCGTGGAGGGGAGGTGGATGCGGTGGAAAACGCGGGTCGCGAAAGAGAGGTCGCCGGAAGGCGAGATTGCGCAGAGCTCGACGAGCCTCGTGCGGGCGTTGGTCGACTGGAACTGGCCGGTGACCAGCAGATGGGCTTGGAGCTGCTTGATGCGGGAGAGGGAGGTGCATTTCTGAAGCAGCGACTCCAGCGAGTGCATGCCTTGCCCGCGCGAGCTTGCTCAAAAACCATGGCTTTTGCGAACTGGACGCATGGTGAATCTCGCGGGGAGGGAAGCTGGTTCGGTGCGGCAGCAGCGGAAAGTTTGGATTTTGCGAAAGATTGCTTGTCGCTGTCTTATAGTTACGCATTTTATATGTTCGAAAAAGCGAGTATTTGAAGTAACTAGCAATTTTCCAAGTGATTTAAGGGAAGTGGCTTTCTCCAAAATTGTCACTTTCTTAAAGATTTAGCAACTGATCAACGCGGATGCTAACATTCCATGTAAAAGCGTGTGTCTGAACACAGAAAGCTAATAGATTTACACCGCTCCTGGATCATTAGAATCCTGCCGACATCGGTTTCGATACCCTTGTCGACCATCCTTGTCCAGAGGGCACCGGCTAACGAAGAACTGTGACATCATAATAGCCCTCTAGCAAGCAGATTCAAGTATTGAGAAAGACCACAAGTCTTATTCTTCTTATTGAGCAACTCCGCAATGCTCATAGTTTCACCAATAAACAGGTCAGGTACAATAAGAGGCACCTGACGTAAAAAAGGGTTTTATGAATTATGAAAGTTACAAAATTTTCCGGCTTGTATTCAGCATGTCAATCGTGTTCATAACGTTACAAGGGTGCAGTTGCGGTCAGTGCATACTGCAGCTAGGCTGAACCTCTTCACAAGTTATTTTCCTATGTCGATTCCTGAACTCGAATGTAGGATTCACAGGCTTGTTGCCTCCCAACAGAGCAAAATTTAGAAGCCTCATGTAAATGCGAGATCATTTTATCTGTCCCGGCACAAACTAGGAAGCCTGGCTCTGATCACGCCGGAGCATCTGTTGAAGCTGAATCACTTGTTCCCTCTGTTCTGGCGGCAGAGAACTCAACTGTTCTGCTGTTAAGCTCATGACTTGCTGAAGCAAAACAGACTCCACATCTGACGAAACCTGTCATTGGGAAAACAAAAGAATCAGGCGGATAGGACCTCATTCAGTCAATATCCTCTATTAAGCTTCAGAGCACAGAGAATCAGGCGAGCACAGAAAAATATGAAAAACAAAATCCCATGTCACAATTGAAACTAGAAACCTTCCATGCATTTCAGTTAAAAATCTCAAAATAGATAATTAAACCTCGGAAGGTGCTGCCAGATAACAATATCAAGTGGTATAGCTCAACCCATTGGACTTCCGCAAGCATCACCAAAAAGAAATTACCTGAGATGTTTGCCTTTCGGGATGCTGCAGTTCCATCTGGGGAGCAGGATTAAGAGAAACTGGACCGAAGCGAGGTGCCCCAGGTCCCACAGTATTATTCAGACCCCCCAAAGAGAGAGAGTTGGCCGTGACATCTTCTAATCTCATCAGCTTAGAAGGGTGATTGCTTAGTTCTGAAAGCTCACCACCAATTCTACCTGAAATGCCTGATGATATTGAGGGGCCAGGCTGTTATTTTAAAGGACATTAGACAGAAGAAATTGCTTATACAAAGAAACGATAAGATTTGTCTCCTTATAAAAGAGAAACTATCAACATGTCAAAGCAGTTCTTTTTCTGCAAAAGCAAAGTATTAGAAGATTCTTCAAGCACTTCAAAGTTTCTATGCATGGCATGTTAACAAACAAGAACCTAACCAATAATAACTTTTGCCACTTGCTAAACTGCAACGTGTAGATCAATGGAGAAGTTACTGTACACATATAGATTTAGATAGTCCAATATTATATCTTGTCTCCTCGAATTTTTTATAATGTTTGATAGATTTAATTATCCACTCTCTTTAAATATAAATCACTGCAGACTCCGGAATCGTAATCTATGCTCACCAAATCCCCATCATAACTGCCCAAATTCCACTCATCAGCTCTTCTATGATGCTGCTAGAGGAAGAAATGCCTCGGCCTCAAAACACAGTAAAGCTTCTCAGTTTCAACTAACAGTATTCATCAACAGATTGTCTAAATTTGTGATTTTGGAAAACAGCAAATGTTTTAAAACTTGATCCCTGACCTCTGATGTTGAAGGATGAGGCAAAATAGAAGGAATCCTAGCTCTGCATTTGAAAGACCCACCTGAAAGTTACGAGCTAAATCTGCAGCACCAACCACTCTTGGCTGTTGAGATGAAAAGGAGTGCATGTGCTGAGTAACAGAAGCAGAATTTGGCACAGGGCCTCGTGCTGTGACAGGTACACTGGTGGAAGCTCCCGATGGGCCTGTGAACATCCCCTGTGGGTAGTTACCTTGTGGAAATTGGATTTGAGGTTGCATCGCGAGTTGTGATGGCCCAGATATTTGGTTTTGTGCATAAGAACTATGAGACACCGAAGAGACTTGACCATGCTGCATTTTGGGCATCAATCCAGGTTGTTGCATACTCTGTGCAAGTGGGGGCAACCCTGAAAGTGTTGGAATAGCTTGCTGCTGAATCATATGACCATCTCTGGCTGCTGGCTCTGAAGGTTGAGAAGGACCCTGCCTAATATTTAGCATATGCAACTGCAAATTTAAAGTAAGATGCTCAATTTGACATATAATAACATGAACTAACCCCAACAAGAAAGCAGGTAAGAAACTAACCATTTGTGGAGTCACCAATCCAAGCATTATTTCTGCCTACAAAAAAAAAAAAAAGTAAATCAATATTGCAAACTCAGGATGACCAGTAATCAAGTGACAAAAGAGCACATCATAATAAACCGGTTCTGAACAAAGGCAAAAGGCAATGCTAGAACTTCAATAATCCCTTTTATACACAATCAACATATCATCCACAAAAAAGGAAAATAAGAACAAAATATGTAGTTTTAACTTCTCCTAAGAAAAAAGATTGAAACCGAAAAACAAGATAACCTCAGGTGGGAACATGTTAGAACTCTCAATATTGTAAAAAAGCATCAAAGGCTGGTAGGAGTATAAAAGTGTCAACCAAACTTTTCAAATCAGCCAAGCTCATTTCTCTTTTTCCACAAACAATGTAATTTTTGGTATGATGGTATCTATTTTATTGCAAAAAGGGGTCAATAAAGTTCCAGCATGATCAGTCTTAATAAAATAGTGAAGTTGGGAGAACCCCCAAAGGACTCTTGCAAGATTCATCATAAATAGGAAGAAAGTGAGAAAAAGAACTGCCAGGCATATAAAAGGTTCTAAAGTAGGGCCCGGAAAATATTTCACGTGTGGATAAAGGCATCATAAAAAAGAACAACCAGGATAAGAACTCTATTCTAGAGATTCTATGGCATAAACTATGACAGGAAAGGAGATTTCAAAATACTGACAAGTACCTGAAAAAGAGCTTTACACAATTGTGGTCTTGATAGCAGCAACTGCCTTGCAGATTCCTTACTACGAGTAGCCATTACCTGCAATCAACACAGAAGTCTCTGATGGGCCAGTCTATGATCAAACAAAGAGAAAATTATCAGCTTTTCTGCAATGTGCTTACTTTCAGCTCAGATATAAGTTCATTAAGTTGGCTTCTTGACATTTTGGCCAGGTGAAGGGTTAATGGATCATTTGCCAAAGCTGATTGATTCTGAAGACCATTTTGATTTGGCAGCATGCTGGCCTGTGCACCACCAAGAGCTCCTGCCATGGCTGCCGCAGCAGTTATAGCAATATGGAGACCAATGGGCTGATTAACAGACTCTCCATGAATGGCAGGGCCCCCTACTTGCCTTGGAGGATCTGTATCCAGACATTGGAAGGAAAAGGGATCTATTTCAAGATTCTATTTAGGTAGCCTAAGATCACTGAACAAAAATAGCTCATAGAACAGAGAGAACTGACCAGTACTTGAAGAGAATCCAGGCCCACCACGGCCCTGAAAAAAAAGCCATAAATAAATAATCTCCATACTCCACCAAAATTTATAAAAAATAACCAACACGGTCAATTCAATGAGCGGGTGGGGAGAGAGCTATGGAGATGAGATACAACGGAATGACTCTTTTAGTCTCTTTTTCTGCATCAATATTTTGTTTACATTATTTACCAAGTCAGCCAACTATGACAGTCTACAACCCAGGTGAAGTCCATGACACTTCAAGCCCTATGCCATATCATTTTATTTTCAAAATCCATATCAAGGTTATGCCCCGCATAAAATCAGTATCTTCTAAAACTTAGATCAAAGATTGGCCCTACTTCCTTTCTGTACCATGCTTTCAGTTTAACGCCAGTGTCTTAATCTATTATCACACATAACAGATGAAGCATCTCTAAACTTGTCCTGAAGAAATTAAGGAAGCCAGCAAAGATAAGTCAACATGTGGAAAAGATCCAAAAAAGGGTAAGAAATATCAAAGAAGAATTTCATTTTTGGCTGATTATACATCTACACATCTCGTGCATGCTCAACTTTATCCCATGGTCTCCTAAGTGATAAAAGAGAGAAGACCTTTGTCCTTTTTAACCTGCATCACCACCGAAAAATTTCATCTTCCTACTAGATCGTGTAAAGTTATCATTTACCTATCCAAACCACCATTGATGAGTTTCCCCCATCTTAACCTTGAAGAAAAGGAGGCGAATATTTGCCTTTCGATTAGCAAAATCTCAATTGCTGAAACCCCTTCCAACTCCCTCCTCATAACAACATCCATATTACAGAAAACAATTCAGACACAATAAAGCCATCATATACACATCCAAACCACCATACATGAATCTCTCCCATCTTATCCTCAATGAAGGAGAGGAGAAACTTTGCTTTTCATTATCCCAATCTCAATTGCTGAATTTCATAACAACAGGAAACAATTCAGACACCATCAAGGAGGAATAGATGGGAAAAACAATATTTGAGTTAGCTTATAAATAGTGATTAAGATATATTTTGCCTCACCAAGTATGACTAAGGAAACCAACCAACTGCTGCAAACAAACTACCAGAAAGCAGTCTAGTGAAACTCAAAGGCACATACAATTTTTCGGGTTGCACTGTAGTATCAGACACATTATTCCTACTAGAAGATCAGGCTAATCTACACAACATAAACAATAAGCAACATTTCTCAATTTATGACTAACAACTTGTACAAATAGCTCATCCACTGGTTACATCAAAGCAAAAAACAATGCATTGCTAAGCCTCCAATATGCTGTCATGGATATGAAACAATTGACAAAAGAAAGTATCCATATAGAAATTCAAGAGTTCAGTGGCAGTAACCTGCTCCCGATTTCTATCAGATCCTTTATCATTTTCAGCAAAATCCACCCGCAGTTGCCTCCCATTGATCTCATACCCCTGAAGGTTTCGACGAGCACTCAAAGCTGTCTCCTCATCCTTGTATTCACAGAAACCGTAACCTTTTGGCTTTCCAGTTTCTCTGTCAATTACCAACCTGAAACATGGAAGCAGAAATAGTGCAGACAAATTGGAGTGAAAATGCTTATCAATAGAGAAATCAATCACATCGAAAAAAGATGATCGGAACGAGAGCTAAAGAGTAGAATTTACTATAAGCCCCCAGGATGCTTCATTACTTGCTCATTAATTGCCCAAGTATTATTCTAATACCAGCGTTTTTAAACCGAGACTGCTTAAAGAACCAATCTAGCTTCAAATTTGCAGGTCAATTGGTTAAAATGGTGGAACCACTGGAATGATCCTTATCACAATTTTCAAATAAATAAGGTGATTTAAATAATTAGAGGCAGTTATTCATTAATGAGCACCCAACTCAGTTAATTAGGGAGGTGGCATACATTCTTTGGGTCAGGGGTTCGGTTCCTCTTGTTACTGCCCCTGCAAAATTATTTTAGGTCTTAAGAACTGGTCAATCAGTGAGTCGTCTGCCAGATTTATTGGTTGAACCAGGTGAAAACCGGGGTTGACCAGTTCTTCACCAACCAGGTTATCATATAAAAACCGTACTGGACCATGGTCCAGTTCTCAGTTCAACTAGTTCAACCGGCTGCTACAGCCTGGGTTTGAAAACACTGCCAATAGCAGAAAAGTGTTATGCGAAGTAGCTCTAGCAGTCTTTGAAGAAACTACATTCTTGCATTGAATTCCCAAAGTTTTAACTGTTGACATTTTTTCACTCTTCAAAATTTTCACTTTTTCAATAATTGAACTCTCAGCCAATTGAACGAACATCTGACAAGATAAACCAAATCTTTTATTTATTTTTTTTGTTCTATAAAATAATGTAGCCAGAGCATCATCTGAGAAGAATGCCGCCCACCCCATGTAGGGAAGCAATTATACATACTGCAATTCAAAGAAAAACGGTACTGGGCCACTGTCCAGTTCTCAGTTCAACTAGTTCAACCGGCTGTACGGTTCAGGTTTAAAAACAATGCTGATAGCAGAAAAGTGTTATACGAACTAGCTCTAGCAGTCTTTGAAGAAACCACATTCTTGCATTGAATTCCCAAAGTTTTTTTACTCTTCAAAATTTTCACTTTTTCAATTATTGAACTCTCAGCCAATCCAACCAATATCTGACAAGGCAAAACCAACTTTTTTTTTTTTGGTTCTTGAAAATAAATGCAACCAGAGCATCGTCTGAGAAGAATGGTGCGTGCGCACCCCTTGTAGCTTTGTTCGCCTTTCAAGAAAACATATCACGAGTAAAGCAAATACACTTACATCCCAATTTGGGATGCGCCAATACTTAACATCACTTGAACAAAAAGAAAATACTTAACATCACACATGGCAATAGAAAAACATTCCAGGAGAAGCCAGCGAGAACTCCGCAAGCACCACCACAAATATCAGTATAATTCAGCAAACTCGCCAGTGAAGCATGAACACTAGAGCAAGCTCGTAACTACCGAAATCTCACCGAAGTGATACACACCTGAAAGACACAACAGGGCCGACCTCCTGACAGATTTCTTTAAGCTGCTCCTCGGTGGCGTCATAGGGAATGTTTCCAACTGAAACAAAAACACCAAGCAAAAGAACAGACAATTACTTACACAATCCACCGCCATGCTCGAAGCCTCTATTCACTGTAAAGAAGTATTGCACCCGGAAGGAAAAATCCAGTCTTTAAGAGGAAATCGCAGTTCGCAAAGCACCGAGACGAGATTTTTCCCCGATTCTTTGCCGATTCGCGATAAATCGAAGCGAGGAGGAAGGCGGGCACACGCAGAGAGAGAGAGGGAGAGAGAGAGTACCGAAAACGCAGCGATGTTGGGAAGAGGCCATGAATCAACAACATGAGGACCGGGAGAAGGTGAAGCTCGGCTCCATCTCCTTCTTCCTCCTGCTGCTGCTGCTGCTGCTGCTTCTCCCTCCTCCGTCGCCCTCGCTCGCTCGCTCGCTCGATCGTATCTTCGTTCGTCCTTCGCTCCGAACGAGATCCGTCAACGGAAGCGCGCGAGTCCGCGAGACTTCTTCTTCGACGGATTCGAGGAGGCGGTGCTCTGCGGAGGCGGAGGCGGAGAGGTCTGTCCGAGGAATCGGGGAGGCGGCGGAGGCGGAGGCGGCGGGGGTGGAGAGGAGTTACTCTTGCGCTGCACAGTGGACGGGCTCGAGCTGAGAGGCGGTCTCGTTCCGTTCGTGTCTTCTCCTTCTCTCTTCCCCCACCGGCCAGCCTGGCCAGGCCCAAAGGAAAGCCAAAGAGGATATTTTTCTTTTTTAATTTAGGGAAGGAGACTTAGGATGTGTTTACGATTTAAATCCTAGTTTTGTATGCACTTCTTTTTTCAAAAGCATTCATCAAACAAAAATCGAATGTCAAGCTCCTTTTTCTTTTCCTTTTTTTAAAAAAAAATCATTTAGAATGATCTACATAACCACAGCTCGTGTTATCAAAACCCGATTATTATGATATATTGACATATAAGCTGCGTTTGGCAATCATAAAATGAGTTCAAGAGATGACAAAAATATCATGCATTTGATACTTGCTCAAAACAAAACAAAATCAGATATAAGGGAAATATAAGCCAAATAAATTTATTCAATAGAGGATGTGAGATAAAGATAAATAGAATTTCTAATATCTATATTAAGAAAGTTGCTTTCTCTCAAATAATAAGTTTCTTAAATTAATAAAATTAAAATTATATTAAGAAATTCAAAATAACAAAAAATAACAATTTATTTTTATATTTATTGCATATTCTAGCTATTTTATTATTTTAGGTGCCTATTTGAATGATGGAAGAGGGAGAAAGAAATAAAATATAATTAAAAAAGAGAAGAAAATAAAGTTAAAGCAAATAGAAATAAAGTAAATAAGAGTATTGTGAAAGATTTTTTCATTTGTAAAATTTTTGATTCATTTATATTGACAAGTCGTCTATACCAAATAATGTACTGACGTAAATTTCTGACTTTATTACGTAATCGGTAAACATTTAATAGGATATAATAAAATCTTTAGATTACGCTTATTATCTTAACCAATTATATTATAGAGAGAGTTGACACGCATTGTGCACCGAATATTGACCGTTTATGTAAGTCTTAGGAAGAGGTGGGAGGAGAATTGCAACATTTCCATATTTCATGAAGTCATGGAGAGAGGCACGAGGGGTGCAAGATTGATGATATACCTAGATTGTGAGAGTTCTATTAGAGAGTTTTGTGTTAAAGTTCTACAACAAAGGGAATTTCGCATGGAAGATAATCGAATGCGGAGTTAGCCACTCGTGCACACATTGATTAGAAGCCGACATTGCTCTCCTGATAATAAAGCGACATCATTTGCTGCGTTGAACCGAGACGCATGATTTATTTGAAATACGAGATGCCCGAGTTAAAGTGAGATTCAATATGATCCATTGTGATAAAGTATATTGCAATACAAATCATTAGAACAATCCTCAGAAGAGATGGCCGGTCCGATAAGTCGACTCACTAAGCATCACAAGGTCTCATAACTAAGGCCAATTGACTTAGATAATGACATGAGCACGCATATATATGATAATGATAGGACACTCGATGAACACTATTAAACTCAAACAACCACAAAGTCATGTAACAATTACACATATCAACTCAACAAATCAAGAGATTGATATGCACGTGAATATTTCATATACACCAGCCCCATATAACATTTTGACAAAAAGAAAAATATACATATAATATTAGCAAGATAATGCATTATTTCAAAATTTCTTAAATTAAATATTCAGGCTTTGCTTGTTTCATGGAAAATATAACCTTTTTGTAAAACATTTTATGGACAGTTATTTTTAAGGAAAATGATAATAGTTTTTGGTGTTTGGTTAAATCTTAAAAACGAATGGAAAAATATTTTTCATTGTCTGATAATATTGATTTTCCTAAATAGACACGCACTACTTAGACGTTAGTAACTTGCGGACAGGAAACCAATGAAACCTCCATGGGCACTAAGGTCTCAAGCTTGGATTGTTGACTCTCGAGCACTAGCCTAGGGACTGATCTTGAGTCAACAAAAATGTAACCCAGGAAGTTGATGCCCAACACCACAACTTTGTTCTACAGAGGCAGAGGCTGAGCAAACGTGGTCGATGCTTGGGCCTATGTCTACCGAGGCTCGGCTCTAGACCCTAATGACCTAATTATCTATTGAAAAATGATTTTTGACTTTTTAAAGAAGAATTTATTATCCTGAAGTTAAACTTGGGTAGGATAAAATTTTCCATTGAATAGAAAAATATTATTTGTTAATTTATTTTCTTAAGTGATTTAAATGTCAAAAAATAGGGAAAATGTATTTTCAAAAAATATATTTTAAGGAGGGTTGGAAAATATTCGTTAACAAATTCCAAATTGCAAGGAAAGCAAATCTTCTTTTTATGGGTCGAAAAAGCAGGTCTCTGTTTGTTATTAAAATTGGGAAATTCTTCGAGCGACATGCGGCCCACCGCTCTGCCGAGCCTATGGCTTCCCCCCGAATTCCATGGTCTCCTCCAAAATGGCGTGCTCTCCGCTGACGCATTTTTGAACCGAGAAACGCACCAAAGATCAAATCTTTACGCCCTTCTCCGTCTCCCGGTCGAGACCCGGAACGGAGCGAAGCCCGGATCGATCTCGGGAACTGCATTTCGCTCGTCTTCACGCGCCACATTTCACGAACCGATCGTGGGTTCGTGATCGTGTCGAAGGAAAGCCATGTGCGGTGCGGAGACAGGTAAACGAGCAAACCCATTTCTCTCTCTCGCCAGAAAATTTGAAAAAAGAATGAGGGAGTGGTGAAATTGCCAGCGTATGTTTAGTAGATCTGGAGATTGGAATCATCTTCTGGTGTTGAATGCGTTGGCTTCGGTGGGAGCTCGGGACATTGTTAGACATTGTTAGATTGGGTAGCGGGGAAGCGGAATTGTTGTCCAAAAACAGCTGTAAGTCTTGTTAGATGCGTGGTCCAAAGTTGATGTCTTGGGGCTGAAACGGGTGTAATGTAGATCCTTGATGTTTGGGGAAATGTACGGCGTCCGGCACCTCCTTTCTATTGTTCAATTGAAATGTTTCTGTTTTTACAAGGTATATTGATGGACAGTTCTTGTTGTATTTTATTGTATTTCCTCTGGTTGTTTCTTTTTTTATATTGGTTCCTTTATGAGGGGGAGATTTGACAGAACATGGAATAAATTGCAGGGCACCAGATTTTTCGTTCAGTTCTAGGTTACCGACTGCAATAAGCTGTGTTGTTGTTAGCATTTCTGGAGAGACCTGAAGTTATCTGAGCTGACTGGTTCTGTTGAGAAGATGGTACTTTGGGAAGGGTATGTAAGTGATGAAGCAATGGGCACATTTGCCCCAATTGTGGTCTATTGGGTGTACGCAGGATTCTATCAACTTTTGCCTCCCCTGGACAATTACCGGTTACATACTAGAAAAGAGGAGGAAGAGAAGAATTCGGTACCCCTCACAATGGTTGTGAAAGGTGTATTGCTTCAACAACTTGTGCAAGCTACCATTGCCCAGGGGCTCTTTGTGGTTAGTATTTCGATTTGAAAATCATTTTTCAGGTGGTATCTAAGTCTCGGAGTTAATTTCACAGGTTTATTTTTATGGTCTTCGTGCAATGGTTCATTAGCTTGTATTTTTGTTTTAGAGAATCTAACTTCTACAGTTGAAGCAATGAGCTACAATAAATCCATATCAGATAAGAGAATCTAGTACTTTAAGTTCCGTGTCGAGAGTACGTGATAGCTGGAGAAGAAGGATATGTTTAGGTTACTTCTTGGGCGGTTAAGATAATTGTGACATGTGTGCTAATTAGCAAACTTTAGCTTCCTTCAAAAGGGGAGATTTAATCTGTTAAATATTCTTGTTTCCCTATCTTTTCTATTATTTTATTCATTTTTCTCGTATTGGGGGGCGGGTAGGGGGATTTCGGCCTTTTGGATTCTTTTGATTGATATAGATGAAAGTTAAAGTGGCTTCCATTCTTATTTTCACCATAGAATTATGTTGTTTATTTCAATATGCTGTACGGCAAGGTGTTGTTCTGGCCCTCCTGGAAGGACGAGGAAGACTTTGATCATGTGTAGTTGCTCAAAATTGACAATACGGCGTTAATATATATCACCTGGCAGGGTGCTAGGACACCAATCTCATGAGTTAATTGGACATAGAAGAACTTAATGGTTTAAATTAGAAGTTATAATTGTTAAAGAGTTGACTAGAGGAAACAAATACACAAATACTTTCCTTCTCGTCCATTCAGGAGGGTGCAAATACACCAGCACTCATTAGAAATCATCACCTTTAATGGATATGTAAATTAACATCATAATATGTCTGAAATTATAGATACTGATTGTCATCTTGTATAATTAGATTTAAGTCTGAGCTGGAAATTAAGTGGAGTTGCACAAAAGATCCATGCGCTTCCCCTGTTGCCTTTGTGTGAATAAGATAAGGTTGATGTGACATCGATCAAGTGTTTCCGATGGCGGACCCAAGTCCTAGTTTTCACTTTTCATCACCCTCATTTCAGTTGACTTCTTTCCTTTGCAGTTGTGATGTATGACTGAATGTTGTCAAAATTCTCAGTACTTGTTTGCAGCATTTCTGTTATCAATGGAAATCCCTGTCTGACTGTATGGTTGAGCAGTTGTAACAATGGCAAGTTTTGTGACATGGTTTTGCATACCTATACATACCTATGTTTATCGTCGTCACGAGGGAGGTTGATATCTGGCCTAAAATATCATTCTGTTTCCGTCTGATTGCAGTTGACATCAAAAGCTAATCCATCAGGAGTGACAGTTCAGCCCTCCATACCAATCCAAATACTGCAATTTTTAGTTGCAATGCTGGTCATGGACACATGGCAGTACTTTGTGCACCGCTATATGCATCAGAACAAATTCTTGTACCGCCATGTCCACTCGCAGCATCATAGGCTGGTTGTCCCTTATGCAATTGGTGCTCTGTACAATCATCCGCTCGAGGGTCTCCTGCTTGACACTTTTGGTGGGGCGATCTCTTTCCTTGTGTCTGGGATGACTGCGAGAACTGCTGTGTATTTCTTTTGCTTTGCTGTGATTAAAACAGTCGATGATCACTGTGGGCTGTGGTTGCCTGGCAATATCTTTCATATTTTCTTCAAGAACAACACTGCTTATCATGACATCCATCATCAGCTTCAAGGCACTAAGTACAATTATTCTCAGCCATTCTTCTCCATCTGGGATAAGCTCCTAGGGACTCACAAGCCCTACTACCTTGTAAAGCGACCAGAAGGGGGTTTTGAGGCGCAACTGGTGAAAGACAAATGACGTTATGACAGTTTATTTTTTTCAGCATTTCAAGCATTTTCATGATGAGAACTTTCATTCTCGGGATGTTGGGCAGCAATGTTCTCAAGAGGCTCTGGGTTTAGAAGGAAATTGTTCGAGGTTGTGAATTTGTTTTTAGCTGATTGAATGTATTTGTTTTCTTTGTTGACTGGCCCGATTTCATGGAGGTATTTAAGTCTTCGGTAGCTATCCTGTCATTCACTGTTCAGTTCATTTCCTTTACGCATGTGCTAGATTTTTCAGGCATATTGACGCCGATGTAAAGTAAGAGGATGAAGATTCATTTGTTGCATTGTATTGTTATGACTTATGAGGCTGCTTAGAGAAGGGAATTTTTGTGTGGCGTTCTGGTTTTTTTGCCTTCTAGGCGTTGATGATGTCTACCTGCACGAAACTTGTTACTTCGTGTCAAACAGCCAATAGAACAGATTTCCTACTCTTGTGGGAATGAATGGCTCTCTCTACTTCTGTAATAGATTAAACATGAGACTATAGGAGGTGCTAATCTTGATTTAGAGGGCTCTTTTATCGCATGCTTGTTTTTGCAATTGCAAAATTCCTCGTATAAGGTAGTTCCCCTCCCTTTAATTCTCTTTGAGAAATCAAAATGTTGTCTGATGCAAACAAATCAATTAACTTGCTCGAAGCTACCAATTGAGAAAAAAAATATCTTGCTATAAGTTTCAAGAGCTATATGGGATTACAAATTTTTATCAAAGCTAATCTGAATTTTCTACGTAAAGTTACTATAAGCCTTGTTAAATATCTTTCATCACATAAAACCTTTTCCCGATACTCATTTTTTATTCCCTACTCAGCACCCACTAACTGGGGATCGCTGTTCCACTCTGCAAACACGTTTAATCATGGATTGTTAGCAGTGCATAATTCGCAGATTTACCATAGGTCTATTTGCTTTGGTTGCTTAACATTCACTTATGCACAGTTTAATTGCAAGCAGAATTTCCGGCAAAGTCCGGAATAAAATATAACCTGAAAAAAGGAATTGCAACTTTTCAACAAATCCAACCATAGGTAATGCACCTGCCAAGCAGCTCATCAGCCTGGAAATTGTTTTAATAGAGTATCCGCCTTTCAAATGTTTCATCTAAACTAAAAGCAATGCGATAGGCATATCCTTTCACATGTACAAATCACGTTTGAGCATCAGCACATCAATAGCTGGACAACATCCCCTTCGAAGTTTCTGAGTCCTAAGTAAGAGAATCAGATCTACCACCATCCTCCTCTTGACAACATGCTGCATGCAGGGCTGAAGTTCCAAAGTTGGATAATTAGACGAAATATCAGACATTGGGAGAATGGCAACATGTAATTCATGGCAACACAGCGTTATATCAGCTCTCAGGCATTCTCATTTGCGTTATTTCAGCTGGTGGTCGCAAGGTGCAGACCATCTCTTTTGTCTTTCCAAAATAGACCTGTATTTATAAGTGACAGACCAACAAATTGCATGAGATTCTAGGTATGCCAGTGGCTGGAGAATATATGCAAATCACTAAGGAAAAATAATTATAACAAAAAAGATCGACAAGATTGCAACAATGGAATTCACCAAACCTGATCAAGCGAGTTCCTCATCTTGCTCTCCATTTCCTCTATCATCCGTCCCATGTTACAAAGATGGCCCTCAGCAACTGAGAGGTCCATATTCATCTACAAGGCAAGAAAACATGAAAAGTTCCATAAGAAAAGCAAATTGAAGTGAACATGCACATGATGTAAACTACATATCTTGCTCCTAAAATAATTGCTTCAAAATGCGATCCTCATTAATTCCATGATTAACAAAGCCTTAAATAACATAATGATGCAAAACTAGAACTTCAACAATTCCATGACTAACAAAGCTTTGAATAACATATTGATACTAAAACTGAACTTGCTCCCTAAATATTCCAAAAACTAAGAGAACCTTCCCTCTCAGTGAATTATCCCTTGATTTAAGAAACAATAATAGCTAACCAGTAAGAAGTAACTCATAAATAATATTTCAGGAGACAGCCTGCTTACAATTACGTAGATCATTTCTTAAACATTATGCAGCCATCATGCAATGGTGAAGAACTACCAGAGATGCGTGCGTGCATATATGAATGAGAGAGAGAGAGAGTAGAATAAGGCCCAATGTGCACAGTTTTCCTAACTGCAAACTTCGTGGAGCTGACTGAAAGTATATCTACGTTAGAATTACTTTATTAAAGAATAAAAGTAAAAAGCCCATTCCATTTCATGCACACATCTATGTTGTGTTGACACTGGTACTTAGGCCTCAAGTGCCAAGTCCAGGCAACATTGATATTTAAAAATAGGAAGGCCTGTCTGGGTCCAGCTTTCTGCTAAAAATTTAGACAGTCATATGCTTTTCCATCCCAGTAACTCTCACGTTTCAGGCAAACATCATCTTCTGTTATTATTATAAACACTATATTTGAATCTCCTAATATATTAAGGAAGAAATTTCCTCTTCGACTGAGTTATAATAGGAGCTCTGCTAAAAGTAGTCTCAACAGGTAATAAAAAACCTTTAAGTTCAATGTAATCAGATTACCTGTCTTCTAATAGACCCAGACAAACTGAATGTGCCTGATGATTCATCATCTGTAGTGAGAGAGAGCATAACAGTGCTGGTTAAACAATAATGAGCTGTCCCATCTTCTTCAGGACCCACCTATATACAAAACCAAAGAATGCGACAGCAGATGAAAAAAGAGAGAGTGGAGGAAACAGGGAAAAGATGAGGCTAAGAACAACTAATGGTTAAACTGATTGTACCTCAATTACATGTATAGCATCCCAAGCCCCTTCCTCCAGGTAACCCCTTCTTCCATGAGCCGTCTTTGATCCATCTTTGATAAGGAAATAGAATGTGAAAAAAATTAGTAATTGGTACACTATAAAATGAGCCATCTAGCACAATAGAACCTAACCTTTCTTTATCAAAAAGCAGGCAACGAAACCTTCATTATCGTCTTCCCACATATAGACTGACGAAATGCCACCTTCATAGTACCTATGCATCCACTGGTTAATCAAATTGCTATATCTATCAATGTAAATGGCATTCGTTATAAAATACAAACATCCACGAGCTCAGATGAGGACATCTGAGATGCTTAGATTGTTCCTTAACATTTTTGCTGGCAATTATGCCGTTCCTTTCTCATAACCAGAATAGAGAACGAGGTAAGCAAAGGACCTCACTGGTCACGATATATTGCAAAGATCTCATTCGCCTCAATCTCCAGTTTCCTTAATTCTGGAGACGGTTGTGTGCCATCTTCCAATGATGGATGGTATTTACTAGACCAGGGTGACCTGCATGGACAAAGCAGGTCGCACAGTAAGAAAAGAGAGAATTCATTACAGACCTGGCAACCAAAACCCAACAGCAAAATAGATAGTGACAGTAGATCCCAAACTGAAGACTTTCCAACAATTTGTTTACTCCAGCAAGTTAGTATTGATTCATAGCATGTCGTGTGCCCATAATATGATTATTCTACTTTGTTATATGTACAAGAAGGTAACTTAGAAAAGCACAGCAAAAATTAATTGATAATATCATTGTCATGCAGTCACTACGCTATATCTGACCCATAAGCAAGTAATGAACGTTTCTTTTCCCAAAGCTGAAAGCAAAAACTGTAACATTCAAACAGGAGCATAAAACTTTGACAAACTTCTAATACAACGCAGATAGCCCATATAATAGTACCAGCATACTATAAGCAGCTATCATATTATACCGAGGTTCCGCACTATTCAAGAGTAGACAGGTAACAGTCGCACCTGTAAGAGTCGGCATCTCTGTTGTATTCACACAAAATAAACTCCTTTCCAGAGTCTAGGTCGCACAAAACCTGCCATTTGCTCCGTGAGTGAGTTCTGTAGTGATATTATTGCTATTTTAAACAGTAGATATTGCAACCATCATACGCTAGCATAAATCCCGCCTCTTTCCAGCCGCAAGTTCTAATATACAGGAATAGCATTTGATCCCAAGAAATTTGTCATCCCAAAGTCGTGAAATTTATATCGACTGTAGAGTCTAGCCAGTGCGAACCAAGTTCTAACGTTTGTAGATGAAAAAACAAGAAGAAACGACAGGATCAATCGACAGCAGCATGCGATTTACCACACAGCTACCCAGTAACGCCTCGACTACAACCCCATTCTGTTCTTTCTCCGCATCATTGCCCAAACTATCATCTTGTCTCATCCGGTATCAAACTCATACTTGCTCTACCCAACATCCAAAATCAACGTTTCACTCAGGACCTCATTCTATCTAAATCCAAAACAGCCTATTCCCACTTTCACCGCCATTGCCACTTTTTAGCTTCCGCTCCCATTGGACTCCTACCTCCAGGATGTGGACGGACTAATGACGACACCTTCCGGAATCAATCGACGCCGAGGTTAAACAAACGCGACGGCTTCGGCTCTAAGAAAATCCGCGAAACCCTAGCGCGACGGTACCGGGAACGTCGGCTCGCGGCCGACCGAAACCCAGCGGGTCCAAGGGGGTTAGAATCCCCAATCGCATTGCCAATCTCTAGCACGCATAGAGAGAGAGAGAGAGAGAGAGAGAGAACCTGGAGAGGCTGGTCGACTTGGGAGAGGAGATCGGAGGAGTGGCGAGGCAAGAGGCTGAGGAGAGCGGAGAGCGCCGTCTCCGTGTGCTTCGGCGGCATCCTCCTCATCAATCCCAACGCCGCTTCCATCTCCTTCTCCGACGACGACGACGAACTCCAAGGAACCGAAACGTGCGGCGCAGAGAGAGAGAGAGAGAGAGAGAGAGAGAGAGAGAGGGGGGCGACTACTCGTTCGATCCGAGCCTCCCCCGCGGGAACATCTGATCGATTCAGTCTTCTCTGTCTCTCTATTCGAACACGGATTGTCAAACAATGTCTGAAAATTTTTTTAACATTTTGAGTTTTTTTTTTTTTGTTGGGGGAGGATGAGGTTTTAAATTATTTGGGTGGGAGATCAAATCGAGTTTAAAGATAGAATTATTTAGATAGTCAAAAGGCCAACAGTTCCCAGATTTAATTACCAACTCTTTATTCGATTCTTGTACTTCCCCCCCTTTTCTCAATTTAATGACCCCTTTTTCTCTGTCCTTTTTTAGCCAATTCTCTGGTTATTCGCAACGAAAACAAGGACAACGGCGAGCCCTCTGGTAATGACAAGTGTTTGGTGCGGAAAAACTTTATCTTTCGGTTTTGTAACGTCAGAAAACCGTACAGAGAAACATGGATTACGATAGATTAGGAGGGATTGGTCAATATATATTCTTTATGCATTCTAAATCCTTTGAATCTTTCTCCATATGGAGAGATTCCAAGGGATTGAAAGGGTTTGGTGCATCATCAGCACATATATTATTTTGCCCCACTTCTCCTTCCTTAAATCACTTCATTCAAGTCATGCCACTCTTGACTTCAACCTACTATAGATTTAGTGCGAAATTCCGATGGAATTCATCTGTCTTTATTATCCACTGATATAAATAAAGAGTGGAGATTAGACTTATGAAACTAGAAAACCCCCGTCAAGCTAAACGCATGGGGATATGGACTTGGACCGAAGGTGCCTCGGCCCGTATAACTTTGATCTCGTGCGACTAGAGAAGCGAATTACTCTTTCGAAATTGGTGTGCCAGGCTTCATAAGCTTTTAATTTAGTTTGTAAGAGGTAGCGAGTCTCCTCAAATTACGCTTCAAGGCTTCTTATCCCGCAACTAGAACCATCTAAGAAAAGGACAAGGAGTAGAGTGGAATGCACTCCACGTACACCAGGAAAGCATGCAGCTCGGGAGTTGCTTTAGATAAGGAGGAGGCCGACAGGACCCTACGGACTGACAAGACCGCGGCTTTTGTCGATCCAGTTGATTGCCCTCCATGTGACTCGCTGGACCTTCCCTGCCTTTCATCATCTTATGATGTGAGAAGTAAGGGGCCACCTAAAAGCAAAAAATGCCCGACGAAATGATAGTCTCTGAGAGGGAGAGGGAGAGAGAGAGAGAGAATGATATTTTTATGCTCATTGAGTCGTTAATAAGCACCAAAAAAAAATTCTCAATCACCAATGGTTTCTCGGGACTAACTCTTTCGGATAACGCTAATGTCATTTCGTGCGCAGCGATGACATTATTTCGATTGGGATCGTGCATTGAGGACATTCTCATTGATTCGGGTACGCCAAAATGTATGTACCCAGCAGAGTCAAGGATATGAAGCTTTCGCCATGGCACGCAATTCTTGTAGATTGTAATGCATATTAAAGCGAGGTTTTTCTAAGTGAAAATCACAGCTTCACAGCACCGGACAATCAATACAAGAAAGCAAAGAATCTCGCATGCCCCGTAGGAGTATTAACAGTATGTTGCATATGACAAACGTGCCATACCGAGATAACCTCTTATATGAGTGCAGTGTTGTGCGACATTTCAAAAGCATTATTACCAAATTGGTAATATAGATCCCCAGGTACTTTTGCTTGGAAGGTATTCCAAGATCAGGACTCTGCGAGCCTTCACCTTTCTACCATTGCCAGTTACTGATCCACTTGCAAAGAATGACCAACCACCAGGCATTTTGCGACATAACACCAGTCTGGAGGAATAGATGGAGAATCAAGTAAAAATTAGCTGCTTCGCCAGAGCAAATATTTTGATTCACGAAAATGTTACACATACCGCACAAATAGTAAATGAGAGCATCTCCATTTGACAGACTATGTAGATTGGTCAGAAAGCTCACGAACTTCTGGTTTTGGGTTTAATTTGGCACGCCGCTCTTCATAAGATGCTGTGGCAGAATAAGGGTAATGAATCAGTAGAATGCCTCATTGTTTTCCCACCCCCAAAAGAAAAGCACAGAAGGAAACCATACACACGTCTCTACCCCTCTGGCAAGTGAAGGCCGATGGGGGAAAATGAGCTTAAATTTACGAAGATAATCCAACTATATTGCAGCCCCATAAAGCAAGCAAATATAACAAAAGCCACGCCAGGATCCCAATTACAATAGTCCTATATTGAATTCAGGAGTCCTAATGAAGCATTTTTCCCCCTCCCCCTGGTGAAGAAATACAGGTACAAGCCAGGTTTCGCAGAAAGAAATATGCTGAACACAGGAAGTATTAAAAAGCACTTCACGTCAGAGCATGACACCTAGTTTCAAAAGCAAAAGAACATAAACTTTGGCAGTATAGGAGGACTTACGCTCGGTTGGGCGCGACATGAGAGAAATATGTGAGGCTGCCTTCTTTTTTGGTTTGGCACTCGATAAGCTCTGATCTGAGAAACCGGAATATGTTTTCATCAATGTAAATTAGCAGAGACATTTAGGTTCATATTAACATGGTTTAAGATGGAGCATTGCTTCCTCCTACCGTGCTCCTGAGGCAAGCAAGTTAGAAGAGCCTCATAAGCCATTGCAGCTTCGAGTTCATATGTTCGATAGGCATCCTCCAAGTGCACATGTAATGCTTGCCGAGCATCTGTTTTGAGATCATCAGCATCAATACGATTTTAAATAAGAAGATGCTAGCAAGCAAATAAACTAAGATGACTTAAAATGAACACAATCGTTAGATAAATGTTCGAGCAAATCACCATTTTTTATTTTTTCGAGAAAGAAAATCTATGAGTTGTACCCAGAGGACATTATCAAAAGCACAAACAATTAACTAAGATGAATAGATTTTCTTTAATGAAGCAAGTACCTGAGGAACAAATAAACCTGACACCTTCAAATTCACAAGATTGAAGAACTAATGGCATATCTGGAGCCATGGGGTATTGCGGCTTTCTTGGTGTCCCATCAGTGTCCAATAAGGCATCCATTACCTATAGACACAAGAATAAAAAGATTATGTCTGCTAAACAGCCAATGAAGTGATTCACTTTGCAGCCAACTCTGTCAATGTAACCAACGCTCCTAATTTCTGATTCCAACCTGAAGAGTTTCCAGGAAGGTTATGCTCTCGTCACATGCAAAGCAATTACCTTCAGATGTATAGGATAATTTTCAGTACAACTGATCAATTTGTCAAAACAAAAAACACTCCTCTTTTTTCTCATGACGCCTTCACCCTATTTTGAGTCTTGTATGCTTGGTCTGAACGCTAGCTCTTACGTTTAGTAAGCCATGTCTCTTTAACAGCTTGTACATGGGCAAGCATGTGCATGCATTACAAATTAATGCCATAATTAAAGACTTCAAATAATGTCAACTGATCCACCGCATTTTAGCTACCTTAAGCTAATTACATCTCAGACACTTCGTGGTCGATAAATTCAAATACTAGCTCGCCAATTAAGTCAGTATTTTACTGGTAAATCCAGAGCCAAAAACTTGGATCTGACATTGCTGCTCTTTGGGAATTGAAATTAGTGATGAGGAATGATGATGGCAACCAAAATCTCATGGCTGCACTTGATACAGCAAAGTGATAATGAAAAGTGACATACAAGGGAATGCATTTTGCATTCCTTTTTCCAGAGCCTTCAATTTTTAATAGCATGTTTCTTGCTCATGCCAATTAGTGTTAGCAAAGCCTTTGAACATTACATCTTTGTTTTCCACATGCCAAACAACTGACTCACTAAAAAAGCATTAGTTTGTGTCACCATATGGTTATGCAGACCGCACAGTGTCATCTCATATAAAGCCTTTTTCTCCATAATGTCTTGTCCAATATTGGTAGCCCCGTGCATTTTGTTGCATTAACTAATAGGATATCAAACAAACTATCTCTCACCCATTTCCTATGTTCAACTTATGGTAACCAAGACAGAGAATGGCGAAGTATCTTATATTACATACATCAGGAGATTCAAGACCTTGGCCAACCATAAACATCACAGCAACCATGCAACGAACTTGGTGCCACAAAAATGCACTGCCCTTAATTTTGAAACACCACAGTTCATTACTTTCCAACCTGCATAAAAGGAAGTTCATTAAAATCAGAAAAGACACTGCAAACTAGATTGGTCTTATTAATATAATAACTTGTACATGAGAGAAACTAGCCAAAATGAAAAGGCCCTTTCTTGGCCTTTTGATTTCTCTTTCATCGTACCAACAAAAAATATAGATGCATCTTTGCATCTTTTCTTAACTTACAAAGATCTCAAAAAAACATCTACCAGAACCAACCTCTTATCACAAGAAGAGAGTTCAAAGGATGTTATATGACGCTTGTAGTTGTGGACATTAAATGCATCCATCTTACAAAAATTTCTGAAATCATGATCCCCAACAAACTTTTGGCCTGCACTCTCCATTGCCTAGCATAATAACAGAGAAAGTATTTCTATCAAATGAAATGAAATAGTCATATAGCAAATTTTTGGTTCAAAATCAGCATAAAGTTGTTTACGAAATGAAATAGTCATAAACTATAAAAATGAAGAGATACCCTAATATCCAAATTATCTCTCCAAAAGAAATATTTGTACTCCCTGCTCATACAGCTAAACCTGCAAGATATTGAGGAAGACAGAATCATGTGAAAAGGCAAACCCCAGCTACGTTTCCGCAATCATTAACATTATAAAATCAACAAATTGGAGGCACCTCTAACGCATTTCGTCAACAGAATCCCATCATATCGAATCAAAATTAAGTATACCATGAGAAGGAAAACAACCTTGCGCTAAAATCAATTGGAACAGGACACCAGCCAGTTACTCGGATATCTTTGGGTAAGACTCGATTCAACACTCTCACATAATCAATTTCCGCGTCTAAGACTGACATATAAGTGAAAGTAAGCATCATATTAAACATGATAATTTTTCATCATAAATAATTCGTTGCAGCAAATCAAATAAAGTAAGAAACTGTAATGACTGCATAATCCCAACATATATGCACTTTCCTGCAGAATATGTATATTTAATGGATGCTTTATTACTGTACCAGCAGTTTATTTCCAGCTTGGACATCAGCCTTGCGCAAAATACACCAATTTTTAGCCATTAATCTTTTTTCTCTAATGGGTCTGTAGCAATTGAATTGAGTCACGAATTTCCAGCGAAGTTCAAACTTCATCATTCAAAAGCAATTTAAAGACTCATAGCAATAAAATAGAGCTCAAAATAATTAAAGATCAGTCAGTCAAACAACATACCATCTCTATCTATAGAAAGTCCCCAACTGCTTGCATCATCTGTGTTCTTAGGTCGCAGGTTTGATCGTAGAAACAGGGAAATGACCTGCATCAGAAAGCAAACCATAGCCTACTCATGATGCACCTAAGAAAAGAAGCAAACAGGAGATAATAGAACAACAATATGAATCATAAAAGAAAGAGCCAACTGCAAACATAATTATCCTAGGTAAAATGACAATGATACTAGACACTTGTCCATGTCATAAAACCTTCTTGTATCTTGTGGTGGCATCTCTATCAACATTTCAATCATCTTGCAAAAAGACTCCCAGCTATCAGAACACTCGCTCTTTGGTACTTTCTCATCTCCAATTCACATCATTGCTTCTCTAATAAAAATTC